>LPNX010845804.1:0-104936 GCA_001517045.1 Pseudotsuga menziesii
TGATGAGCCGCGCTTGGCTTGAAACGTTGACACTAACTTTTGCTACCGCTGATTCTCCATTAGATGCCATGAATATTGACAGCGGAATCTCAGCTAATCTAATATAAATTCGTGAAGCCAATTAAACCAACTCCATTTGACCTCTTATAGTCCATACCATAATCTACTGTCCCAACAAGGTACCTCAACACATGTTATGTGGTTATCCAGTGCAGTCTCCTAGGATCTATCATGAACTAGTTGAGAGTGTTCACCACGAAACAAAAATTTAGTCTTGTATTGACCAAATACATCAATGACCCTATGAGATGATCATATAAGGTATGATCAACCAACTCTCCCTCAAAAACATGACGATTCTTCCAGTTGGTGATCATGGGTGTGGACATCCATGTGAAACCCTCCATCTGAAATCTCTTCATAATATTAGCTTCATATTTTCCCACTACAATAAAACCCTGTGATTAGCATCTCTATTAGCTTCCTTTTTAGCGTCCACTATCACTTTTAGTGTATTTTTCATCATTTTTGGAAAAAATGGATTCTTTTCCATGGGATGGAGCTATTAATGGCATTATTTGCATCCCTTTTTAAAAGTTGGCACTATTTTGGACGCTAATTAGCATCCCAATTAGTGTCCCAATTAGTGTCCCTTTTAAACGTTGGTGCTATTTTGGATGCTAATTAGCATCCCAATTAACGTCCCAATTAGCATCACAGTTAGAATCCCAATTAGCCTCCCAATTAATACCCCAATTAGCATCCAAAAAAGCATCCCATATAAGACCCAGAATAGTCTCTCGAAAAAATGTCCTGAATAGCCATGGGGGATTCACCTTGTTGAGAAAAATCGTAAATCAATATCAAGTGCATGCCTAAACCATAATTAGTCAATTAGGCGCATATCTCATGTGTGAAGTGGATGTGGGCTCTACCAACATCTAGATGAGGAATATTCTCACCCAGGGGGCACAGATTCTACATGCATGACAATAATTATGGGTTTTTGGATCCCCATAATCAAAATTAACAAAATCAAGTGGGAAAGAGTATTGTTAGAGGGAGTTTCAACTCCTAACCCCAACCCCTTCTCATATGACATTCCAAAACGTTGTTGTCATGTTGTGCCATTATTAATTATAATAATAATATAGTAATTTTTGTCCCACTAGTTTCCTATCTATCTTAAAAAATTTGTCCAACTAATTTCCTATCTATTATAAAATAGGTTAAATATCTAGAACATGTCGAGAGAATTGATTGAATGGGTACATTTTCTTTTCAATGGTTAACAACAGAGGATTTGGGTCTTCAAGAAGATCTCCCTATAGAATGGAATAATTACATTGTTGGCCTCAAACATGCAAGTATCATATTGGTATAGGTGGATGATACACTTGTATGGTATTGGAATTTTGATGGACAAGTCAATGCTAAATCTATTTATGATGTTATTCTAATTCCTCTTCTGATTTTTGGGAGAAATCTTGCTATAGAAAAATATGGAAATGGAACTTGCCTCTTAAATTAAAATAGAATATTGACTTGGGACATCTTGTTAAGTAGAGGATGCTATGGCTCAACCTATTGTATTATGTACCAAGAAGAGGGTGAATTTGTGGAACATTTATTTTTCAATGTGTGTTTACAAAACATTCATGGAGGGAGATCACTTTGACTTACAAATCAAACATAAATAGAGATTTATTTATTTGGTTAACAACTTAGAAAATTGGGTAACAAATGTTGGGAAATATAAATAGTTCCATGTCTTTACATGTTGGGGGGTTTGGAGATATAGGAATGAGGTAGATTTCAATAATAGGAAACAAAATTTTCCTACAATATGTTCAAAAGTCATTGGTTTCTTTAAAGAATATAATAAGGAGGAAAAATAGAAAAAACATAGCTCTATTATTATAAAATGAGTCATCGAGTCCCCTTATTTATTTATTTTTTAATTATTATTCAAACATGGGAAAAATTCTAATTTGGTCAAAATCTTGAATCAGAGAAACTGATAGGCTAATTGTTTAATAGGCTAGCAACTATAACACTTCGAATACAATTTCTCTTTAAAATTATATTACCCTTGAACCAAACTTCTTATCATGATTTAATGTTTATCCCAAGTGGCATGACGATCAACATTGATAGCCTCATGATAGCTAGTGAACTAAGCCACATAATGAGTAATATGCGAGGATGATTGATACTGTCAGCTGCTCTGTCTTGATAGAAAATGACCCACTAATTCAATGAGTAGGGGTGCCTTAAGTTACACCTTATTGCTTCTTCAATTTCCATGGTTGTTGTGAAGTGAGCCATGGAATGAACATGGGTCACCAACGGGGATAGTTTGGTTCACTGGTTCTCCACATGATGGACACACAATTAGTAACCAAACTAGGTAGGGAATAATTATTTCAATTAAAATTTCCATTATATGTTGGTACCAAGTTGCTATTGTGAGACTACTAATATTGGGATTAGGCTTGATGCCTTTGAGAAAACACTGTTCCCATGAATGTTTTCAGCAATTGCTAACCCGGTAGCCTTGTAAATTTTGATTTAGTCTCTCTTTAGTTTTCTTTTTCGATATGCTTACAATAGCCACATTATCTATGATTTCAACAGTGAATTGAAAACCTCTGTTGCGTTGGCTGCTACTCTGTCGTATAATATTTGATTTAATTATGTGTGTTTGGGTAATTTCTTTTCTTGAATTTTTCTCGTGATATCTGACTCTTGTCTCTATTTTGCCCTTGTCTATTCGCCATTATTGAAATTTCCTCTTGTTATACTTCTATTTGATTTCTAGTTTTCTTTGAATTTTCGATGAACTAGTATTTCTTATGTTTTTCTCTATTTTTTTCAATCACGTATTGAAAATGGCCAAAAGTTCATTTTGGCCAAAGGACGAATTCAAAGAAACTCTAAAAACTAATTTGACAAGGTCTAATAAAAGGTGTGACCAATAACCGAAAAGAGAATCAGCTCCAATACCAATGTGGAGAATCAATCTAGTTCACTAAATAAATATCCAAAAAATATATGATAACGTATAGAAATCCATATAGTAATATATTTGAATAATGAATAAGAGATTATTGAAAGCACAGTGATAGTGTTGTATAGATACAAATCCTAAGGGAACTTATAACAACTTTTCATGAATGGATGTGCCTATTATATAATAATAATAATAATATTTTTAAACTATGTGAATCAACAATTAGGATAGGGCTCGTACTTGTGTGACATAGGGTCGATTATCGTTCGCTACCAATATACCCCTAGGTACACCAACACGGTCTACAAGTATGGGGGATGAGTAAGCTGGGGAGATTTGAACTTGTGACCTTTCATTTACAACTTCTCATATAATTTCCTCATTACCACTTACTCTACCCCCAAGGGCATGTATTTTTATTATTATTATTAATATTATCCCTTAGTTAATTATTATTTATTTTGTGTGTGGTAATACACACACACACACCCACCCTCTTCGAGGCCATACCAGATCATTATATTTTATAATCTAGAATTAATATTTACAATTAAATCCATCTCTTCGCGACCATATTAGATCATTATATATTATAATCTAGAATTAATATTTACATATATTGAGTTCATTGTGGCAATCTTACCACATGGTTTATAAAAGTATATTTATATCATACATGCTTTTCCATTGAGGCCTTGGCCTTGAGCTCCACACTACGAATGCATACTAGCATATTTGCATTATCTACATATGGGGTTGTTTAATGAATTTCACATGGCTCGACTCTTGTCATTACGATGACACATTTACAATTTATACATTATTTCTTCAATATGTCCTAGGGGTCAAGAGAAGTGCCTATACGAAGGTGTTGGACACAATAACACACTGAGAGGGGGGTGTCGGGCGAATCATTGTGTCAACACATTTAATAATTTTCAACTTATCTCAAAATCAAACTGAAAACAACATTTACATGCTTCCAAATATATCAACATCAAACAGATCATCAACGTAGATCATAAGAGACACTTCATAAGATAAGCTTTGTAAAATTTATTATATCTGATTTGATAAGGGTTACAATGGAAGGTTGCAATCTTCTCGATTACACCAACTCCAACTGATTGAGAAGCACCAACTTCTATTCCAAGGCCTTGCTTTGTTTTTCTTAATTCCAACTAAGAAAGCGGTTGTAAGACCCAACTTGCAATTACAACCAAATTCCTATCACAACACATTTCATCTGCTACTTGTCATTAACTTTGTCATATAAATATGTTGTGTCAAATCATCTTCTGCTCATCAACCTGTCACTTCTTCTATCACATCAATGTATCCACAATAATGTCATAAATATGTTCACTAACATGTCATTAACATGTTCATAATCTAGGGTTTGATGTTCATGTTTTTCAAAGTGTCAAGTCACCACATATTTGGCTCATGCCCATATCAAAGGTTCTTGTACAAGAGTCCGTGGAATTATTTAAGTCATTAAAGGTTTAACCAAAGAAATCTGCTCAAAATAAATGTCATGCCCATTCACTATTTCTGTCAAGAGTACTGTGGGTGTCATCAACCCGTCTGTTGTTGTGGTAATATAAGAAAAGATAAAATCAGACATATACAAAAAAATATCATTGTTCATAATAAAATATCATGTTTGTTGTTGTTGAGTCTTCAACTCCTCCATCTAATCTACAAAGCTTCCACACACCACTGAATTCCTCTTCTAGCACTGTTGTTGTCTTAGAAAATATACACTTGAAATCATAAATTCATCTACGCTTCTCCCAAATGTTTCATACCCAAAAATTAGAGATAAGGATTTAACAGATCTTGCACTAACAATCTGTTGTAGCTACCTCATTCTGCTCACCTGAAAATCAGAGCTCTAATTCACCACCAAATTTCACTTCCTGAGTTTTTTTAAAACATAAAAAAAACTTTATGCTGGCACTAAATTGCAACTCTGTTGCCACTGAATTACAAGTCTGTTGCCACTTTAGTATATTGTTTATAACTTGTGGCTTCTTAAGTCCCTTGCATATCTAAATTTTAGACCTTAAACTTCAAGCTTCAATCTCCACTGTGACTACCTCAGATTGATTTTTTTTCATCCAAAAATCAAAGCTGAGTTTTTATTTTTTCACCCTACAAAATGAGGGGATTGGCTCCTTATTTATACACATTTTTTCATCATTATTTTGAGCCGAACTACTATATATATATAATAAAAATTTGTTTGGGCCGACATATAACTTGGTCAATTTTAATATTAATTACCAAATTCTAAAAAAAATGCAACATCAAATTCTAGCAAAAATCACCAACAAATTACAAATCATTTATTATTTACTTGCTCCTTTTAGATATACCAAAATATTATACATCACAAGATATCAAGGAATATACCAAAGGATTATACATGACAAAATATCAAGAACAAAGGAGTATACATCATCACAAGATATCAAGGGATATACCAAAGGATTATACATGAAAAGAAAAGGTCCATTCAGGAGTCAAAGGATTATACATGACAAGAAAAGGTCCATTCATGAGTAACTTGTAAGAAAACTTTATAATAAAAGAAATGTATTTATAACTATGATTTTAATTTTGGGGTGTCTTTGTTCTTTACATAATTAAAAAGCACCTTCAGTTGAGAATGTACATGGAGAGTAAGTGAATGCATTCTCAACAAAGGTTAGAATACTCGGACTTAGTGAGACCCTCCATAGGATAAGGAAGGGGATAACTATATAAGGTTTTAGATCCCCTCTTTCAAACTAGACTTTCAAACATGATTCAATTTTAGAGTTGTTCCACAAATTCGATAGGTTTATCCAGTTAGTGCATTACCCCATATAATTTAACAAAAGGACATTGAACAAACATATGGGGAGACTATTTTCAAATTGTGATCTATGTCCTTGTTCCTAAGTGCCGACCATTCAACCACATGTTCTTAACCTTGTCAAAGAATCCAAAAATTCCCCTGCTCGCTAAAATTTCTGACACTAGATCAAAAGCCACCCACTCACTTCTAAGTAAGTTTATAAAATCTGTTATACTTTAACTTAATTATATTGAACATAACAATTACAATAAAAATTATATTAAATTAATTAGAATATTTATAACTAACTTTCAACCAATTACTTAGAAAATGCAATGTTTCATCAAAATAAATATATTATATTTTTGGTATGACTTTTATTTAAAGCATTAATTATTTACCCTTAAAGTATAATTGCTAGTGTAATATTTAATGGCTTTCAGTTGATACAGTTTATCTTACATTTATTATTCATCGAGACTCTGGTGAGAGATGACCAGTTACAAACATTAACTCATTCGAATAAGTTAATCATATTAAAAAAATGAAAAAAATAAAAAAATAAAAAAATAAAACCATAAAATAAAAATCTTTAAACAACTTTTAATATATAAATAAAATTTTACTATTTATCTAAGCTTTATATAAAACCAATGGGCCTGGATGCTTCCAGAGTCGAACCCAAGATTTACCATATGTTTGCAAGACCTCATTGCATTTGGTGGATATTTCTATACTTTGCATCTTTGCAGCTTCCCGCTCTTTGGGTGTTACTTAGATGGAAACTTATCCTTCCCTCCACAAAGACCCCAAGCCCAAGATTTCCCTCTATTCCTCTAGTTTTTAGGCCTTTGGCTCCTCAGATCCATTTTCGTCACTACCCAGCACGTACCCACAAACTAATTCAAGTCCACTGCAGTCGATCATTTCCCCATGTCTTCACCATCTGTAGACTCTATGACAACTACCCTTCCAGACGAGCCCAAAGGGGTCGATATTTCGACTGTCAATACGGGATAAAATGAAAGAGAATGTGCTCTCCCCATTCACAATAATACAACTAGTGTTTTGAAACTCGAACCCCTCACTTCCTAGAAGCCAAAATTAGGGCCAACAAAATTAATGAAGCCAAAGGAGATGGTGGCGTAGCTACTCGAGCTTCCCTAGTTGAGGGTGTTCTCATGAATAAAAGTGTTTCTGGTAATGGAAAAGTTGCAGTTACTGATAAAGATCCCATACTCTCACCTAAAACCATAGAGGATACAAATACTCTATTTCAAAAGGGTTACGATGCATTGAAAGATGATGGCATTGTTGATGTTGTTGATTTTCTGATCCCGTGCGCTAGAAATCAGGTTTTATTTTCTTTTGACATGCCATTTGGAAATATTTATAACTCGTTGTGAAAGATAACATTTTCCTTGTAATTTTTGTTTTCACAACTTTCAATCTAAAAATTTGATTTCTTGTGCTTTTCCCTAGAATTTTGGGTTTACTGTTTGTGTCGATTTAATTGTCAAACTGGCAGGGTCCTTTGAAAAAAAATGAGTACATGTATCACTACAAATGGTGGGATAGGCAGAGGGAGCCATGAATCTTCTTTTTTGGGTAGAGACCGAGTTTGAATATATTTCCCCTGAAGACTACCCTCTTCTATAGACTCCCTTATTCGGATCTACTTTTGAGCAGCAATCAGCACAACCCATCTCCAACTTTCTACCCATCAGTGAATAGAATATTTTTTTAGAATATAATCGTGGAGACATAAATACTATGTGATCATGGTGAAAATGTGTCCTCTTTTCAAATATTCCCTTAATGATTTGCTACTGATTCTATTTAGCAATCTTCGATGCACACTAGCAATCAATCCATACATCAGACTTAGATATCTGTGTATCAAATTGCCAAGGTAAAGGTAAATTAACGAATTGCAGTATTATAAGCTTTGCACATTATTCCATCCATCGTATGTTCTTTAGCTTCACATATTCCTTTGCAGAAATATCCTACAAACATACCAACGTTTCCAAAAGTGGCAGCTCTTGTAATGCATAGCAACTACAAACACTTAACCTCATAATCTTTGTACAATGCGCCAACATCCTTATCCTCTTTACCTTCACAGAACGAGATAAGTAAAACTCCTCCAAAGATACCATATTACCAATTCTTCCATACTAGGCAGCTCAGAGGACCCCTGAATATGTAAGATTCGAAGCTTTTTCCATTGTACCAACCTTGGTATTCTCTTAAAAAAATCCTCCAAAAATACATTGTATCAGGCGGAGATCGGGAGATCAATGCCTCTCCACCTGATGAACTCATCTTTATTGGAAAATGGATACACAAGTAGGAGTACAAAGTGGGACCCATGAGGTATACGAAAGCCGACCGGTGGGGAATTTGTTTAAATACAATGTTGTTAGCTAAATGGGTTATTTGGGCCAATGAGCAGGAATGAACCTGAGCATATACTTGTTAGTCATCACATTCATAGTGTTACATATGTAGATGGAATGTTGGGCCCATATGGTATGCATGAATTTTTTTTCTTTTTATAGGAAAGAAGTATACTCATTTTATTAATAGAAAAGAATACTTACATGCAACTGTGATGTCAATTTGATATTCCAAAGAAACCAACAATTTTATTAATCCCCGTAATTGGTAAAAAAAATCCATAGACTATCTATCCCATTTCGTTGTTTCATAAACACATTCTGCAACCAAATTCGGGTAGTTTTTAATGCTAAAATGTCAGTACATAACCAAAAATATAAAAAACAGGGAAGGTTGTCTATCCTACAGATATTTGACAAGTTTTGTATTTGAGAAAAGAATGGGTTATTAATCACTTACCATTGCTTCAAATTGAGTTTGTCTAATTTATTGATAGGTCTGAAAACCATTCATATGTGCACTCAAAGTGACCATTTCCATTTTTATATCCCCCGAAATTGTCCTGACTGGATCTTGAAATTTGTATTCTTATAACTTAATACAAGTGAAACATGTTGTCTACTAGCAGTGTTTTCTCTTATAGATGCATGTTGATTAACACATCCTATTACCTTGTATTTATGAAATTATTTATTATTTGTAATTCCTCTCTTTATACATGAAGTACCATTGATTCCCTATAAGATTACTGAGTTTGGCAAGGAATTTGCATTGGTTTATGAATATTGGAGGAATATGGGCCTCTCTACAAATTTGTGGGAGCTGAAGGGAATTATTGATGTGGCTATTTAGCTGATAGGAAACTTCAAGGAGGTCATACACTCCAGTGGCTTCGTTATTCCATTTGCTGGACCCTATTTTCTGCATACAAGAACTGTGGGACTGTACTCTGAGTTGAGAGCAATACATTCAATCTGGGTAATATTTATTAAGTGAATATTCAGGATCCCTTGATATTAGAGTTGTATATATCCCAAAATACGTTTGCGAAACAAATTTACATATCTACACTCATGCAATTAATTACACAAATTCATTTTCAAACCAGATCCATTTACTAGAACAGGGATTGATGGAAATAAAAAATCAATAGAAATCTAGTGTAATTAATTACACAAATTCATTTTCAAACCAGATCCATTTACCAGAACAAGGATTGATAGAAATCCATAATCAATAGAAATCTAGTGCAATTAATTACACAAATTCATTTTCAAATCAGATCCGTTTATCAGAATAGGGATTGATGGAAATCCATAATCAATAGAAATCTAGTGCAATTAATTACACAAATTCATTTTCAAACCAAATACATTTAACAGAACAGGGATTGATGGAAATCCATAATCAAAATAAATCTAGTTAGATATTAAATCTATTTATTAGAAATTTATTTAAGTTAGATAGTAGATTTAGCCTCAGTTTTAGAAGTTAAATAGTAGATCTAGCCTCTACTTCCAAAGTTTACTACATGATTGAGTCAATTAACAATGCTTGTTGAGTGACCTCTAGGTTTGCTACACATTGACTCAATCAATCATGTTTACTTAGTGACCTTGTACGTTCCTCTCGGTGAGGTGATTTAGATACTGTGTTTACTGAGTGAGCTTCACTACAACAAAAACTAGACTTAGCGTCTCTTTTTGCATCCTTTTTTGTGTCTAGACCATCTTTCAGTGTTTTTTTCTTCATGTTTTGGACAAAATGGTGCAATTTCACGGGTTGGTGCTATTTTAGGCATTTTTTGTGTCCTTTTTCTAAACTTGGCACAAACTGCGGTGTAATTTGCATTGGGTTTTGCACCTGGTTATGCACCGGGTTTTGCATCAGGTTTTGCGACAAGTTTTGAGCCTAGTTTTGCACCTAATTTTGCACCTAGTTTGTACATCTACACTTGTTGTGCCCCCTTTTACGCCCATGTTTTCCTCAAATTTTATGCCTTTGTTTTCATCCACTTTTGCATCCTTTTTTACATCCACTTGTGCATCCACTTCTACTTCCTTTTTTGCATCCCTTCGTGCACCAAGTTTTGCATTAAAGTTGACATCCTGTTTTGAGTCTAGTTTTGCATCTCATTTTATTTCAGCGATTTTTGCATCCACTTTTGCATCCATTTTTTCGTCCACTTTTGCACCGACATTTTCATCCATTTTTGCATCCCATTTTTCATCCATGTTTATATCTTTTTTGCATCTACTATCGCATCCACTTTTTTCGCGTCCCAATTCACACCCATTTTTGCGCTTACTTTTACACCCACTTTTGCTTCAACTTTTGCATCCACGTTTGCATCTTTTTTTGCATCCAATTTTACATCAGTTATTGCATCCATTTATGCATCCATTTTTGCATCCACTTTTGCATTGGGTTTTGCGTTGGGCGTTACGACTACTTTTGCATCTACTTTTGTTGCATCCACTTTCGCATCCAATTTTGTATCCAATTTTACATCCATGGTTGTATCCACTTTTGTGACACTTTTTTCAACATGTTTTTCTTCCATGATTGGATCATTTTTTGCATCCACTTTTGCATCACCTTTTGCATCCATTTTTGGTGCACCCCATTATGTGCCCACTTTTGCACCTACTTTTGTTGCATCCATGTTTGCATCCTTTTTTGCATCCATGTTTTTATCTACTTTTGCATCTAGTTTTACACCTAGATGTTGAAGATGAAAATGAGGATAATGATTATGATATTGAGGATGGTTATGATGATGATGATAATGAGGAGAACGATGACGATGATGATGATGATGATGGTGATGAGGATAATGGCAATGACGACATTGCTGATGATTATGATGGCAATGAAATGAATGACGATAATGGTGATGATGACAATGAAAATGATGATGAATACAATGAGAATGATGGTGTTGATCATCTTAAAAATAAGTTGTTATTTGTCATGCATAAATCGTGTGTGTGTCCTCCAAGCCCCTTTTTAGTATCCACCTTAATTTCATTCAAAATTGTAGAAAATGCTTGCAAAAATAGGGATTGTATTTTTACATAGCCTTCATTATTATCATAAACATGGCGTACATTGCCAAGTAAACTTAAAATGATCACATTCTGTTGCCATGGGGAATTTTCTTCAAGGTTCTCAAAAATTCCGATGGAACCATTTTCTCCATGGGATCTTTGTCCATTTATTATGAAGTCAATTTCCTTCAATATTTCCTTACTCACACCCACTTCTTTGGCATCATTTTCTATGAAGATTTTGTGAATAACGTTGTTGAAACATTTGAAACCTTGTAGAGATATGAAGAATTTTATGGTGTGAGAATGAAACTCACAAACATTCTCATATTTGGCTCATCTTCAAAATGACCCGAGCTTAGTTTAAATCCTTCTTGTAACAAATCTCACAGCCATAGCAATGGGGGATCACAAAAAATATAAGGCATCGTGGTTTTCTCTGTGGTGGGGAGGCCCAATGCAATATTGACTTCCAAAAATGCAATATGAGTTTGTGTGAAATATAATATTGTGCTCATCAAAAGGTTCAATCGTCTAGTTCTAAAATTGTACTTCGAAACGTTTACATTGTCAAGGATGGCACCTTATCTGCTCTTGAATTCAGTTCTTTTCCTTTTTTCTAAATCTCTTTACCGATCCAATGACAATACCAATAGAGTTCCCAATCAAGAAGACGAAATGCTCGTCTATTTGTGGGAGAAAACCAAGAATGCCATAATCCACTTTGACTCCTGGACAAAGTTCTCTTTCCTGTGAAATCACTTCTATGCGCAAACACCCTTCTCAGTAGTTTGTCAAAGATCTTTGTAATAATGCTCATCTTCTTTATGAACTTTTCTTCGATGACAGTTGGCATCCTCTCCGTATTTTATTGGTGAGCTTTGCAATAGTGTCGGCATCTTAGTTCGACCTTTTCAATAATGTTTGGCCTCTAGGATATTACTCTTCTATATACTTTACTTTATTTTTGTGATTATTTCAAGCATAATAAGAACAATGTATTATATGTTAAATTTTGTAAATTTTTATTATTATAATTTGAAAGTAGGATATTATTTTTCTATATAATTTCTTTTATTTTTATTTAAAATATTTATATTTTCATATAAAATATAGTTTTCAATTAACTTTAAATAAATAAAATTTAAATACATGTTTAAAGGCAATATATAATAGTTTTTTATTTGTACCGAATCCAAATACTGATACTGTATGGGTTGACCATAAATTTTTTGGGGTTGTTTTTCCAAACTCTTATTACACCGAATGTGTTAATTAAGGGGCATGTTCCTCTGTAGGTATCATCATTTGTCGACGGCCTATGAGGAGCCTCCTCGTGTCCACAGACTTGGTCCACACACTAAAATGATGCACACATCGAATGTGCTCCCCTCGGCTCCAACGGTTGAAGCAGTTCATTCTCGCCAGTAACAATCTCAGCTTTTCGATCCCTCCATCTCTGGGAAATCTCCACAATTGCTAAGAATTGTATCTTTAGGATAACAGGAAAAAGCATTCCAGATATTTTTGGAAGTATCAAGTATGTGAGCATTTTGGATCTCTTCAATTACAGGTTGACGGGTCCCGTTTCCACCTCTATAACCCTTCTTGGTAAGCTCACTCCTCTAGATATCCATGGAAACCTTCTTAGTGGCTCCATTCCTCTGTCTATTAGGGAATTGTGTTCTTTGCAGATGCTGGATATGTCTGAGAATAGGCTCATAGGAAGCATACTGAACACTTTGTACGCTATGCCAAACCCTGTATGCTATTCAAATATTTCCTTACTTGGCAGCTCTTCTAACTCAGAACACTCACTACCACTTTGTCCCCTGCGCCAACCCCCGTATGGTATTCATCTTCACACATTCCTCTATCCAAAACTCTAAATGTATGAACAACTACCAAGATGCCTACAAAATGTTTACATGCATCATAAGCTAGATATTTACATATGGCGATATTAATACGAACTAAACATACAAACTTTATCAGAATGAATTTTTATTTACCGGTGAATAACGAATTTGTATTTACCTGTGATTCATCTTGCAAGAATATATCTGGTTAGAAGCCTTAAGTTCTTCATTAGAATCCAGGAAGGCAGCGAATATTTGGAATGTTTGTTCAAGCAAATACGTATGAGATTCACAGACTTCACTATCATTATACTGCGTTCCAAGAGAGAATCTTCAGTATCAACAAGTTACAACCTCCTCATTTGAATACCTCCAAATGCATCAACTTCATGATAATCAACAAGCACCATTCTATTTCCCCACATGGTAATTATGTATCCAATCATCAATACTTATAGAAGATTGCTACAATAAATCATCAATAATGATGATATTTGTCCAATGCTAAATTCGATGGGCGAAGAGCTCATAGCAACATCTCTTAGCCAAATTTCATAGTTTTTCATACATATTTGTATCGTTCGAACCGTCTACTTCCACAGTTTCCATGGGACACTTAGTAGTCATGCATATCATCTGAAACACAACTATGTAGGTCCACCAGACACTCTATTTGTACATCTGAAAACCCAAACTTCGTGAGACAAAAAGACATTGCGTTGGAAAAAAAATGGGTGATTTGAAGGTTGGTTGGGATTTAAAAATTAACAGGCCAAGTTGCCACCCTCGTTTGAAAAACATTTTATCCGGCAATGAGCTCTACAATTGGAGCTAACCGAAGTTGCAGAACTTGAAAAAGAAAGAAAAACTTATGTGAACTAAATTTGTTCTCTTCCATATTTTTGTCCATTGGTTCTCTGATATCGGTGTACCTTCAATATATTTACACAATCTCACTAAATGCCCCTTCAACTCTTGCTCATCCAGTATTTTTATTTTTGAATAGTCCACAATTACAGTTTTTGAAGGAAATCTATGAAGTTTAACGAAATGCTTCATTTCTTTTCTCAATCTTCTTTAGGAAATGACGCTTTTACCATCCAGATTCCCCCAAAATGCTCCACCATGATGGTCTACGTGGGGGAATCTGCAAGCATCTCGACGCACCATTATGATTTCTTGCTGTGGTTCCTCCAAAATGCAAATAGCTATCCCACCACCGGAAACTATTTGGGTCCATCCAACATCGATCTGCATGATATAAAATATCGCTTAATTTTGAAGAAAATCCCGTAAAATGCCAACGGTATCACAAGCACCAAAAGAATTTTTTTGATCATTAAAATTAAATATCCACTCAGGGATAATAAAACTAAAACTAACGGGTTCTCCATAAAACTAAAACTAATCCAAATTCCGTGAGCTAGAAAGACATTGCCATTGGAAAACACATGGATGATTTGAAGGTTGGTTGGGATTTAAAAAATCAACAGGTGAGGATGTCGCCATGGTTTTGAATTTTTTTTTAATCTAGTAAGGAGCTCTACTAATGGAGCTAACCAAAGTTTCATAACTTGAAAAAGAAAGAAAAACTTATGAGAACCTGAAGGTTGAAGAAAGGTTTATGGGAGTCTAATGAGCAGTCATATTTATATTAGTTATTTTGCAAAGAAATATAACAATAAGAAAATGACTTTGTGTTTGTTGGATTGTAATTTTCAATTTCATATATCAAATCTTACAAATCAGAGGTCCTCCACATTCCATCGTGATGGTTTTGGGATCCACAAGGAGCGAAGGGCACCATGCCTTTGCCTTTACATGTAGTGAAGAGAAAAGGTAAAAATAAATTCAATGGAATTGTTACGTCTATAAAAACTTGTGCCCCATGAGCTACAATATGTGCACAGACAATAAGCTACTAATGGATATCTTGACTATATACTATCAATATTCAATACGAAGATTGACTTGGGATATTAAAAAATTGAAACAAAATATTTTCTTTACCTATCAACCTTATTTGGTCATTCAATGATCTTCAATACATGAGATTATAAGAGGACCCACGTGAATGGTTGACATGAAAAATGGTGTCGCTTGTGCAAATAGTTCAAGTTTCAATTTCAAAGGTATAGTCTCTCCATGTCTAGCTCAGGTCTTGGTTTCAAAGGTATAGTTCCTCCACGTCCAGGGGTTTCGAGGTTCTCTAAAGCTACCTTAAACTTGGAAAAGATCCTATAACTATTGCCCTTGGATTTTTGGACTTTTTTGCATTGTAAGATTCCATTTCCATTCAAAGGATCGAGGAGAAAACATCGACTTATTCACTGAATATTTTCAAATTTAAAAACTTTATGTACAAAATCTTTTTGTAGGAAACTTATTTTCACTTATGTGGCGATTTAGAAGTTTGATGTAACCTATTTTCACTTATTTTCCTAGACTTGCTTTCATCACATAAACTTATTATTTACACAACTTTCTCTCATTTTTAAAACATATCGAAGTTCTCTCCAGTGTTTCATTTCCCCCTTTGGGTATGCGAATTTATAAACACCTTTATGATATATAAACTACATTCACCTTAACAATGATAAAATATGTAAATATAATAATAATATAATTAATATAAATATATTACTATAGTTTATATGTTAAAATATTTAATATAAATAAATATATATATTTCATATGATTTAATATAATTAAATATATAAACATATTATTTACTTATAGATTATACAAATTAAAATTATAAAAAACAAACAGAACAACAAATTTATTTTGTAATGAATGACCATGGCGTGGTGGTTTCATTTTTGTCGAGATTGAGCAGACCCTTAAAATTAAGATCACGTGTTCCATGCTTTATTCTTTGGCTTTCCATTGATCATTACTACCACAGATACAAAGGTCAAAACCTACGACCAACAGATTCCATCGTGAGCTCATTTCTCATTTTCCAAGGAGCCATGAAAATATTGCCACTCTAAAATATTAATCGATAATTTAACAGTTACCCAATTGTTATGAGGCATTGACACTATTGTGGCATCAGGGGCAGGGGAAAATTAATGGTGTTATGGAAATTGTGGAAGAGGAGGACTTGGAGGGTATAATTCTTGTTTAGGGTATGCCAGACATAAATATTAATAAGGGTTACCTTTTCCATTACCATGAGGGTTTTATGACATGGCACCAAGTAAAAGACAAGGAGGCAAAAAAGCTTCCTATAGACAATGGAGGCTCGGAGATCTTGTGCTCGCCAAGGTCAAGGGATTTTCGGCATGGACCACTAAGGTACACCCATCTATTTTTCATCCCCATTTTTTTTCCCTGTGATGTATGTTGTTGCTATTATTTTCATTTTCCACATCAAATTATATACTTCTTGTGCCCTATTTTAATACCTGATTATTTTCATCCAAGGGTTTGTGTGAATGTTTATACATTTTCACAGGGTTTCATTTCCATTGCACCAATTGCAATGGCTATCGGCATATTTTTTGATTGCCCAATTTGTGTTGATATTTTCTTCTTAATCTTAGAATTACAGAACCTGGTTTCTGCACCAGGATTCTCTGAAACCGTGCATAAGAAATCAAACCCTATATCAGATATTAGTGTTTAAACCCAAGCGAAGGATGCAAGTTTGTGTTTTTAAGGTGGAAATTTCTTTTGTCTTGTATTTATTATGTGAATACGCATGCATCTACTGGTTGGGCATAAAGGTGGCCCTACACGGCAATGAATGCACCCGTGATCTGGTCAATCCCACCTGTATTAGTGCACCTCAATCAAAGCCTGCTCGCCAGCCAGAAAGATTGAATCTTGCTATCCACCCAGATGAAGCGACAGACTAAAGTGAGTGGTAGACCAGAAAGAATGAATATTGTTGTCCATCCGAAGAAGCAATGAACATGGGTGTAAAGGTGAGAGCTTTACCAATTGAACCTATTGAATCAGAACCACCAAAAGTAGAGGTGAAGGTTTAAGAGACAGTCTTAAAGGTAAAGGTCATAGTTTCGAAACTGGAAGCACAAGTGAGGGTATCATCTGGCTTAAAAACACAAGTATTTCTTTCTGGAAAATGGCCATACAATCAATTTCCCTAGTGAAGAGATTGGAACAAGGACCAATAGGAGTCACCCCCACTACACTCCAAGAGGATTACGAATGGCCTGAATTCATCAGCTATTTGCTTTGATGTACCTTTTGATATCTCTATCCCAACCTTTGCCTTTGTTATGGGTGCCTATGCGAGTGCTTCTACGGTCTAATTTACTGAGTCTCGGTAAACTAAATGAACTAGATTTGTGCCTAGGATTGGAACTAAGTGAGGGGGTGCTCCCTATGATTCCATTGTCTCTGCATAATATTAAACCTCAATGGCTACTGGCTCCTGAATGGGCTACCCAATCACTGACCCAGCCTTTCCTTCCTGTAATGTTTGAGTAAGCCATCTCGATTTCTTGCGTACTCGAGTAGAAGGTGAGGGAATATCCATCCCCAATATTAACTTTCCCACCCCTATAATTGAATCCT
This sequence comes from Pseudotsuga menziesii, assembly GCA_001517045.1. Taxonomy (NCBI): domain Eukaryota; kingdom Viridiplantae; phylum Streptophyta; class Pinopsida; order Pinales; family Pinaceae; genus Pseudotsuga; species Pseudotsuga menziesii. The sequence continues at coordinate 17,719 of LPNX010845804.1, forward strand.
CTCTGATCTCTAAGCTGCCTATTTTTATCAATACGATGGCCCTTAAAAATCTGAATCAGTAATTACAACTATTTTTCATTTGGCTAACTATATACTCTTATGTCATAATCACCCAGGACTTGCACCTGGAATTTAAACTGACAAGTAGACTGATATTCCACTATTGAAATACAACAAAGTAGAAATGTCAAAAGCATCTGTTAACAGAAAAAAAAAATGCAAGTGTTAGATAAGATACACAATTAAATTGAGAAACCATCAAATATCAATTGATGGTGCATCTTTGAATTCAAAGTTCTGGATCATTTTGAAAAGATCTGAAATTGTATCAGTCAATTGACGTCTTGGAATCATTTCACTTCAAATTCACTTGACAAGTCAGTGCATCCTACATAACTATCATTAATCTTGGAAATGTTGAGAAACACCTTCAAAATACCTCTCTCTGCACTAGTTCTCTGGGAAGATGAGACCATCCACAAAAGCCAATCAAAATGAACACAAATTCCTTTACAATGATGGCATATAAGGCTGCGGCCTTAATATATTAAACAAGTAATCACGTATCTCTTGTAGTAAGCATTCTAGAAGGGAAGGGTAGCTGCACATAAAATTGGTTATAAAAAATTAGACAGATCTTGAAAAGTGCCTGTCTCCCACTACAACTATTTAGTTATGTAGAAGTTTTCCTTACCCGCACATGTTAAACATCTATTCATGGTGCTCCAGAAAGTACAGAACACACATATGACGCAAATAAGTTGCATGATATGACTCAAAAAGATCATATATACTTGCGAAATTCTCCAAAGTAAGGTCATAAACAAAAAACACAGATCTCAGTGCTGAAGCTGGCCATTATCATAACAAAAAGGAAAAGCCACAATAAAATAAAAGAATACATGTGCAATAGAATATTCACGCAAACGTTTGAGGCCTTCTAAAAGAGATTGATCAACAACTATAAGAAGGTCTTGTGCAATATCTGTTGTCATCTCTACTGTACCAGTATATATAAATATGACACTCGTACCCCATCAGAATAATTAAACATTCTTGGATAAATCATATTTGAGTTCTAACATGTCATAATTTCTTTCATATTAAGCTTGAACTCTTTATAACAGGAATGAATCCTTCGTTATTTCCATAAGAAACACATAGAATAAACCATAATATTACCATGGGGGCTTCACTTGTTTACCAATATCCTATCACGTTAGTTCATGTTGTGGGTTTTAAAATTATAAAAAATTGAACCAATATATTGCAGGTATTGGGGGGGTGAGGGGTTTAAGGTGGGGGTGGGTAAGGTGGTTTATAAGGATTGACTCTATAGGGGTGGGGAGGAGGTTTTAAGTATTGGGAGGGGGTTTCAACCAAAATATTTTGGGTCAATATCTCTCAAAATTAAGGGTATTCTTTAATATCCCACGATTGCACGTGCTATGTGAGAGGTTCACTAAGTGAAGTCCCCATGAAGATTACCTCATCATTAGTTCAAAGAATGCCCAGGTTATATTTGTAATTTCAATATCCTTTGCCTCTTTTTCCTGTTCAAGGTTCACAAATTTATCCCTAAACAATTTCTAGTTATTGTTTGAAGCCACAATGCACTTAACATGTTTGACAATATAAAATTCTAGGGTAAACAATGTAGTCTACAATAACATTAAATTATATAACTTGAATTTTATAGGAATCAAAAAATGAGAGACAAGCCATATTTAAGATAACCACTTGTATCCCATGCCAAAAAAAATGACACTCATACCCGGTAGCCACCATCAAACATAACACGAAATGCATCTGAAGATGCGAGAAGTGCAATCCTGTGGGCATAAAATCACCTACCTGCATTTAAGCACCATATTGTTTTCATTTGTTAGAGTAAAAACAACATTCTATAATAACTCATTCAATATTTATGGAAATCTTTATCTTAACTTTTTCATAGAAACCAATTCAGCCTCCTTTGAGTAGCTATCCCCTTTCAAAGATCTAATGATATGCCATTTACAATAAACTTATTAAATGTGTTACTGCATAACGTCACCCACCTCCCACTAAAAAGGTAACATGATCTGATAAAGTGTGACTGTTGACATACTACTCTCCCAAAAATATACCTGCAAAGTTTTTTAAATATGAACAACAAACACAGATTAAAAGAAATTCATTCCAAAACTAAATTGGTCATCTTGTTTATTAGAGTAGAAATACATTAATAATTGATAACCAATCCTCATAAGCAGTAGAGTGTTACTAAAATGAGTTGCTTGCTTGCTGATAAATATCGTTTGAGAAGTAGCCTATCGAGTGATGAAGCTGCCTTGCCTCCCTCTAAACAATGTCATTGGGCTCTGGAAGCTATGTTTGCATGTGTTGTAGAGGCCGCAACTACTTTATTGGAGCAAGTGGCAATTGGTGTGACTAGATAGAATGATGCATACAACATTTCTGCAAATGAAAAATATTATACTAAATGCTTTGATAATGACAAGAATTTAGTTAAGGGAAATGAGGAGTGTGTCAAAGTAGACACATTGATCCAAAAAGAAGCAACAAAAACATGAGGTAGTAAGAAACTTGTGGTGTCTTCAGATTAATATAAATCCTTTATAATGTTTTCTTCAGAACTTGCTAAATGGGTAGGGGAGAAGTAGATGGATCCATGGTTTGAAGATTCAATGTCCTCTAAGCATACAAATAAATAGCAGATTCGAGATAAGGATGAGAGGAGTGTAGATTCTAAAATGTCTACTAAATCATTGACTGATCCAAAAATTGAAGAACGAAAGCTACAGAGCGTGACTACATTAGTGTTTCCTTCTCGAAAGAAGCAAGATGTTTCAAATTTAGCTACAAGGCAAGTCAATTCAATCAACACACCTCTTATCAAGGCTTATGTTGCACAAAATATTGAGGTTGAGCAATATGAATACAATTCAAGGGGCATCAGGGTGAAGAAATCTTGTGTGATCCCAGTAAAGAAAAATAGCAGAGGCCTTAAGAAATATCATGGGCTGTCTGGCTCAGAGAAGTTTAACCAAGGGAAAAACACCCATAATGATGCCCGTAGCGTATTGGACATGAGACCTACCAGCTAAAATTATACCAAAGAATGGAATTTCATAAGGGTTAATATGTGTAAACACAAGCCCCCCAGGTTAGTTCCGTTCTGTACCAATCCTTATAGTAGGCAATGACATGTACAAATGGCAGAACCAAGTTTTAGGAGCAAGACTTTCTTTTCAGCGACATCTGCATCCTATGCCTTTGCCCTAGATGCAGGTGGCGTTACTCGGTCAATTCGGGAAGCTGGATCTTATTAAATAGATGAAACAAGAGAAACTGGTTCTGGTTTGTAAACTAACTCTAAAATAGTGACATTTTCAAAATTCCTTAAAATGGAAAAATTTCATGTATATGTAATTTGCATTGTTTTTAACTATCTGTAAATATTAAAATAAAATATTGGAACTAATAAGCAATCCATATTTAGTAACATTATGCGTATATTTATTATTTAACATTTTAGGTTGTTGAAATGGTATATATAATATGTAAGTATTTAATATTTATAAAAATTCAGGCATAAAAAATTATTTAATGTATTTTTAGAACTAAGCTTCGATGATAAGCATTACAATACATGACCTATTAGCTTCTTGTGACCAAGCTCATGACTAGTATCATTCCAGTCTTATGCTTACAGTAATACGAGCTTAGTTCCAATCCTTATAATAACCAACTTGTATCTAATTATTATGCTTATACAATATAAATGACCAATAAGCAATGGTATAATCAAAACCATTAACTAATCAGAGCTTATGCGTAAGTACAAGCTTCGGCATGAACCCTAATCATAGAGGTAAGAGCTTACGTATTCTCCACATAAGATTATGTGAGAGGATATGATTATTACCCTGTATACAAGTGCAATCTAATTTACATTATAACATTATAAGTAGAATGACCATAATAAGAGTAATGCATCAACTATGACCTTGTAAGCTTGGTTAAGAGCAGTCCCTGTGTTTCCCTTCCCATATAATTGAGTATGAGTCGTAAAAGTAAGTAGAGCTTAGTTGATATGACACAAACTAGTACCATGGAGTTAAAAGGGAATTATAAGTAGTCTCACTCTTATTACATTACCTTTACTATTACTATTATACCTCAGTAGACAAGCCAGCATATAAGGGTTATTTAATGCTCAAAATGGTTGCTTTTTGGCTAAGCAACTCGTTGGATGTTTTCGAGAATGTTTTGATTTTTCATTGTTTGAGTGCTCTTTGTGGTATGATTTGATTTGGAATTGTTTGAATTCTCTTTGTTAGACTATTGTTTCCAAAGCTCTCCAAATTTACACTTGCACTTTCAAATTTGTTTAGGATTTCTTTTTTTGCCTTGTTATATAGAAAAGGTGAGGATGTAACATTCCTTCCTATTGTTTTCATTTCATAGCAGAGATTTCTTTGAATGAACAACAAAAAGAGGCCATATCGTTCTATTAAAAGTAATGTATCCATGGATCTAGAATGCAATTTGAATTGAAAGAACCTAAAGAGCACTTTAACTCTTACTGCAACATTGAAGAAAATACATGTCTCTGGTTGAATATTTCTAGCAGATCTTTCTTTTCAGTCATCTTTGAATAATAGTAAGATGAGAAGTTCTCTTTCCACCATAAATTATAGGATCATAGTAGAGAGAGTTGGATGTTCTAGAGAATGATAAGACTTACCATTGTTTGAATGTTTTGTTAGAAACTTAGATCACTCGTTCCAGACCCGTCTGAATCTACACTTGCACTCTCATTTTTTTTGGATTAAATATTTTTGCCTTGTCAAAGGACATTGAATCTCCGCTTTTAATGAGTTTCCTAGGGTTGAGAAATTATGTTAGTCTGAACAAATTTATTATCTATAGGATTAACAAAGGCTGAATTACACAAATTCTATCTTAGTTATGTATAATCGGGTGTAATTTGAACCAAGTTGGATTTATTTACCCATATCTGTTTATACTCTTTTGGAGATAGGAACTGGATGTAGTTTGAACCTAAGGTGGCTCTATTTACCAGTGTATTTTCATACTCTCTTAGAGATGAGAAGAGTGTAGGAATTACTGAACTAGTTTAGAGTTATTAGAGTATCATATTTGAGGAATGGGGATCTATACTAAAGGTTCCTCTCCAGGCGAAAAACTAACTTTATAAAATGAAAAGCATGGGGACCATTCATTGTTAGAGTTTGTAAGTACTATAAATTGGAATCTAGACATATATCCATCTATACAAGTAAACTTTGTATATTTTCATCTACCAAAGACTTCATAATCATCAGTAGATAAGTGATAGCTCCAATGTCCGAAATCATATGAACTTTATGAGATTTATTTGGCAAAACTAGGGTGATAAAAACATGGTTATAGATATATTAAGACTAGTAGTTAGGAACTACACTACTTCCAAAATTTGAGTACAAGTTATCCATAAGAGATCAAAAGGCATAGTGAAACAATAACCTTACAGGTAGAGCAATTTCAAGCTACCTTTTGTTTGAGGGATTTAGGAAATTGATTGCATTGATATTTGATATATTTAAATGAACCAACTTCAAATTCAGTTTTCAAAAAGAAAATCCATATCTTAAAGGTAGTCCTATTTTCAATTATCCACATTCTCCTAGGGTCCTTTGAAATGGCCATGCACATTCCTGGATGTCCTTGACAAGCTTTATTGTAGAAACCCCAATATTTTTCATGAGCAATGCTAGATTTGGTTTCTTTAGAATTCTCTGAGATTTTTCTCTTAAAGGATTTCAATTGCCTTTAAAGGAGACCCAAGTTTTATGGGCTTCCTGGGATGTATTTAGTTTCATTCCTTGAAAAATCATACTATTTTTCGAAAGCCACAAAGCAAGTAAAAACCTTGAATGCTTTTAGAAATAGTTGTAATAAATCATCAACCAAATTTGACTGATCCCATTTGTTTGTTCCATAAATAGTTGTAATAATTCATTCCAGACAACCTTAGATAAAGGTTAATAGACCAATACATGATCCATTGTTTCCACACTACATTTACACAAGATGCACCTGTAGGGGCCCAAGACCATTCAAATTCCTTTTTTTCCATTGTCCCATGCAAGCCAAAGAAAAAGCCTTGATTTGGGAGTACTTTTCAAATTCCTAATAATTTTACATCACCAAACTTTTTCTTTTGACTACAATTCCTCCACCCTTGATGAGTATCCCAGTTTGGTTGTACACTCACATGTTTCTTTATTTTTAGACCATTTAATTATGTCCTATACATTTTCTCCTTGAAGGTTCAATGCTTCTGGTGATTTCCAATCTTAGGGAAATGCATTATATCCATTAGAAATTGCTACCTCTTTCATAAATAATATTCCAAATTAATGAATATTTTATAAGATATTTTGACATATCACATATTGAAAGAAAAGGAATTTAAAGAAATTTTTATTAGAAGGCATATGACGTGTGTGTGTGTGTGTGTAAGCACACCAATGTAGATCCATCTTAACTTCAGATCTTTTAACCAAAGAGAGATTTGTATTTTAGTTTTTGGATCCCTCTCAGTGACTTATAGATCTAAAGTTAAGATGGATCTATGTTGGTTATGATATAGTTGTATCATTTGAAACATTTAATGTAATCTGTACCTTTTTTCTCCAACGAAATCCTCGCAGGGAACCCAAGGGATGTTTTCGCACTTTTAAGGATGGAATACATAGTAAGCCTGTAGGCATAGACTAGTGCTCCTCACCTAATGGGATTCAAACTGGGCACTCGCTGGCATGGGACTATCCAAATGCCCAATAACATACATTGGTGACCACTTAGAACTAGATGTACTAACCTCTTGGGCTATGTATACTTTGTAGCTAACGGGTATTTAGCTTATTATTTTATAGGAAATAGAAAGAACTCCATGGTATTCTTCTATCATTGATTCTCGAGATGTAAAATCTTCTTGTTGTCCTGAATCAAGGAAGGCATAGTTTCACTGCAAATTATGTTCCAAAATATTAAATCTCTTATTTATGATACATTTGATAAAGTAACATGGAGCTCATATTAGCTTTTTCTATTTTAATTGAGTGATTTATTTATTGCCATTACTTTGGTGAATACCCTTTCTCAAAGATTGGGTCCAATTTCATAATTTTTAATGTAGTAAATCTACAATTTGACCACCTTATAATAAATTGGATCACCATTTACATATTAGTGTCTGTTGGATGGGTGCATGATTGGAAGGTGTGCAAATATTTTTCTGTTGACTTCAATCTAAATGCTAGAAATGATAAAAAATATATTACATAATAGCCACTATGATGTTTTGGCCATTGTGCTACAATCATCAAAACCCCATTTTGACAATATAATATCTTGATCCATGCAATCAACGTACATACCCCGCAGGTACATATATTGCTATATAAAGGAGGAAAAACCTACTTCAATAGCAAAACACCTAACCTTTGTAATCATTAATGCCTAACCAAGACTAAAATTTAGACCAAATTTAGACTCATCACTTTGTAATAGATTTCAGGTTTCTTATTTCATGTTGTCTTACATAAAATCTTTAGCGAGAACAAATGATTAGTTTTTTCATATAACAACACAAGGAAAGTAATAAAATACAAGGGGAATTATGTTGGTTTAGAAAAACCGAAGTTCAATACTTTATTTGTGTCAAATAATGTTTAACTATAGTAATTTGCTCATTGTGAACAATGTTCTTTCACAATTTCAATGAGATATGACATCTTAGACCATATTGTGTTAAAGAACAACAACTATATTCTTACTTCGAATTATGGTGCATTAAAGCTGATGTGTGATAAGCTGAAAGGCTTATGTTTATATTTGTCCAACTAAATTTTCCTTTTGGAAGTGGCTTCTAGGCAAGGTTTTATAATAAAAAGGCATATGGATAGAATGTGGTAGATATGGATGTCATGATTTGTGACCTTACTGGGGTTTTTCCAAGAGAACCATTCACTGTTCAGATGCAAAATCTTGGCTATATGTGCCAAATAGTATATTCCAAAGAAAGAAAGAAATTATATTATGGCCCCTAATTATTGAGAAATGGTCAATGGTACTATTTAAGAGTTTGTTTTGGTATTTGTAAAATCTTCTAAATTTTGCAGAGGGAGCTATGAACCTAACTTTGTGTTAACATGGTAAAAAATATGACATTTTGTGGGCCTTATGAGGTCTTCTAAATTCTGAATGGGATATGTATTTCTACTTTCCTCATATTAATTTCAATGAGGTTGGAATCACTCGAACATCTTGGAATTATTAATGGTAATGTTAAAAATTCAATTCAAATGATGGAAAAAGAAGGATAAAGGAGAATGCCAACATATGGTTTAGGAATTTAATACTTTTAGTAATAGCTTCCAACAACAATTAAAGTGGGGGGAGGGTGTCTGAAAAGAAAACGTGAGTAATAGAAGAATGAGCTATTTTTGTTTTTGTTGTTTTCGTACTGAGAAAAACAAGGTGCAATCTAAATCCTAGTATGGATGAGATGTGTCATGCTTGTAGTTTATAAATGAAAATGAAACAAAGGTTGAAGTCTGCACAACCTTAAATTATAGGAGATGTTTAAATGGAAGGGTAGCAATGAGTTTGAGTTTCATGAGTATGCTAGTGCATCCTTCCAAAAATTTACACCATTATTAAAACGCTATATATGCAAAGTAACTAATGGTAAAGATAGATTTATGAGGAAAATGGGGTCATGGGCTAGTGAAAACTAAATACAGTATAACACCGTGAGTAGAACTTTTATAGGAAGAGTTAATAGTGGTAAAGGTTGATAATCTGGCATCCTAAGTGCACTCTTCTTGTTTCATGTGGTTTCTATTATAGAATAAATGTACAATAATTAATAACTTGATGAAGTGATGGAATTCCCCTTCAAAATATCTTCATGGAACAATCGTTAGTAAGATGAGAAACCCCTCAACGTCATCTACCTCCTTGTGGCCTTATCAATTGTGGAAACTGATATGATGCTTTTCCCAGTTGACATCTTACTAATTTTTAGATTATAAATAATGCACATAATATAAATTGTCTTTGTTGGTGTTCATTGTTAAAATATTCATGATATCATATATGATGCACATAGTAGGCATCTTATTTTAGTAACCATTCATGAGTTCTTCTCTTACCATCCCATTGCTGAACAAAATCACACCATAACTGAATAACAACATTTATGTAGCAACACACACATCCTCAATTGGATTCTACAACTATTTCTTATACAAATCCCGTATTCTTTGTCCATATCAAGTTTAGGTTATTAGGTATGCATCAATACTTTATGTTGTTCTCTAAGACTCTTTTGCGGACCACTTTAATAGATTGTGTATTGTTTAGGATATTTTGTTGCCTGAGCACAGTAGAATTTTGTGCTTATTAGTGTGTTTGGAAAAATAAATTGGATTTTAAGCATGATTGTCTTTTCTTAGAATTACAAATGATGAAATCTATGTTTTATATTGCTCCTCTTCTCGATTCTTAAAGGGTGTTAGCTCACTGGAAGAGCGCCTGCTTTACAAGCAGGAGGTTGGTGTTTCGATTCCTCCATGCCCTAATGATATTGCAATGTATTTCTAAAGGTAAAAAATGTGGTGGTGCAAGATGGATGCAATATTAGATGCAACACTAAATGCAAAACAGGATGTAAATTTAGACGTCACACCAAACACAAAATTGGATACAAAAGTCGACTTTATGTGAGACGTAAATGTCGACACAAAAATGGATGCAAAAAGAAACTCAACACTAGACACAATTAATGACTCAAAACTAGATGCAATACTAGGTCCAAAACTAGATGCAATAGTAGATGCAAAAGTTGACACCTAACTAGACGTAAAATTGTACATTAAATTCAGCACAAAATATGGTGTATCGATGGACATAAAACTAGGTGTAACACTAGCTGTAAAACTGGAAGCAACACTTGGTCCAAACAAAAACTTAAAACGAGACACAATATTGGATGCAAGATGGGACAAAACATTGGATGTAAAACTAGATGTAATATTGAATGCAAGATGGGATGCAACATTAGACACAAAACTAGATGCAATATTAGATACAAAAATGGGCGCAACACTAGGTGCAACATTGGCCTCAAACATAGATAAAAAAAAGACATCAACCAAGATGCAATACTAGGTGCAAACCTAGATGCAAAATATGACGTAAAATGAGATGAAACATTAGGCACAAACATGGATACAAAAAAAGACGTAAAACAAGATACAAAATTAGATGCAAATGGGGATGCAACATTATAAGTAAAATTGGATGCAAAACTAGACGCAATATTGGGCCAAAAATTGGATGCAAACCTAGATGCAAAATTGGACACATAATTTTATGCAAAACAAGGTGCAAAATTGGGTGCAAGACTCTATGAAAAACTAGGAGCGAAATAAGATGCAACATTGGATCCAAAACTGAGCGTGAAATTGGGTGCAAACAAGGATGTAACAAAGGACGCAATAGAAGTTGCAAAATTGGGCGCAAATAAAGACGTAGCAAAAGATGTGAAAAATTGGGCACAAAAATGGACACAAAAATGGACGTTAAAAAAGACGTAAAAAAAGATGCAATAGACGACATTTTACGAAAATGTACAATAGCGCTATGTTTAGCGCCGGATTGTTCACCACAATTGGGAAAAAATTACACTAAAATCTGGCGCTAAATTCGACGCTAAATCGAGTTTTTGTTGTAGTGCTTGTAGGTTCCTTTCGATGAGGTGATTTAAATATTGGCTTTCAACATTCCTCATTATATTCATAGGTTTTTAGATATTATCTTAGATTTTGAACTTTCTTGACCACATCAACAAGCATAACAAGTGTACAGCACGATGCATCTTAATTAAGATTGAAATATCCTTCAGTTAAAGAGTGCATAAAGAAATAGGTAACAAATTTGTTTTTGTTTTCTTATATCAATTTTTTTAATAGTATTTGTTTTGTGCTTATTTGAACTCTAACAATATGGTATGAATAATGGATATAAAATTATATATCTTATCCTTTGTTTAATAGCTAACTATCTTTGGCTGCGCCTATTGATATTCACAGGCCACTTTTCTTATGGCTATGCTAATTCACTTATTTTAATTGAAGTTGATTATTCAATGTTGTTTACTCGTTTGGGATAGGTTGCCAACAGTCCATATCCAAAGGTCATACCAAGTATTACATGTTAATCATATATTTGGTATGTTGATTAATTTGTGTGCACTATGGGTAATGTTTGAGAAAGTATCATAATTTAATCAGATATTTAGTATGTTGATTAAAGATAATGAAAATAATTGTAAAGTAATTAATTCTTAATAAAATTTGTTTATGTTCTAGATATGATTTTTGTAATTGTAAATAAATCTCTATATTTAATATATTATTTTTCTTGTTTATTCATTAAAAAATACTAATAAAAAAAGTCAATTAAAACTAGTTTATATCTTTATTTTTATAATAACTAATCATCTATCAAATGGTCAACAATATAGGTTATAAATTTTTCTTAATACATAATATTTAATAAAATAATATTTAAGTTCAGTTGCATATAAAATAATTAAGATCTTTAAAAAAAAATTTATATTTTTAAAATTCATTTACATTATACATACTGAAATTTTTATATATTATCACATTTTCAAATGAAAAAAAATGATTTATTTCTACACTTCAATGTTGAAGGGTTATATATGAGAACCCTTCAAAGTGAAATAAGACACTGCCCTTCAAATTCGATTTGTGATACCAATTCTTCCATACTAGGTAGCTCAGAGCACCCCTGAATATGTAAGATTTGAAGATTTTCCCATTACACCAACCTCGGTATTCTCTTAAGAAAACTCGTCCAAAGATACCATTGTATTGGGCGGAGATCCGGAGATGCCTCTCCACCTGACGAGCTCATCTTTACTGGAAAATGGCTACACGAGTAGGAGTACAAAGTGCAACCCATGAGGTATACGGAAACAGACCGGAGGGGAATTGGTTATAGGGAAACTGGAACAGACAAACCATGAATTCATTCACTGGCTTGGCTTCGCTGATATCTTTATTGCTTGAGAGTTTAGAGTGTTGGGTAAAGGTCATTGCTCTAAGCGAACCCCATCTGTTTCTCATCTTTGGTTAGTGATCCAGTAGCCCAAAAACATGCGGAAATAAAGTGACAAGTAGTTGGATGATTCAGAGCTCTAGGCGTTTGGTTGTCCCCGAACCAATAAAATTCCTTTTCGACCGAGCCCACCCATCCTCATTTTTGGAGAGGAACGACATACAAAAATGTACCCTTACTTTTTACACTAGCCATACAATTTGGAAGAAGGCAGACATACATATATGCCCTGATAATGCGACAATATGGTTGGTCAAATTATTCTAGAATCCCTTCCCCTTCCAACCTCATAATGGCTATCTGTCATGGTGGGAAGGAATAGGTACCCTGCCAATGTAAACAATACTCTGAGCTCCTATTGGTTTGGTTGGACTCAGGTAAGGTGCCCCAAGCGGGCTGGATGACAGCAGGGCGATGACATTGGCCTGTTATAAAATAACAAGGGTGTGCACACGCAGGATGGATGGTTATATAGTCAATATTAGATAGTATTTGACATTATATAGTTGATAGCAGACATTTACAGCTAGGCAGCAGGTAATATATGGATAACTAGTTCAAAAGTATAACCGGTGTGTCAAAACGCTTCCTATATTTATTCTATCAAAGTCTTAATTAATCTACTTTATCTTTCTTTGTTGTCTTTGCTTCTGGTGTTGGTGGATGCTCCCAAGAACAAAAGGTCCTTGGACAACAGGTACTCACTTTTTTGCTGTCAAAGGGCCTTACGAAGGAGAAGCAATTTACCATGTATTTAATGATGAAATATTCAAGGTGATAATGATCAAGGAGGATGGATATTCCTGGGTTATTCTATCACGGGCATTAATTTCCTTTACTAGCATGCCCCACAAGTGTTGAAATTCTAGAAGCTAGGGAATTGGAAACGGATACCATGCATGCATTATGGTAGAATAATCATGATAAAATGGTTATTATGATAACTATGCAATATGACATAACTGTACATATGTAAGAGTTGCAGGGGTATTCTAGTTCAATCCATTAATTTGAGTGTTCGTGGTGCGGCGAATAGGGAAGCCCCTGCATCATGCCACACATGGACTCACCTGTCCTTTCCAAATTTTGTCATGACAGGTTGCTACTGTTAATGCTGTGGTTTCATTTTCTATTGTTTTAAATTCACGCCAACGTTGGTGCCTTTGGTGTAGTAGCAATCAAACAGTGGTATTGGCTTGTTTATGGAGGTTTGGGAAGCATGGTAGTTGCACTCTACGCGTATTCATAATATATATATTTGCAAACATTGATTATGTAGACAAACTGTTCATGTGGAGAGTGAATAATATACATATAGGACCTTGGAAGTCTCTCTGTTAAAAAAATATTCTTCGTTAGAGATCATCATTATCATATTCAACATACAAATAAAATAATAATTGATGCGTTACGATTTAAACCTATAAAGATTGTGTTTCACTTTAGGATGAGAAGTCTCGAAAAGATGAATTTTAATAAATTGTATGAAATCGATTTAATACCTGTAACTATTTTTGTAAATTTTTATTATACATGTTAATTGTGGAACCATGCTACATTAACCTAAATCATCTAATTAAATATTAAGTATCTTTGCAGTTCCATTATGCTGGTTACAAGTTAATTAAAGTATACCAGAGTGTCCTCCATTAACGTGACTTGAAAAAAAAATCATAAAAGAAGAAGACCTGCATAGAAAGAGTGTGAATGCTAAATTCATTTATGATGTGTTGGATGGTGATGATAGTTGATTGGTGATTTTTGTAATATAAAGTTAGGCTGAAAAGGAAAAAAAATTACGCTTCCACTAAGTGAAGATTGCATGGGTAGAGAATTACATGTGTCCATGTGGATCGTAATCCTATAGCTCGGCTCCTTGTATACCACTATTAGATCATTCTGTCGCCAAATCATTGTTCATTTCATATTAATTTCAAACGATATTTCCCTCTTAGGGTAAATTTTTGTTTAGGTTGATCAGAATATTTAGCTCTATTTTCCTATTGCTTTAACATGAGTAGCAGGTTGACTTTGTTTGTTCCTTACCTGGTGAATATAATCCACTGCATCACCTACAATAAATTATGGCTAAAAAGGATATCATACCATCTGTCCTCATTACGTTTTCATCAAAGTTTTTTTTTGGTGACAAAAAACTGACTATACACGCACATGCACACTTTAAATTTGTTTTCTACGAAAAATATCGATTTTTATTGAATTTATTCAGTATGGGGAACTTTCAAACAAACGAATATCATCAATAAATACCATTATCTACAAAGATAATGAATTCATCTACTGAGGATAAAATAGGGTCCAATTTCAGTAAAGTTCTTGGATTTTTTTTTTGTGGAGAAAAGTTGATGGAACCTAAATATTAAAGACTAGAACTTAATAAAACGTAAATTAAAAAGAACAGTTTGATATCATTTTTCAGATATTTAGAAAAATTTTAATATTATGATAGTGTTCTAGAACATAAAATATTTATGATTTTCAAGTTTTTATTTTTTTATTTATATTACACTTTCTCTTTCCATAAGAGTGGTGGAGAATGAATAAGAATTGTAATCGTTTCATATCTAATAAGATATGCATGTCCGAAGTATTATTGCGTGTAAAAGATTATTGCATTAATCTAGTTTGAGGATTATCCAAATGGATATGCATAGGAGTAGTGATATGCTTTCTAGAGTAGTGATATGCTTTTATATGCTTTTATATAGAAAGAGGGCAATTTGATATATATATGTATATATATAATTAAAAATATTATATATGTCTAAATATTCATAATGTAATAGGTTCACAGCAATTCACTAAGAGAACTGTAGTGCAAAAAATAAAGCTACATGAGCACAATAGCCAACAATAAAACAAAAGATAAATTCCAAATTTGATTAAACCAAAATCATGGAACATAAGTTACATATTAGCAGTGTAGAAACTCACTATTCCAGTCCCAACATCTATTTTAAAGGATAGAAACGGTTAGATTTACTTGTCTTGGAGTGGAGGCTACGCCGCTTTTCATATGAGACCTTCCCCTTTGATAGCAATGGTCCCCATTTTTTTGAGGTGCAGAAGGGGAACTTCCGAAGTCCAGTGAATTTGTTGCTGGTATAATAAAACTGATACCACCACATCAATGAGTGCCAAATACAAACGCCTCTTATCCATAAAGTGATGCTTACCGACCTGCTGTAGTTGAGAATGACCTGTTGAGAACCAATGAGGTTGCTTAACCTGTTTGTTGTTGATGCCATTCAAGCTTGTTTGGTTGAAGATCCACAACCTAGTGTAGTAACCATAGCTGCATGGGACTGTGGCTGGTACTGGTAATGAAAATTTGTTTTAAAGTGTAAACTGTGAAAGTACAATAAACTTATTTCTCCCACCGGCAGGTACGTTCTACTTATATTTTTTTTTTGGATCTGCCTAGCAATGCTTACTTACCATTGAAAAAAGATTTAAGAAATTAACTAGGTGGTGCTATGTTTATATGCAATCCCACAATTTTTAATTACATTGACTGTTTTTCAAAATTGTGTGTTCACCACACCACAAACACAAATAGTTTGAATTGCATATTTTTCTGAAATGTTATTGCAACACCTATGGAACTGAAGAGATGCCAAAGCCATTATAAAAAAAAATTAAACACTGTGGATATCAATAATTATAATTGTATCAACACTGTGGATATCAATAATTATATCAACATTGTGGATATCAATAATTATAATTATATCAACACTGTGGATATCAATAACTATATCTCCCTGTAAAGTAAATGAGGATTTCTTCGAAAAACCTTGCCTTACCCTTTCCTCATTGTAGATTGAATGCTTGCAGGGATGTTGAATACACAAAGTTAATTCTGCTATGACTTCAGGTTTGAGTGCCCCATTTTACAAAAATGATTGATGCACTGTAGGCTCTTGAGTCTGTATTGACAGTTATGTTTTGGTTGTACAATGTATGCCATCTAAATGTCACTAACTATATTTTATATGTATCCATGTATTACTCTCCTACTTCCTTCTATTGTATTATGCATAATGAGGTGGTGGAATTTTTCAGTTTCATCTTTCAAAACTCTTAACTAGATATAGTATTTATGATCAGATTCTTATTAGTTTGAAACTTTGATGCTCCTTTCATGTTATTTGATTTGTGCTGAGTGGGACATTTTTCTATTTGTTGTATGGTTTTCCTAGAAAGAAATATGAGTATGATCTGTAATAATCTCACTTTGAAAATAAATGTGATACATGGGAAATCCATGCACCAAAAGATTTTCTATTTTGGAACCTAGATTTAGGGTGCAAGTCCTTGTGTTGCAAGGATACCGGACTTCCTGAGTCTGGTACTGATATTGCTTAGAAATGGCTGCGTGTTGGTATTAATATTTCTTAGAAATGGTTGTGTGCTTTGTAGGTCCCTTGCTTGTGGTTATCTTATTGATGCCTTCTTAAATGAAAGATTACTAAACCACAGTTGTTGTCTTGCAGATATTTTGTTGAGGTGTTTGTTCAACATTAATTGAATACATAGCAGGTTAATGCCTTATCATTATGTACTAGAGAAGCACGAAAATTGCTTCGAAGTGGTTTTGTGCTCTTCCCTTTCTTGTGGTTTTCTTATTGATTCCTTCTTGAATGAAATCATACTAAATCCTCAGTTGCAGATATTTCGTTGAGGTGTTTGTTCTACATTAATTGAATACATAGCCACTTAGTTCCTCATCATTATGTACTAGAGAAGCACTATAGTTGCTAGATGACTATTTTTATTCTCCTTTTTTATATGTGTGAAGTTGGTTTATGGTTTCTTGTGAAACTTAAGGTCTACTGGATCTTTCAGAGTATTCAATGTTAAATTATTGTGATTCTAAATGATTTCATTAGGTGTCTGTATTTTGTTATGTCATGATGGCCGTGTTATTCTATCAATGGCCAATGATGGCATGAACACCAATGTTTATAAGTTCTTTATTACTTTTGCAGCAGCACCTCATCTTGATGGTTATATACTTGATTCCATATCTTGAATGCCATTTATGATTTTTTTGTATTCACCTAATTTTTTCTGAGCAGCTTTACATTTTGGTTGTGATCGACATATTTTCTCTTCATCCATGACTCATGAGTGTCACCATATGGAAATTTTGTATTTTAAAAATACAAGATTCCTTTACCTTGAAATAATGGGTTATTTTCTTTGGGTGCCAAACACCGGTCTATTTTTACCATTTGACCTTTTAAATTCTAATAATTTTTTTGTAGGTAGTTCTCTTCAGTCCAATTCAGTTGGTCTATATGCTAATAAGGGGGTGAGGCTAATATTTGTTTGAATAATGTGGATATCTTGCCTCTCCCCTTCTCTATTTTTTGTTTTACTCTCATATCATTAATGTCCCTTTTCTTATTATCTGCAACAAGCATGTCGTCTTTGGAAGAGTTGTTGAGGGAATAGATGTAATGAATAAAATTGAGTGGTTATCAACTGTAGATCAAGGAAGACCTATTGTTCGAGTTAAGATTTCTAATTGTGGTGAAATATTGTGAGGCAAAGATAATGTTATAGCTGCAGTTGATGAAGGTACTTTTATCTTTGAAGTGGTAAGCATCATGCTATGCCATTGTTGGATATTTAACTCACCATAAATGTTATAATTCTTTGACTAATATCTAGAATGTAATTTGTAGAAATGGTCCATAAATGTTAGAATTCTTTGACTGATATCTTGAATGTAATTTGTAGAAATGGTTTTGTTTTATTCCTTTCAGATATGAAAATTTGGATTTATCTACAAATAAAAAGAAAGCAAATAAATAGAAGGATACAAATTAATCCGTGTAAAGTGATGATAGCAGAAAAATGCATAAAAAGAAAAATCATAGGATGGTGCGCAACGACTGACAAAAGAGGAGGCTACGCCATTATTCTTTTGACTCATATGCCTCATCAGACACTGATTCAGACTCAAGCACTTCTCATAGTGAGTCTTAATCGAACTCTTCCTGGTCGTATGATACTATCATTTCAAGTGAAGATGATAGGGTGAGAAGAAAGAAGAAATCATCAAGAAGAAATAAGAATAGACATACAAAGTGTCGGAGGGACAAGCAGAAAGGGAAAAGACATGGTCGAAAAGTGAAGACATTAAGAAAGAAGTCCAAGTGGTATGGATTATTTATTTATTGAATTAGGAATATGAAATGCAGTCTCATGTATTGTATACATAATTCATTCAGGGATGATTTTAAGAACCCCCTAGAATTATATGTATAAAAATTGGGATTCCGATATATAGGAAAATGTGAAGGCGATTTTATCAATAATATAATATGTGTATATAAAAAATTTGGCGAATCTTTTATTTTATTATATAATTTTGTAAAATTTTGGCGAATCTTTCATTTTATTATATAATATTGTAAAATCTTGGCGAATATTTCATTTTATTATATAATGTTGTAAAAACTTGGCGAATATTTAACTTCATTATAAAAAATTGTAAAAACTCATGAATCTTTTACTGATTTATATAATATTGTCAAAATAAAAGAATAACAACATTAGTCAAATAACATGAATCACATCATCAACAACAGAACATGTAGACTCACAAGTCACAACACGAAGGTGTCAGTGAAACACAACTGCACTGACTAGATTCAGGGCAGGTGGGGACTCCACTTGTTATCTCGTCCCTTAATCGTCCAACAGACATGTGGGGACCTGAATCTTGACAAACTGATAAACTCATAGAATCATACATTATGCTCGATCTTGGCCTCCACTAGCCAATGATGGTCATGGAGGCTAATACAATTATGCATTGTAATTATGCCAATTGATTATTGCATTAGATGAATCTTGGTCTTGTGCCAATAGGTATCCTACAATCAATGCATAGGAACCTAGTGCATAGAGCATTTTTCTCTTCGCTTAGATATGTAGAGCTCGTTTATTTTTTTGAATAACAATAAGTATTTAGAAAGAAAATATATAGTCAACGTAAAATAATTGAAAAATTGAAGAAAATTAATTCATGCAACTAAAAGTTAATAAAAGAATATTTTCTCAAATCCTAAAACCAACCTTGATTCAAGCTACAACAAAGGGTTAAATCAAGCATCGAATGAGAACTAGAATCATTCAAAGGAATTAACACAATATTTAACCAAAATACACACAAACTTCAAAAATCGAAAAAATGCTTCAAACAAAAGCAATAAACAAACCATAAAAATTTGTCAAGATATTTGTGCTAAACACCAACATGGTTTCATCTACTTGAATGAGCCCATTCTTTCTTAGCGAAAGTGTTGTCAAATTAGTTATTTATCATTTAATGTTAGGAAACTATCTATGTGAAGAGATAGCTCCTTGGCCTAGCTTTCTCAAATTCCAACGTCATTTCCTATCAGATACAAGAAAGAGACAATGTAAGAGATAGATATCAAACCATCAATCTTAAAATAAGCTGCATGAAGGTAATGTAGCTCAAATCATCAATGTTACAACAGAAAAGTATAATGTAGAATCTATTTTTACCTAAAACATAACCTCAAATTCATATATAGAGTTGGGGTTAGGTTTGAGTTCTGCTTTTAGCTTTTTATAGGAGCTACTTTCGGGATCCCACTTTGTATTGTTAGCGTTTAGCTTTTAGATATAATTATAAAAGTCCCAACTCAACATAACAAGTAGGTTATCTCCCGTTTCTATCTAGATCCATCATAATAGATGAATACCTTATAAATTGAAGCAGGTATGACCTTGACAGTCATTGAAATGTACAGTCTAAGAAAAAGCACAAGATACTAGACTACCGATGAATTGGGGTTCGGATTCTGTTTGGCATTCTTTAGGATTCCATAATAATTGAACTGATAGACCAAAAATGAGGAACATAGAGGATAGGGACTCTGATAACAATAGATGAGAGACAAATTCATCCTGTCCATCCAGCAAATAGTTAGGGAGTCTCAATCCCATAAAAAATCAACCCCCCTACCACCACTTGAACACACATCAGTTTGGGACTACTTCAGATCTGATCTATCATTATTATGAAGCTACTAATTCATTATTACAGACCTATGTCAACATGTCAAAACAACCAGCAGTGATAGCCTACTCCAAACAGGCCTAAAAAAACTGCATCCCTTTCTAATAGGATGAACAGACCTTAGGAAATTTACGGTTCAAACTTAGAGGTCTCACAATGATCACAACTTAATTCAAACATCCTTTAAACAGTGACAGATGAGTTTAACAATTTAACAAGTGTTCATGGTTCAGATCTAGAATCCCACAAGGTTCACAAGACATATATAGAAGCCCAAAAAGTCACGGCCCTATCTACAACAGCCCACAAGGTCAAGCAAGGTCACAAATGTCACAACCCAAGATAGAATCGTCAATACAGTCACATATCATCCTAGGAAGGTTTAGTAAGGTTTAGTAAGTTTTAGCAGTCCGATCAAGACTACGACCCAGCTCAAAAAAAAGCAAAGCAACAACCTCAACAATATACAGGAATTAAACAATAAAGAATCAGTACCATCAATGAAGTACAAACAACCTCACAAGATCTTTGGTTGATAATGACAGTCTTCTAGAAGAATATTTGTCACTGGAGGCTAATACAATTATGCATTGTAATTATGCCAATTGATTATTGCATTAGATGAATGTTGGTCTCGTGCCAATAGGTATCCTACAATCAATTCATAGGAACCTAGTGCATAGACGATTTTTCTCTTCGCTTAGCTTTGTAGAGCTCATTTATTTTTTTGAATAATGATAAGTATTTACAAAGAAAATATGCAATCAACATAAAATAATCGAGATTCGAAAAAGTGAAGACAATTAATTCATGCAACTAAAATGCAATAAAAATATCTTTTCTCAAACCCTGAATCAATGGAAACCGATTAAAACCAATCTTGATTCAAGCTACGAAAAATGGCTAAATCAAGCATCAAATGAGAACTATAAGCATTCAAGGGGCTAACACAATATTTAACCAAAATACACACAAACTTCAAAAAGCGACAAAATGCTTCAAACAAAAGCAATAAACAAACCATAAAAATTTGTCAAGATATTCCTGTTAAACACCAACATGGTTTCATGTACTTGAATGAGCTCATTCTTGCTTAGCGAAACAGTTGTCAAATTAGTTATTTATCCTTTAATGTTAGGACACTATCTATGTGAAGAGATAGCTCCTAGGCCTAGCTTTCTCAAATTCCACCGTCACTTCTTGTCACATACAAGAAAGAGACAATGTAAGAGGTTAATATCAAAACATCAATATTAAAATAAGCTGCATGAGGGTAATGTAGCTCAAATCATCAATGTTACAACAAAAAAGTACAATGTAGAATCTATTTTTACCTAAAACACGACTTCAAATTCACATATAGTGATCACCAGCAACGGTACATGGAACATCTGGACAAAAATAAGACTCAAGAGTCCTTAATGTGTATTAGATCATATACAATCTTAGGTGAAATCCAATTTCCAAGTCACATTTTGGCCTTGGTCCTCATTTTCGACATTTTCGACATTTTGGCTCTGGTCCTCATTTTCCACATCAAGTTCATTAGATATATTTGTTATATTGTTTTCTCCCCTTCTTTCACGATCGGATCGCCAAAGAGATAATGCTCTTTCATATGGAAAATTGTCAACCTCATACTTTGTTACATATAATCTTAAGCATGTATCCACATTTTTATCAAGCTTGTTCCTCAACTTTCACTTCAATAATGTCAGTGCACTAAACATTATCTCATCCTCCACTGATCCCAAAATCATGGTTTGACATAAATCTGCTAATTTGAAATATTCTGACATTCTTTCCCATAGCACTTCGCTACCACTCAGCTTAGTCCATAATCTTGTAATTGCACCATATTATTTACTATCTGATAGAGAAAATTGGTCCCACATTGTTTTACCAAAGCATTGAGATTAATCTGCCATTTTTTCTTTATCTAAAAAACCTTGAATATGTTCTCCTTGTATCTCGGCCTCTCGACAAAAATGGCTCTACAAAATCTTGATTTTCTTTATAAATTCAGCTTCTAAAATTTTTTCATTTTGACTATGGTCCCAATATTGAGGGTATACGATAGACATGGCCTCCAACAATTCATCTCGAGGAAACCATTCTCTTACCTCTAATGATAGTGATTTTGCAATTTCTTTCAAGTTGTCTCTCACTGAAATTACAACATCGTGAAATCGTTCTCTTGAGATGGAGCACTGTTTGGTGGATCTTCCTATCTTTTCATTATAATAAAAGGGAACCATATGCCCACGAACTGCAATACATAGCATCCCTTTTTCATCAAACTTCCAAAAAAATTCATCATTTTCTATATTGATAATCTTCCTCCAATTTGTAAATGCTAAATCTGTAAAAGAATCTTCCATGATATACAAATTATCCAATGCAAGACATGTTAATTTTCTTTCTCTTGTGTATTCAGCAATATACATCATGCAACTCTAAGCCATCTTCACGAGGTTATTCATTTCATGAAGCATAGGAAGAATTCTAGCCAATGTTAATAATGTCTCTATATCAGTTAGTAGAAACAGAAGAGTTTGAGCTTTTTCTACACTTGAGCAATGTTCATACATCACCCCTACCAAGGATGCATATTCATTGAATAGTCTTTCAACTGGTCCCTTCAATGATATCCATCTTGTATCAACATCTTTTAATAGTTTTTTTCCATTTGTAACACCATCAGAAAAAAAATTTAAACTCTAAAAATCGTTTGGGACTCCGAAAAAAGTATGCATGAACCTCACGTACAAGATATTCTACCTTTGAAACCAATGAAAAGTTGCTCACTATTTTAAATGCAAGATTCATCCTGTTAGCCATACAATGAATACTGAGCATATACGATGAATCCGAGATTTGCATTCTAGCACAAAGGCCATTCCTTTGTCCTTGCATTACTGATGCTCCATCTGCTCCAACGCATACTAACTTTTTTGCAATCATGGAATGATCCATACCACCAATTTCCTTCAAACTATCAACAACAAGTTCATAAATATTTTATGCTGTAGAACTTTTGGTCATTTTATGAATTCCAAGTAGATAGGAATGCCTGATATGGTCATTGACCATATAAATGCTCATGCAGATCCATGAAGTATTATCAGTAACCGTAACTTCATCCAAAGACAGTGACAAAAATGTAGCATTTGCAATCTTCTCTTTCATATCGTCCTTTTCTGCTTAAGCTAGATATTTTCCCCATTCCCAACAACTCGATAAAGACCAATGAGAAGATGGAAAATTTGGCACTTGAATAAAAGATAGATATTTCATCATTTTTGGATAATCTGTCATAGGATGACCATTGGATAGGAGGTGAAATACAGTGCTTAATTGTATTTTCTTTAATAATAAATGTGTTTCCATCATCTTTCCAAATTGAGATTTGATGGTTCCTCCACTTTCCTCAAGTTTTTTCTTATTTAGTAAGAATT
This sequence comes from Pseudotsuga menziesii, assembly GCA_001517045.1. Taxonomy (NCBI): domain Eukaryota; kingdom Viridiplantae; phylum Streptophyta; class Pinopsida; order Pinales; family Pinaceae; genus Pseudotsuga; species Pseudotsuga menziesii. The sequence continues at coordinate 41,491 of LPNX010845804.1, forward strand.
CATTATATTCCACTTCAAATTGGAGATGTCGACATTCGCTAACAGATTTCCATCTGGCAGTAGATTTATTCTCATCATTTGCAGTTTTCTTATCATACACCTTCCCAACATGCTTCTCGATTGTGTCTAACTTCATCTGTAATTTCACTACCTTTCCAAGTTTCCAACTACATGAAATGCATTTAACTTCTCGTGAGGTCTCATTCTCATTTGTTGGAGGTATTGGTTCAATACATGGGTATCTTGAGACGCAATCAGCTTTGAATTTTCTCCCTACGTCCCATTGGCCCTTTTTCCTTTTTCGTGAATGCACTGTGTCACCTTGCAATGAAAAATCTTCAACATTTGAACTACCAATTTCGGATGGAAATGCATTTGTCTCACTTTGATCATTAGAGGAATGTATTCTACCATCCATTTTCTGGGTTGTAGATGAATTCTCAAAAGTGTTGACATCTCTCTCACCGATACCTTGCTCAAGAGAGATTGAAGCATGAATAGGATGTGGATTATTGGACTGAGGCTTTTGAAAATATGATATTGCATCCTTTTGTTTTGATGTTTTATTTTTCTTTCCACAATCCATGTTTGACATCTTACTTAATATTCCAAAATTGAAATTCCAAATCGATATAGAAACCAGAAATGAAGCCTGAATGAGAAAAATGATATAAAGTTAATACAATGGCACATTACCAATTTATATGGACCCGACTTACAATGAGTGTTTACATTGACTCTTTCAATGACTTTTCATTGACTCTTTCATTGAATCTTTCAATGAATTTTAATTGACTCTTTCCCCGGAGGAGGTATAACACTAATACAACTAGAAGGTGTCAATGAATTTTAATTGACTCTTTCCCCGAAGGAGGTATAACACTAATACAACTAGAAGGTGTCAATGAAACACAACTGCACTGACTAGATTTAGGGCAAGTGGGGACTCCACTTGTTATCTCGTCCCTTAATGGTCCAGTGGACATGTGGGGACCTGAATCTTGACAAACCAATAAACTAATAGAATCAGAGATTATGCTCCACATTATTCTTTTGGAAAGCAATCCACAGAATTCAAACAAGCATGACATACATCATGCCGTAAAATCACAACATTCATGACATACACATATGTAGACTTTGTTCTATGTAACATAAAGGATCATTGCCTTATATGATGACAAATGTCTCCAATGGTGTGTATTGAATAGATATATAATGCCCCATTTTTAACACAATTTCTATAATTTCTTATTGACCAACTTGAAATAATAAGCATTGACACCACATCAATGAAGAAATGAATAATATATCAATGAATTCTAAGCCCAAGTTGTACAACTTGCAAATGATCCTTCGTATATTTAGCCAAAATGCCTAGCTTTTGAAAGATCCACTAAATGAATCTATGTATTTAGCATAACCTATCCTTTTGAAAAGAAAACTGAGATGCTCTATCTTCATCAAAACACATTAGATAGAACACTTATCCTTCATATTTTATTTGTTATACAAAGCTAACAATGTATAGAAATCAGAGTAATAATGTCGAGCATAATATCAATCACTACATGTAACATAGATTCTATGCGTATAATCCCTTCAGCATCTGTGCACATAATTCTCATATTTATAGATTCCCATTGATTATTTGGATTTCGATTGCTAAACTCAAATTCAATTCCATGTAAGATAAAGATTTATACAGATGACTTACTCTTCCATCAGATTAAAACAAGCTAATAGATTATATTTTCATTGTTATTCAACTCAAAGACTTCATATAGAAAATCACTCTGTTTCTTATTTAATTTTCTGAGTGTGTCATCCAATGTAGAGATCGAGCCTGTAAGATCTGGGTATGAATAACAGCAACAAGCAGTCTTAAATCCCTAATTCTAGTCGCTTTCTAGGAAAGAAAACATTGAAAAGAGACCTGTAGCAATTTTGGGAATCATTCATGAGGTAAACACTCTTCATCTTGGGTTCGGATTTTAATTCTACCATCAAAAATGCCCTAGTACTCAAATCTGGGCAGTTTTGAGCACAAATAGTGGCCAAAAGTCATATTGCAGCCACTGAAAAGCAATGACTAGAAGGCTGTAGCAAATTCTAGGTTGAGATTGAAAGTAGAAGTACCATCAAAACCCAACTCTAGTCTTTGAGCATAAACAACAGTAAAAATCATCTAATCTTTAAGTCTGTCTAGTTCTGATTTTTATGGTACAAGAGGCCCCCTACGATGATAAATGAAATTAAAAACGAGTACACGCTTTAATAAGTAATCTACAAATTTCTATTAATTTGTGTAAAAAGGAATAACTAACAATTTTTTAAAACATCATAGGAATAATGATTTAGAAAATAATAAAACACACTTTCAAGTCCTTACCATATTTGTTTCCTCATATATCAATTTCCTACCAATTAATGTGTGATGGTCCTTGAAGGTAGGCTGTCTGACTACTAGTTGCTCTACCTTACAAATCATGAAATGAAAAACTATGCAAAATTGCAAATTGTTGAATCACAGCGCATCCTCACATGAGTGATACACATGCTAGGCATGGCCACAAAGCTCCTTCTGTAGTTATGCATCTAATCACATCCTCAATCTCCTAATAATTATAAAAGTGTGTTGCAAAATTCTTGTCATGTTCAAATTCTTAATGAAATGCCATTTTAATTTATGCCGTAAGTGTTGCTTGCTGTAACAACAAAATGATTCCAGTTGGCAGTTACTTGCCATAAAAAACTAACCACAGGATTTATTGATTGTCAACATCAATTCATGATGCAGGGAGTACCTGAATTGGTGGATGATGAAATACAGTCAAGGAATTCATACAAAGAACATGTAAACAAGATCCTATGATCTGTTCATGCAATTAACTAGGAGGTCAGCCAAGGGAAATTGATTCTTATGCACCTTGGATCCTAGTTTGAAAGTTCAAACCTAGTACCAAACAATAGGAATCCCTAGGGTGATAGGCTAGGAAATTTTGCCTAGGGTTTCCTCCTGTTACCCCCTATTTGCATAGGGTTTTCTCCTCTAGTGTGGAGCAATCTTTGATGGAATCTCAGCTCCTATGAGCCAAAATTCTGATTTCCGATCACTAAGAACCACACTCAATGAAACACAAGCTGTCTAGTTATCTCATGTTTTCAATCACCAAATTAGGTTATAGGTGAATTGAATAGCATTTAGTCAGCAACAAAATGACTGTCAAGTACCTCCTTGTCTCCACGAACCTAAATCCCCCATATTTTCCCCTATATTCTTGCCGCTTCCAAAAAATAACCAAGACCATCCATAGCTAATACATATAAATATGGCCTAAGAGGGCAAGCTCCTCAGCTTCCTACATGTGATCAGGAGTGTAGGATCCAAAAATATTCTGAAAGCCCAAACCAAATCCTTTTCTTATTCTTAGTATTTTACTTAAGAGTAAGCTAAACGTTCTACGTTTTGCACTCTTTTTCCAGTGATTTTTTAGTATTTACTTATAAAAAGATATGTTTCATCGTGTTTGATTGGAAGCATCCTTTTAGTCAGTACTTTAATTCTTCATTTATTTTCAGAGTCTTCTAACATGTATTCCTCTAAACCCATCAGTATAATTGCTTCTTAGAAAAAATATTCTTTAATTGATTTTATTAAACTGGGGCTAATATTTGTTGATAGGCATCAACCTTGGGAAGTCCACAGTTAGTTACTAGATGATTGGAAAATATCACAAGAGGGGAAAGAACCTTTCGATTAGGACTTATGGGAGATGCATTTGCTGTGGGCCAGGTGCCCAACACAAGTCCAATACTTGCATCCCAAGTTTACATAGGTTGAAGATTTCTGTGATTTGAAGGAGTGGTCAAAGCCAGATGCCATTGGCCATAAATCCATATGCTTGGATTTTTTCATTACATAGTGGAGGCATTGATCACAATTTTTACGCAGCATTGGCCACCGTTTTTTAAATTTTAGGACAAAGATTCTTCAGAACATCCTTGTGTAGCAAGCGAGTCCCTTTTCATTCTGGTATAATTGACAAGGGACTGTGACTGGATTACGACTCACAACACTCTTGAACGATCCCTTCGGCTAAGAAATCACCATTAGGAGGATCCTGCCCCCAACGGCCTGCTTGCATAGAGAGACACTCCACCGAGGGGAAAAACATGTCTCACCGCCTCCGCTGTACCATTAAATCAAGACCTCATTGACATTTGACACGGTTTTGTCTTGACAATTACAAACATGCATACATATGCAAATGTGGTAAAATTCAATTGAAATCGAGCTGCTTGAGAATTTAAATAGTATATGACATCGATGTGAACAGAAACCTACCCATGAAATTTTATTTCCATGCCCTTCCCGTTCCATCTTGACATTGCATTAGTACATCACTAATAAATATTATAACTTAATATAACGAGGGTTTTCCAGTTTTCGGTACTATTTGTTGACATTAATATTGACTCTGCAACAGCTTACAACATCGGAATTCTTTAATCCCCGTGATCTTTTGGATTCTTCACTGCGTCAAGAATTTGAAACCAAAATATCATGGACAATTCAAATAACTGCGAAATTCTGAATTATCTTATTGGAATTCTCCTTCATCTTTCTCACTTGACACTGCATTAGTGCATTATAATCAATTTTATATGGATAATATGCCAGGGGTAGGGTAGCATTCCTATTTCTTATTCTGTGCCCCTTTCTGGCTCTATTTATTGACAATAATATCGATTCTACCACAACTTACAGTTATCAGAATACCTTTATTCCCATACTAAGGAAAATTTTTCGGTATGGAATCTGGTAAGAAACATCCAGGATGCAGACACTGGGAAATGTTTCTTGGGTTCTTCTGACCCAAAAAAAATCAATATAATTTTGGCCTGTTGCTAGAGATTCACCCACAACTTAAAAAAAATTCAAAATACAGAAAAAAGGAAAAAATAAGAAAATAACATAAATTCAGGAGAATTAGAAATTTCCATTCTTTCTATTATTTGTAAATATTTAAAAACTATATATCAATAAGATAATATATGCCATTTCCCATTTCCAAAAATTCTTAAAGCGACATTTTCAAGATATCTGCTCATCGTGAACTGTGACCATTTCAGATAACAGATCGGTTTCTCTGTTTCAGGTTGCTTACGTTGAAAGGGATTAATTTCTTCTGAACAATTTTATAGTATGATATGTATACAAACACACAACAATCAGAATATTTTTTATTTTAGAAATCATCATATATTAGTTCATGGAACAAAGAGTTACGTCAATCTAACAATGGGTTTAGAAGGAAGTTCCCTTCCTGTGAAAACTAGAAACACTAACATTTGAGCCTGTGCTGCAATAGCTATCACACTATTAGTAAAGGGAAATACATCTCGTGAATCTTGTTTCTTTGGAATCCATGGATCAATCTTTGGGCAGCAAGCTTCTCTATCTCCTCAATCTCTGTTGGAGGCTCCCGAGGCTTAAAAGACCCTACATCCTTGTCAAAATTATCATCTCATCTTACAACTACCTACCGTTTAGAAAAGAATAAAGCACACTTTCCAGTCCTTACCATATTTTTTTCCTCATATATCAATTTCCTGCCAGTTAATGTGTGATGGTCCTTGAAGATAGGCTGTATGACTACTAGTTACTCTGCCTTATAAATCATGAAATGAAAAACTATGCAAATTGCTGAATCACAGAGCATCCTGACATGAGTGAATCACAGAGTCTTCTAACATGTATTTCTCTAAACCCATCGGTATAGTTGCTCCTCCCTTCTTATCCTTCACGTCCTCCCTTCTTGGCCTCTTCCAAGGCTAGGCCTGCCTTATCCTCAATCGGCCTCCCTTTATCTCTCCTCTACTACCCTTGCTTAGACCTAAACCTCCTCCTACCAGCCCTTGGCCTTCATTAGTAGCCCCTTTTCAGCCTCGACCAGCTCCTTTAGGCCTCGTTCCTTCCCCCTCTCACCTTTTCCAGACCTCGACCCTTTTAGCACAGGCTTCTACAGCCCACGACCACTCCTTAAACATCCTTGGGCTGCTTGTTTAACGCCTAGGCCCCTTTTTTTATAAGTCTAGATATTATGGGAACAGATTCTCTCTATCAAATTCCATGGTGGATCCTTCTCATAACAAATTGATAAGTTGTGTTGAAAGTTTAGAGTACCCTTCAACAAATCTTCAATAATAGTTTTCCAGCCCAAGGAATCTTCTTACCTCATCAACTATTTGCATTTCCTTCAATCCTCTATTGCCCCAATCTTCGTAGAATCCATGCATATGCACCCTTGCTCGATGAATGGCCCAAGAATGGAATATATTCCTAGCTAAAGACACACTTAAACTTCTTCAGGAATAACTAATTATTCCTCAAAGACCTATGCTTGTGCCTCTTATGGTCCTCCATGTTTTCACTAAACAACAATATGTCATTAAGGTAATTAATAACCTATTTGTCTAAGAACGGTCTAAACAAATCATTCATTAAAGTGCAAAAGGTGGTTGGAGTATTACACAACCCAAAAATCACAAACAAAAAATCATAGCTGCCATACCTCATCATGCAAGTTATCTTTGGCTCATCGCCTTCTACGATCTAAACTTGGTAACACCCCTACCTTAAGTATGGATTTGAAAAGACTTTGGTCTACCTTAAGTGAACTTTTCAATGTATTATTCTAATAAAGATAAGCGGTACTTATTTTTTATGCTCTTCTTATTCAACGCACAATAGTCCAAGCACATCCTCAACTTTGGGGTGTCCTCCGTCTTTTGGAAGATGATCAATGCACCATATGAAGACATAAGAGGTCACCTGAATCTAGCATCAAGCAAATCATTTATTTGTATTCACAACTCCTCTAGATTAACTCTCGAAAGTTTGTAGGGGACTCTTACTGAAGGTTGCAACCCGGGGACTCTTGCTGAAGGCTGCAACCCTAGTTCAAGCTCTATACAGTGGTCCACAATGTGCCACTAGTACAAAAGCACGGATTTTTCCACAGAGGTTTTCCACATTTCTTACTTTTTGGTGTAAAATCCGATGTAACAGGAACGAGGCGTCGCTGTATCCACGCCTAGCCGTCTCTGTATCCACGCCTAGACTCTTAGACGTCGCTGTATCCACGCCTAAACTCTTGGACGTCGTTGTATCCACGCCTGACCGTCTCTATAGCGATGGCATAGTATTTTGTTGTCTTTTTACAACGGTCAAGTTATATACTTGGTTATATCACTACTGTTGATCATGAACGGGCAGGAATGAGATACTCTTTAGGCTTCTTCCTACGGAGCTAGCAAATATTGACTCTTCTATTGATAACTCTTTACACGCCTACCTTCTATTTATATGGCCAATATCTGTATGGATCACCAAGAGATATAAGCAAGGAACAATCCCATATAGTTATGTTGAAATATATTTTTGAATATATGATAAAAATCTAATTAAAGCATAAATAGTTTTAATAGGTATTAGTTTAATGGATAGTTAAGTTAAAAATTGTTTATTGAATAAGGTTGATGTGAATGTATTTAATAACTACATTACCAATAAACATTTTGTTTTGTGTTTCTATTATGTACATGATACATGGTTAATTTATTAACATGGTAGCAGAGCAATATTGAATCCTATAAAGTTGGAGATGCTAGAATTCAGTGTAAATAAGAGAGATATCTACTATACATGAAGGGTTTTGTAGTCATTATAATTAGAAGATCGATAATATGTTTTGAATCACAAAAGGGAATCTTCGTTTTTGTATTGTAATAGACCACCATTGAAAAGATTCGTCATTAACTAAGTCAAAAAGAGATATGTACCTCTAAAGAGAACAATCTTTACTATGAGAACCCAATGGCTATAGAAGAGAGTTGTCATTAACCGAGTTGAAGAGAGATATGAGTTAATTGAGACACTAACTAGAATCGAGCAACACAAAAAAATCCTTGAGAAACAAAGAGCTCGGAATTGAGCTACCAAAAAACTATTTTGCACTAACCAGGATCAAGTCCTAAAAAACCATAAAGAGTTGAGCCATGTGCCAAACAATTGAACCTACATTCAAGCCACTAGAAAAAAAAACTTTAGTCACCAATTGCTCAATCAACCTTAGGACATGAATTGATGTGTGTATCATTTTAACAATTTTAGAGAAGCTACATGACACACATTTAGGTGAAAAGTTTTTCCATTTATTATTCAAAATGGAAATTATGTTGAAAAATTTAATGGATACAATGTTCATACATGGAAAGTGGAGATTCAAATGTATTTGATGAATAAATTTTTATGGTGAATTGTTAAGGGCACTGGACCAGATTCTTATAGCCTAATAATTTAATTGAGTGAGAAAATAGTGATACAACAATCTTGGGAGATCTGTCGAAAGCTTAGCCCACACCTATAGAGTAATGTATATTTATATAATTATCTCCATTAGTTTGTAGTGTCTGTACAACAATCTTAACTCTAAAATTTTATTAATTGAATAAAATTGTACAACAAAATATGAACAACTTGAAATTGATACAACAATTAGTAACCCAACCATCAATTATTTAGAAATCAACCCATTTACGATCTCATAGCATGGTATTTATAATCTAATTAAATGGCAAAAAGATATTTACTTTCTTGTTTGTCCATATTCTCTTAATTACACGCCATAAAAATTTAGGAAGAGGATGAGACAGAAAAAGGAGATGATATATCATGGCCATTAGAAGTGGCTTCTACATACAACTATATATTGAGTTTTCTATCTAAGCCAATGCATGTGCCAATTTGGAGTATGTGTATGTGACAAAGGCTAGTGCATCCAAACTTGAGATAATATGATCAAGTTGAAGCGATGAAACTTTGTGACTAGAATATTCGGGAGTGTCTTGTTTCCATTCCATATTGTATTGAAAGTTCATCATTATGATGTGCATATAGTGCTAATGATTATGAATTATTTTATACCTTTGACACATTGTCTCCATCTTGTTTCCCATACTTAGAGAATCTCTTAAGTGAACTTTCGAATAAACTTTTGGATAGTATGATTCCTCCAATCATGGACTTGGTCAACTCATTCATCTTTTGTTGATTTTTATGAACTATCATGTCCTATAATATATTGTCTAAATCTTGTTTCCATACTTAGACAATCCCTTGGATGCACTTCTGAATAGGGAAACTCCACTAATCATGGACTTTGTTGATCTCTTATGGAAATAAAATTAAAATGTCAATCATTTTTGAGTTAATCAATGTTTTACTTTGTGGAAATAGTTAAAAATGACTTCAAGAATATTTTAATCTACTTTTAGGGAACATAAAGCCCACAAATAAAATTCTTAGTGATCCAAAATGTGTCATCCTATGAGTTTATGACATCAGTTCGATAGTCTTGAAAGTGAACATGGATCAAAGTTTCATGGGTTTATTGAAAAAATGGCCTTCTAATATGATGGATCCTCTTTCATGAAAGCGCCAGTTTCAACAATTCGTACTCTTTGTCTGCTATTGGATTCTGATTCTCAACTTTTGGGGTTCAAGAGACAGTTCAGTTATCAGCAGCCACTACTGGGTTTCAATTTTAGCGATTCTTTATTTGTATTGTGTGATGGTTCTATATCCCAGATCTGATATTCCTGAGATGATGTGAGTGACCCGTTTTGAGGGAAGAAAAGAAAGGGGAGGAGAATGGTGAGGGGAAAAACCCTGATGAAAAGAATCGAGAATGCTACGAGCAGGCAGGTTACATTTTCTAAGAGTAGGAACGGGCTGCTCAAGAAATATTACGAGCTCTCGGTGCTCTGCGATGTCGAGGTGGGACTTATGATTTTCTCTCCAAGAGGAAAGGTGCTCTACGAGTTCACCAATCCTAGGTGTGGTTAATGTGTATTTTCCATAACTGTTAGACTGTTATCTTGTATAAATGTTTGCAATTATTTGCCTTCCCTTTTGGGTTAGTGGTGTATTTGCCCTAGCTGCTACAGAAAGTTCGATTGCTCTCTGTATTTTTTCGTAAGTCTTTACTTGCATAAAGAAATAAAATCGTTTTAGACACATGTGTCCTGGTTTATACTCTTGAAAGGCCCAGGCCCCAACCCCGACCGTTGTTTAGGAGTCTAGGGTCTCTGGTTTATTCTTCTATAAAAAAATAAACAGTTGCATGAATGTCAACTTGAATGGTCAATGACCAAACTTGTCTGACTTCGAAGAACTTTTCTTGGTTCTGTCAAACCTTCTCCTGTTTTACATATTCCTCTTCTCGAGTCTCCAGGATTGTAACCATGTCTCAGGTTCACTTGAAGCAATTTTTACAGCTCTGCCTCTTGTTGATGTATCCCTCCGTTATTTGATACATTATATTGAAGACATTTTGTGGCTATGCCCCCTTCTCCGTTTATCTGTGTCTTAGAGATATATTGTGGAGTATCGCTGTTTATAATTCTCAGGGATCTGGTGTACTTCCCTTATTGCTAATAAAATGGAACTACTATGCTATATTAAGCTTCATTCATGGTTATTGTGTTTTCTGGGATTTGTTTTAGTCTACTGGATCGATCTTGAGAGGTCCCATTACACTTTATTTTATTATATATTTTAGTTTATGGAATACCGAATACCAATCTTTGGAATACCGAATACTGAATACGCATGTGCTGTCCCCACTGGAATACCGATCTTTGGATGATCTCCAAAAACTCAGGAAACAATTCTGGTTGGAATGAGGATCTGCAACAATCTACCAGTACGGCCAAGGTACTCACAAACCGTCGATATAAAATCGATCAAGAGGACTTTAGAGAATTCCAAACTGATCCCAAGTGTAGTCATGAACATATACTAGAACTAAACACTCGAATTTGCATAAACAATTTCGGTGTTAACAGAGGACAGGGGCACTGTTGAGGTGACAGTTCTGAACAAATCAAGTGTTTCCCTTGTTGGTCCAAGAACCATCTTAGGGCCTAAAGTGGGGAGAATTTCACCTCTAGTGGATGCCCTGGCATCATTCTCTCTTTGAGGGAATATTTCACAGGACAACAACTCCCATATGCCTACCTGGATCCATCTAGCTAGGTCTTCTTCCTTCTAAATGTATACCTTCTCATCCTGTCTTATGGTTTGGTTGATCTCTGGCTCTCTTTCTTCTTTCTCCTTTTTTGATGTAGTATTTAGTTCTTGTTTTTCATGTTCTTTCTTGTTTTATCTTGCTTTGATGCTTTTAGGGTAGCCTAGGGTACTCCTACAGATTTGTATCACTGAATGCATTTATTTTTCCTGTTAATCCACCTTTTGGTCATTTGTTGGACATTAATCAAGTTATTTTATCTGAGCTGCTATTGAATGCCTTTACACAGGCCCGCCAACACACCTACGCCTGCAACTAGCTGTCATATAAAAGCAAACCCCTTAGGATAGAAAACAAATCTCCAAGCTGTTCACCAGGGGTGCTGGGTTCATCTATCAGTCATGCCACAGTTGCCTTATTCTTCCTTGTCACCAGCATGCCAAATCCTACATGCTGGTCAATCCATTTTGGGGGTTGAGGCAGGAGCTATGTCAAAGAGAAGGAAGGAATCGTTTCTTGTCTTCCCTTGCACGATCTCCTCCAGCATGGGAGAATATATTATCCTCCATTTTCCTAAAGTAGAGCTTGGCATATTCTATCATCAGATAGCAAATTTATCCATCTTTGATTTCTTAGGTTATGTGGGTTTTTATTTTACTATTTCAATGTCTGTTCTTTTCTTTTGGCTTGGTATGTTGGATAAGGTTCTAATATTTGATTGTTTTCAAGTGTGCTCTGCAATTCGCATGATACACTCATTGGATTTTGCTTTTGGAACAAATGATGCAATCTCTTTAATGATTCTTAGCAGGACGCTGGATATGACTCTAAGCTTATTTTGCTGTTGTTTGGAAATTCATCACAGGAAACTGGAGAGTTCAAAATAGAGTTAGATACACCATTGCGGTATGTTCCATGGTCAAGTGTTGATCCTTACCCACCATTGTCACAAGCTGAACAAGAAAGAATGTTTCTCCCCAGATATTTTAATGGCCCAAAATCATTTGAATGTACATTCCGAGCAGGCGAGATGCTTTACCTGTAAGTCTCCTCAGCCACTTCACTGATTTCTCTGCCTCTGACTCTTTTCTGGAAAAGCAAAATGAGTTGAGATTTTGAAAGTCAATCTAAAACAAATTGGTAGTGATGTCAAGATTTTGAAAGTCAATATGAAACCATTTCTAGGGCATAGAATAGACATCCAGGGTGGAAGGTACCCTGGAAAGGAGTTCCCTGGGAAGGAGGCTGGATGATAAGTCGGTTTATCCAGATGTAGTCCCCGGTACGCTCCTTCAGTCAGGGATTATAAACCCTCCTCCTGGAATTTGGGATATGATGAGGGATCATTTGAGAAGCCTAACTTGCAAGATGACAATTCTCGTGAGTCCCAGGTTCCGGGTTGTGTTCAGTGAGAGCATTCGTGTTTCTCTTCTCGTAGGGTGAAGAGACAGTGATAAAGTTGCTTGCATTATTGATAAATATGGCTTCGATTATGTTGATGGACTGGCATACAGGGACCTTTCTTATGATTATTTGCAATTTTCTCCCTCATATCCATTTGTATCAGAGATCAGAGCCTGGTTTGCATTGCTGCTGGTGGATGCTCAAGACGGCATCATGGACGTCTTGGGCATTGAAGTGGACTTTTGCGATGCTGTGAACTCCGACAGCGAGTTTTTATGGCTTCTAGATATGCTGGATTGGAAGTAGATAAAAATCTTAGTGGATGGAAACAACTTCACTTTCCAAACACTCAAATAGTAAAAGTTAAGTGTTCATTCGAATATGGCTGTTGATAAAAGATGTCATGCAGTTTCATCTTATGCTAGTAAGTTTCATCTTTGGTCGCAATGTTGCTATCTAAAAATTTCATCTTATGCTAGTAAGTTTCATCTTTTCCTAGTTGCTATCTAAAAATTACATCTTGAAGCTGTACAGGTCACACAGCATGAGGCCATAGCATGCGAATGAGTTTCATTAGTCAGTGTTGAGAATTTGTCTCTCTATATGCAACAATTAGGAGGAGAACCTTTTGCTGTATAATAATCCAGATATCCATATAGAATCTTCAACATAGTGGATTTATGTTGAGAATTTGTCTGTCTATATGCAACAATTAGGAGGAGAACCTTTTGCTGTATAATAATCCAGATATCCGTATAGAATATTCAACATAGTGGATTTATGTTTTGCTGGATAAGCCCATTGATATGAATATGACTGTAATGCCAACACATTTTGAACAACCTTTTTAATTCCACGGAAGGCCCATCTTCATAGCCAAAGTCACTTCTTTATGGCACTTTCAGCGCACGACACCATCCATTCAGGCAAGTAATAAGCAGCACCAAACCTCATAAGGATTTCAGCATTGTATAAAGTTTTAGGAAATGTCTTTAACAGACTCATGGATCTCAGCAGTCTAATTGCATCTGAAACACTGGCAGGTCAAAAGAACCTATTGTGCACTAAGCAAAGCTCTCCTGCAAACATGTGTCATAGCAGAGTCCTTTGAAGCAATAAACATAAGAAAACATTGAGTAAAGTTTTAGCAGATATCTTTGACTAGACCCTATTTTATCTAGTCTACCTACATCTGAAACACTGGCCTGTCAGATATTGAAATATGTGCATAGTGCATTTAGCCCCAAAAACTTGGCCTTTACAAAAGAAAAGAAACCCCTCACTCTCGTATATTTGGAAGGAATGCTTCAGAAACACTGAGGCATAATAGATAGGATAGGATTAGGTTATCCTTAAAGGCCAGTTTAAGAGTAAGCACTGATCCCTAGGAGATAAGGCAGTGTTCTGGATTTGCTCTTCTTAAGGTGCAGTTGACTTGAGAATAAAGGCACATGCTTTCATGCATGTTGAGTACTCTAATTTAAGACACCATAGTTTAGAGTTTGCTCATTTAGGTAAGGTGCATGCAGTCCAGTTAAAGGTGCAGATCCTAGAAGGATGCATGCCTCAGATCAGAGGTGCTGTTGTGCATGTGTCAAGATTATCTGTACCTACTCTTATAGTCTATAAAGGAGAAGGCAGGGGTATAGGCTTAATGCCTTCTTTTCATCAGTGAGCAATGAATTAGCTTGCTGTATTTTTCCTATAGCAGATTTCAGTTTAGAATTAATAAGAAAGTAGTAACAGTTTTTGACAGTCCATCTACTGAGTTTCTCCGTTGCTTTTAACTGTGATTCAGCAAATACACAGATTTGCATATTTGAGTGGTTGTCATGTTTCGTCTATCTAGTAGTTTAGGAATTTTTTTAGTGCAAAGTCTGCTTACCATGGTTTGAAAAATCTAACGCCCACCCCATCTCACTCATCTCCTCATCCCTTGTCTGTGGAATGTAGAGGATGTAGGTTTTGTGTCCCAGCCTTGGGAAACATGTCCTTGTGGTTTATAGGTTATTTATGTGTAAGCAGTTGTGTCTATGGTTGTTTTCCTAACTTCCCAACAATTGTTAGTTCGTAATCAGTATATAGGGCCATGAACAAGGCATGAAGGTTGGTCACTCGTTTTGAATCTTACCATTGGTATGAATTCCCCTTGTTGAGTTCATAAATGCATGATCCTCTATGCAGACATCTATAATAATAATAATGAGAGCATACTTTATTTTTGCTACTATTTCTGTTTATGTTCACAAGTGTGCTTATTTTTGGACTCTCTTATATATTTTTAACTTCTCTTTCTGTTCTCCTTTTGTTCAGTCATTCAAATTGTATAAACTGGGAGATTATTTGAGGTTATTTGATCATATATTGAGATAATTATACCATAATTATGGTGTCCAAAATATATGCTTATACTACCTTTTTATCAACATTCCTACAACTTTACATATCTGGCCAAATATCTATAATGACTTGCACCATATGGATGACCCAACCTTGTCATTTGCCTAAACAGTCCTCTAAGATGGCCTTTTCCACCATTCATTTGAAAAGAACATGAAAGTGAAAAAATGGTGCAATTTTTTCATTATAAGCTCCTTTTGTGGTTCCTTTAATTCTGTTCTTTTGAAAATTCTTAAAAACTTGTTCACTAATTTGCTTTTGAAAAAACAAGGTTCGCTACTCTTCTTTGACCTTCTTTGTTATCAAGAATGTTTGACCTTTTTTTGCAATTGTTTGGTAAGGGTTTGTGGTAATAAATAATATAGTTAGTGTAACTTGGCTTAGGGTTAGCATTAGACTAGCTTTTCAAAATTTCTTAATCTTTATTAAGCATAAAATTTTCCTTGTGGCTATAAATTTAGAGTAATGACATTGAAAAAGAGTAAACATCGTAGTCTATACATGTGAAATAAATGGAGCACATGAAGTAAGATTTAAGGGACTGTCAAGAATGGTACAACTTTATCAATAATAACAATGGTTTACACATTTAGACAAGGTGGTCAACAGAATAGAGGTTTGCCGCCCAATGTCCTTGATGACACCTTCATTTTAAAAACGAGGTCCTTTTATACTCATTGAGGTGACTTGTACACAATGGTTGTGGGCAACTGTTTGCCAACTAGCTGTGACCCCTTAGAGAACACTTCGTGACATTTTTGGCCACATGCTTTGTTGTTAATGCCAATAACAAAAGCACTAAATGACAAACTATAGTAAGAGGATAAATATGACATCAATTGAAACCTAGGCTACCGCTTGGCTATTATAAAGCACCAACCTACCCAGCACTCTGACCTTGAAGGAAGAGTGGGGCTTCCAGATATGTTAAGACTGCTTTGATGGAATGGTAGATCAAGATGCTTATTCTCAGCATTCTAGCAACCAAGTAGTTTTAATGTAGCATATACCCTGCATCTTATAACAAAGATGTTAGATATATGAACCTGGGGATTGAGGATTCGCTCCAAAAGCTGGACTATTTATAGGATTTAAGTCCATACTTTGCCTTACGAGTAAGTAATCTTTGGCTTTTAGAGAGTTTCAAAGAGGATAAAACCGAATACACTAGGGCAACAATAACAACTCAAGCTAAAGTAGTTTTAACTTCTAAGGTAATCTTTGGCTTTTAGAGAGTTTCAAAGAGGATAAAACCGAATACGCTAGGGCATCAATAACAACTCAAGCTAAAGTAGTTTTAAGGTAGCATGAATTCCACAAGCTAAGCACATCATACATCAATGAGATTGAGCTGCTAAAACCTACTACTTGCTTAATACCTCCACAAAATGCAGTTCTGCAACTGGAAAGTCTATCAGAACGAAATTCTGAATTCTGAATTCAATATTTTAATGGATCAATAATTTTACTTTCTCAATACCTTCACAAAATGCACTGTTTTGCCACTGAAGAGATTCCATCGGAAGGGAGCTTTGCAATTTTTCTGCCAAATTCTGAATCCAAATTTTTTATGGTACAACATAATCATGTACTACATATCTTTATATTGCTTGAATTATTAGTTTTTGCAAACCTTTGACTATTATAGAGCTCTGGTTTTGACAGCGAACGTGATTGCAGACGAGGCTTCTGCAGTTGCTACAGCAAAGAACGAGAAAATTAATAGTCCATTAAAGGTACATGTGCATGGTATCAAAATTGAGCCTAGGCCAGCTCAAAGCAAAGAAAGGTTTCCTAGACCTGCCAAATCTAGTCCATATGGAAGTGACACGGGATTTTCCAACACTGGTTGCCTGAATCAATTGAAAGAAGAGCTTTCCTGCGCGGTAATTTAACTCTGATTATTGTTATGTAATAACTAGCCTATGGAACTATGTTGATAGAAAAAAATAGTTGAGGTGAAAAGGGAGCTCTTTCCTATTTTTAAATCATTAACAGAAATTTCCAAACTGGCACGAATTATGTCTTTTATATAGATTGGCATTGATAAGGATCCATCTTCATGCAGGTTTGTCTTGATATCTGTTTTGAACCCTCCTCCACATCTTGTGGTCATAGGTAATCTTTTACTTCTACAGTCCCACCATGCAAGAAAATTCGTACTAAACTGTATAGATTTATCTCTACGGATAGAACATCAACCAGGATGGGAAGGTTGTAGGGTGGAGAATCATGTGCCAAAGAATCAACATCAGTCTTGAAATTAGCAAAGACCAGCAAACCAATTGTGTGCTGTTAAGTTCCACTGGAGGACAACTTACATTGCTGAGGGTAGAAAAATTATTCTCTGCCATTTTGATTTTTTCAAATGCATTTGAAGAATGAAAAGCCATGAGAAGAACTTCCAAATGAAATAGGGATGGAAGACTTGCACAAACTTCTTGGATATTTTGACCCTGTGGATGTCCTTATAATAAGAATGCGAGCTACAAGAACAAGAGCATCATCAGTATAAGAAAACCTCCCATCCTCTATAGAATGATGCTGCTGCTTCCTGTATCTTTCCTTAATTCCAATTCCCTTAATATAGTTGCTTCTTCCTGTATCTTTCCTTCATGGTAAAGCCTTTTGATGAAATCAACAAACAAGATATCAAGCTTTGGCCCAAATGAGATATCAGTCGCTCAGTGGCATTGCTTGAAAAAATATATTTCAATGCCTTAATATATTTGCAACCGTTTGGGACACGAATGATATGATACTGCTCACATATTTGGCTTGTGGACTGTATATGGGGATTGTATTTAATGCCCCTTTTGGTCATTTTACTGAACAACAAACTTCAATAATGATAGGCGACATTGGTTAAAGGCTTACTCAGGGATATGCTTACTAATCAATCATCCATGTAATGGGTTATAATGATAAATTATATTGATTCTTTATTTCCTATTTCAGTTCATGATTATGGTAACTTTCTTTTTTCTTTTGTCCAAAACTAAAAAATGGTGTTTAGATTGCTTCACTAGTATGTAGATTTCTTACAGAGATTGCCTAGCCTATATTTTTTTTCTGCAAGGTAATTCTCTTTGTTGCTTGGTAAGATAAACAGTGTTAACATTTCAATCATGGTAATATCTTGTGTTCTACAAATTCAAACCATTACATATGTTGCTTGGTAATGTGTGTGGCTTTCTTACTTTAATAATTTATATAGATATCTGTAATATAGATATTTTTTAAACAATTGAGTTAAAAAGCTCTGACGTCTAAGATGATAGTGAGTCAATAGAATCTATTGCTCATGGGGGAAGTTTTCATGACTTCTTGATATTGCCTCAATGTCCATATTCCAATCTTAAAGGTGGTGAATGGAGGATGGAAGCCTCAAGGCCCTTTGTTGATACAGGTATAGATCTATTTTTATTCACTTTTGCCAGCTTTCTGATAAAGTACCATTCTCATATTTACAGGGGAATATTTCATAATTCAACAAGAAGAGTAGCAAGGAAGACTTCCTACAAAGGTGAACCCCCTTACACTTACTTATTCACTGTGATGTATTATCTTGTTTTGTATTCTGTACGAAGTATTGTCTTTAGTGCGTTTACAACCATTAATTGCATGATGTCTCAACATGCTTAATTAGAACTTTTGATTACTATTCAGGTAATTGAAAAGTTCCCTCACATTGCACATTACAAGGCTCTCAAGCTGCCAGTTGGCATGGATGCAAAGGATTTGGTCAAATCACAACTAGTGATTGCATGCATTGATGGTAAAGAATATGTAACATTATATTTTCGTTCTGATTGAGAAAAATATCTACCCTTACTTTTCAAGTAATTGACATTCCATCAACAGATATATCATATTTGCAAGGCGCAACCCACAACCCTGAACATGTATTATATGTAATGTAGAGTCCTTACACTACCATTTTGAAGTAGCTTTCTTACTTCTACCTTTTAACCTATGTTGCATTGAGTTTCTAGGATGGGGTGGTGTGGGGATGAAGGGATGGGAACATAGATTTGGCCTCCATTTCATTGTAAATCATTAGAGATCCAACTGTGTCCCTTTATTTGCAAAGTCTATAAATAAGCGAGTGATAAGTTTCCAGCGCTGGTAATAACCCCTTATCTTGCATTTCATAATGCAGTTTTAAGGCTCCCTTTATGCATCCCCTTTCACAGTTTGAAATTATCATCTTACTGTAAATCTAAACATTAGGACCTAAACCTTTCTCTAGCATTAGTTTAAAAATATTATTAGCCTCTTCCAAACTACCCTTCTTGCAAAGACCATTCATAAGGGTGCTGAAGCTTTCCATAACAGGAAGAAAACCCATTTTTTGCATTCTCAAATGCATCTTCACTACCATATCTACCTTTCCTACTTTGAAAAGTCCACTGATCACAGCATTGTATGTAGAAGCATTAGGTGCAACACCTTTCACCTCCATTCTGTCATACAAATTCATGACAAAATTGACATCTTCCATGCATAAACAATCAGTCAGCATATTGCAAGTTCTAACATCAGAAGCCAATTCTTTTACATAGGTGCTGTTCAGAATCTCATTAAACTCCTCCTTTCTGCAATTTTTTAAGAGTACTCTGATAAGTGACATGTAACTGCGAATACTTGGGAGCATGCCTTTCCTTTCTATTTCATTGTAGAGTTTCATACCAGTATCAAATTTCCATTGATTGCAAAGTCTGTCAATGACATTGTTATAGAGAGAGTCGTCTGGCACAATTCCACAACCTATCATGTTATCAAGAAGTTCATAGGCCTCCTGTATATTTCCTACCTTAGAATGTGCCTTAATCAAAGCCCTGTAGGTAATCACATCTAGAATTAAACCTTTGTCCAAGGCATCTTTAAGGAGGTTGCTTGCAACCGATATCCTACCTTTCTTACAAAAGGAATTGATAACTGAATTGTAATTAGAAATGTTGGGCATAAGACCATGTCTTTGCAGTTCTTCCCAGAATTCCAAAGCCTCAGGTCACAACATTGAATGCCAGACCCTTCTTCACCATTTGGCCCTATAGCGCCGCAGCAACTTCCACATTACCTTGCTTGCAAAACGCATCAATGATGGATGAATATGTGAAAACGCAAGGACAAGAAGGATGACATTGTTGTGCAAAATCTTGACTTTGAACCAACTGAGAGTGAGATGGTGCTTGTCCAATATAAAACTAGGAAGCAGCATGTGCCATTACGAAGACCAACCTTGACATAAATCCATAAGCTGAGTAGTCTATCCACCCCACTATAGTATGCCACACCATTAGATGCACTTGACTTCTTGTTGCACTTGCACCTAAGTAATTTTGCACAGCTGAACTTGTCACACTAATGGACTCTAAAGTTACCCCTACCATGTGTACTGTGTCCATGGCACAACTTGACTTGACACTCTAATGGACTCTAAAGATACCGCTATAATGTGCATGCCCATACTCAGACAAGTATTCTAGGTTCAACTTCCTCTAGTGTGACTGCTTTCATCATGGAATTTATTGATCTTTGTCTCTTTCCTGGTTCAGTGGTGCCAGAAAGTTTACTCAGAAAATGAGCACTATATAGGTGTATGGTAGAACATAATTGCATTATAAACAACGTACCTACAATATTGGTGAAAATTTGTGCCCAAGGTATAAAAAATTTGCGTAGAAACTGAGCACAATATATAGAAAATTGTATTATGAAAAATCTCTGGTGGAAATATGTGCCCATATGCTTGAATATTGGTTATAAAATGAGTACAATTTCTATTCCCTAACCTACAGATAATATGCTTAGAAGATGAACACAAAATCTGTGCCATTAATGCTACATGAAGGTCTAAACATTTGCTGCAAGATGTGCAAAAAATGGGTAAGATTGGAGATTTCTTGGTTTACATAGGCATGCGGGTGAGTGGACCTGGTTACAGCTTGTCATGTTTGCATAGATTGTCAAGTTTCACAAGTTTTGACTTAAGTCTGATGTAGCAAGCCAGTGTTGCCTTGTTCTGGTTAGATTTGACCTAGTTTTGCAGTAAGTTTGAACTCTGAACTGGGATCGGGTGCGTTTCTCCTACCAACCATATGACACGTTTTAAGTATATGGTGTTTAATTTTATTGTATAATTCATGCAGAAGGCTTTAGTAACAATATTGATTTGCATTTGTTTCCCTTATGTCTCTGATATTTACAAACTTTTTCAGGTGAAGAACCCAACAGCCCGTGTTGAACATGAAGCAAGTACCTCAAAAATTGGGGAAGATCAGTTATTCTATTTCCAGTAGAGGGGGATTGATCCAGAGAAGGCAGTGGCAGCTATTATTAATGGCTTTTGTAGGGTTGTATTTAACGAGATCCCACTAGAATTTGCAGCTGAAGTAAATCAGTTGATGAGTTTGAAGCTTGAAGGCAGTGTTGGCTAGATGTTGCAAGGTCTCTCTGTAACACTATCTATGTACATGATTCTAATGGCATGAGATGTCTTGATAACACTACTGTTTAGTGTTGGGTGCTAGATGTTGATAGCTTTCTTGTGTTCTACAGGGAAATCATCTGTATATTTTCTATGAAACCTGGGAATGCCTTCAAAGTTTGTCCCAGTTAAAGAAATAATAATATGTATGTACTCTTGAATTTGTTTAAATTGTAATGAGATTAAAAATAAAGTTGTCGTTGCAATCATTGGCATCAACCCTATTCTTGGTTTACATAGGCATGCGGGTGAGTGGACTTGGTTACAGCTTGTCATGTTTGCATAGATTGTCAAGTTTCACAAGTTTTGACTTAAGTCTGATGTAGCAAGCCAATGCTGCCTTGTTCTGGTTAGATTTGACCTAGTTTTGGATTCGGGTTGAGTTAAACTGGCACATGGAAGAGAAGCTACGTATTTTTGAGGTATTTAAAAAAAAAAAATTCACTGCCGTCGCTTAAGCGACGATTCTAGATGTCACTTATCCGATGCTTAAGTGACGGTTCTTCATGTCGCTTATCCGATGCCTAGTCATTAAATCCGTCATTTAAGTGATGTTTATTCATGTCGCTTATCCGATGCTTACTCTTTATCTCCGTCGTTTAAGCGACGGTTCTTCATGTCGCTTAACCGACGCTGCGTCTTTATCTCTGTTGCTTAACCGACGGTTCTTCCTGTTGCTTAACTGATGGTAAACTGCGGTGTCACTTAACCGACGGATTAGTAAGATGTCGGATAACCGATGACACTTATCCGACGCTTTAAAAAAATCATAGTTTCGTACATGCGATAGGAAAGTGTCGAAAATCCGACAATATGGCCGTCGGATTTTTGGTCGAAATGTAGTAGTGAAAATATCATGACTTGTATTTTATATCGATGTTAACATGAAACGTTGTTTGTATGGTTTACCTTCTTGTGTTTCGATGTTTATATGTTTATGTGATTTGATGTTTCAATGTTTATATGTTTAGTTTTTTATATGTTTTCTATGTAAACAAAATAATTTAAAGGGTAAGGGGAATTGAGAGCAGGTATAGTCTACCCATCGCAGTATAGCATCTCCGTCGCTATTCCTGGGGTTTGCATTTAAAAAAAAAGAAAACTTATACAAAGCATGGATACAGTGATGGCTAGGCGTGGATACAGAGACGGAAAGGCGTGGATACAGAGACGGCAAGGCGTGGCTATAGTGACGTCTTATTCCTGGGTTTTCATTTAAAAAAAAACCTTATATAGAGCGTGGATACAGCGACGGCCAGGTGTGGATACAAAGACGACCAGACGTGGATATAGCGACGGCTTAGACATATAACAAAATATAGAACATTGTCACTCTTGCAACACAAATTAGGGGTCGTATCTATTGTGACGAAATTGTTTCCACGAAAAAAAAAAACACTTAGACGTGGAAATATCCACGATTTTCCGTGGATATTGCCACGTTTCGCCATGGAAAAATTGATCACTTGTACTAGTGTGCATAGGAAATATATGTTTCAATAGCAAGTCAAAAAACTTATCAAAAAACTCTTAAAAAAACTGACAAGTTCTGAAAAAATAGGAATCCCCACTCCACCCTCTTTCTCTTCCTAAATCATTTCCACAAAGACCTATGATTCTAGGTGCATGGTTGGCCTTTTCAACATTAGTGCAGACACTAACTCCACTCTTATGTGTGGCTTCCTTGTTGTTGTGGATACAACACAAGGCTTGTGTCGACCCAACATATCTAACTTATTTGTGAATGGCATGAGAATTAAATACATTATCCTTAAGAATACTTTCCCAAGGATGACTTGGAAGTCATTCATTTGCACCACTGTAAAGGCTTTACAACCCTTCCATTTGTCTAGGTGCAAGTGAACTTGTTTCGCAACCCCAATTGTAACCTTTCCATTAGAGTTCACTACCTTCATTGACATTATGTAGGACCCAACCCTAATCCCAAGTTCACTGGGCCAAATCCTTCTCCAAGAAGTTGTGAGAGGCAGCTGAGTCTACCGATAATTGCAGTTGTATTTCATTGTTGAGAAAGTTCACATAACACAACTAGTTGACACTCTACCTTTGGTTTCCACTAAGGAACCAGTCCTTTTCAAGGACGTCTTTAAGAGGAATTGTGCCCTTTCATTTTCAAAATAGTTTTGCAGTACACGTTTGCAAACAAACTCTGAAGCAATAGCAGTAGTACATATATATTCATTAACTAACAAATACTTGTAATGTTTTTATATGCAGGGTTGGATGACTGTTAGAGTACCCTAAAGGGGGGTATTATAAAATGCAGACCAAGTACAGGATGGGAAGCAATTGAAAGGGCTTCCCTTTGGGTTGATAAGGCATTGGACAAGGCCTTAAAAGGGTAAACCGCGGGTAGAAGGAAGTTAGCAGAGCTCTGTTCCAGACCTAGAGGAGGGACCAAGGCACTAAACAAGCAGCCCAAAGATGTTTAATGAGTGGCCGTGGGATGTAGCATATACAACCTAGAGCTTACACTTATGCTAAAGATGCTAGACTTTGAGCAGTTGTTTGATCAGAGGAGGGTCATCCTGTATCCTATGATAATATGAAGCTATAGGATTGCAAGTGGAGGCACCCCATTCATGAAAAATATATGACTACATTGGTACATTTCCTACAAGCATGGAGGCATTATTTGGGGTAAACCGTTCATTGTGAATATATCAAGTCACTAAACAAGAAGCCCTAGGGGAGAGCCCTAAATGCAAGTCTGTAAGGAGACTCAAACACCGAATAATATCTTCTTTTGGAAGGGTTAGTGATAAGTGCCTTAATGGAGTCAAGAAGAAGACATACTATATGGACAAATATGAACCTCGTAAATGCAATCAATAAGTCAACTTCAAGGAAAATCTAGAATGATAATGTTATTCCAAGGTTATGCAAGTAGTTAGCAAAAACATTAATCATCAAGTTTATCAAATCCTTAGGCATTGCATGACCATCAACTACTATTTATCATCATTCATGTATAACCATAGACAAAATGGAGTGTGGTATGAGTACAAATATGGCAGCCCAATAAACAGTAATAAAACAATCAGTAAGCAGATGTATCCAGTGTAGTCATATGCATACCCATTTATCCACCATTCATTATTAATTTAAACATAATATAGATGGCAGTTACATGTAATTTAGCAATACATGATATTCAACAATTATTGGTCATTTTCCAAAGTATTTATCAATTAGTATTAGGTCTGTCCATAAAATAGAATTCAATACGTGTTTGCAAACAAACTTTGAAGCAATAGCAGTAGTACATATATATTCATTAACTAATAGCCACTTGTAATGTTTTTATATGCAGGGTTGGATGACTGTTAGAGTACCCTAAAGGGGGGTATTATAAAATGCAGACCAAGTATAGGATGGGCAGCAACTGAAAGGGTATGAGGTGGAGTTACGCTTCTATCAATGCTGCTATGCACTAGTGCTCAAGGATATGGGGTGACTGCAAAAGATCGCAGGCTGTTAGAAGGTGAAATTTTAAAGTAGAATCTGTAGAATCGTTCAATCCCTCTGGTTCCTAAGGTATGTGGTTAACAATGGTAAACTTTGGTTGTTTGATTGGTTGTTAACAATGATATACAAGGTGAAAATTCAAAGTAGGATCTACAAAAATTTGCAATCTTGTTTGGGACTAATATATCCTGGTTCAATCTATGATATTAATTATTTTCATTGTATTTTTGTTATATGTATGAATGTACAGTTTGTGTTCACAATCGCTTGAATGCCTTACACGACTTACAGGTGGTAACAAATGTAGGCCTACTCAATTGTTGCTATGCAAGAGCAATCATACCAAAAGGGGGC
Organism: Pseudotsuga menziesii; assembly: GCA_001517045.1. NCBI lineage: Eukaryota > Viridiplantae > Streptophyta > Pinopsida > Pinales > Pinaceae > Pseudotsuga > Pseudotsuga menziesii. The sequence continues at coordinate 66,727 of LPNX010845804.1, forward strand.
AGTTGCACGCTGCATCTTAACAATGGCACACAAGACACTTGTGACTTTCACTATGTGGGTAAGTGCGAATAAGTTTAAAGAGGGAAGAGCCTAGAGTAGCAATACAACATGAGGTAGTTTTTCACTTCACTATAGAACCTGGGGTAATTTTTCAGTTCACTAGGGTTTATGGATCTTGGTATCTTAGTGTACATGCAAGCACAAAAAAATAACTTGAGTAGAGACTGAATTTATTTACAGTATTTAGTATTCGTTTTTGCTATTGTAATTTAAATAGTGAAATTTTTGAAATTTTGTTTTCCAAAAATTATGCAATAAAACATTTCTTACTTCCTCACCTGATTAGAATTGACTTGAGCAAGAATACCATAGCTAACTCATGCTAGCAGCATCAACAACAACTATTGTTGGATATGTTGAAGAAGAATAAGCACCCATGTGAAAACATAGGGAAGAACCCATGGACAAGTGGCCTTTCTCTCAAGATGACAATTTACAGTTAGCAGACCACCTTGGCTCCCTGGTCAACAAATGTAGTGTAAAGTATTTGGCTGAAAGCAAACCATTACCATTCCTAAGAGAGAAATCCATTATCTTGCTTGAGCGATGGCAGGATAACATTGATATATGATAGGGATAACTGAAAGGATGGGTTGGATTCTTAGCTCTTATTTGGAAGGAACGAAAAACTGTATTTTCCCATTCTTTGTATGCAGAGGAAAGATTGTACATTTCTCTTCACATTGATGAAGAAATATTGTACATTTCTCTTCAAATTGATGGACAACTTGATTGAGTAGTGATCCTCGTGAAGTTTCTTTGTAAATATCACAAAATGCAAGATGTTGCTGGCTGACAAAGATGATGCTATTGGGAAGGTATGTACAAGCAATAGCAGTAGTACATATATATGCATTAACTAACAACTTCTTGTAATTTTTTTATATGCAGGGTTGGATGACTGTTAGAGTACCCTAAAGGGGGGTATTATAAAATGCAGACCAAGTATAGGATGGGTAGCAACTGAAAGGGCTGCCCTTTGGGTTGATAAGGCATTGGTCAAGGCCTTAAAAGGGCATATTGAGGGTAGAAGGAAGTTAGTAGAGGTCTATTCCAGACCTAGAGGAGGGGTCAAGGCACTAAACAAGTAGCCCAAGGATTTTTAAGGAGTGGCTGTGGGATGTAGTATATACAACCTGAAGCTTACACTTGTGATAAAGATTCTAGACTTTGAGCAGTTGTTTGAGGTGTAGACATATGCCTAAAAATTTTCCACTGGAGAAGTTTGATCACAGGAGGGTCATCCTATATCCTATGATAATATGAAGCTATAGGATTACAAGTGGAGGCACCCCATTCATGAAAAATATATGACTACATTTGTGCATTTCCTACAAGCATGGAGGCATTATTTGGGGTAAACCATTCATTGTGAATATATCAAGTCACTAAACAAGCAGCCCTAGGGGAGAGCCCTAAATGCAAGTCTGTAAGGAGACTCAAACACCGAATAATATCTTCTTTTGGAAGGGTTAGTGATCAGTGCCTTAATGGAGTCAAGAAGAAGATATACTATATGGACACATATGAACCTCGTAAATGCAATCAGTAAGTCAACTTCAAGGCAAATATAGAATGATAATGTTATGCCAAGGTTATGCAAGTAGTTAGAAAAAACATTAATCGTCAAGTTTATCAAATACTTAGGCATTGCATGACCATCAACTACTATTTATCATCATTCGTGTATAACCATAGACAAATTGGAGTGTGGTATGAGTACAAATATGGTAGCTCAATAAACAATAATAAAGCAATCAATAAGCAGATGTATCCAGTGTAGTCATATGCATACCCATTTATCCACCATTCATTATTAATTTAAACATAATATAGATGGCAGCTACATGTAATTTAGCAATACATGATATTCAACAATTATTGGTCATTTTCTAATGTATTTATCAATTAGTATTAGTTATGTCCATAAAATAGAATTCAGTACGCATTTGCAAACAAACTCTGAAGCAACAGCAGTAGTACATATATATTCATTAACTAACAACTGCTTGTAATGTTTTTATATGCAGGGTTGGATGACTGTTAGAGTATCCTAAAGGGGGGTATTATAAAATGCAGACCAAGTATAGGATGGGTAGCAACTTAAAGGGCTTCCCTTTGGGTTGATAAGGCATTGGAAAAGGTCTTAAAAGGGCAGACCGAGGGTAGAAGGAAGTTAGCAGAGGTCTGTTCCAGACCTAGAGGAGGGGCCAAGGCACTAAACAAGCAGCCCAAGGATGTTTAAGGAGTGGCCGTGGGCTATAGCATATACAACCTGAAGCTTACACTTGTGTTAAAGATGCTATACTTTGAGCAGTTGTTTGAGGTGTAGACATATGCCTAAAAATTTTAAATTGGAGAAGTTTTATCACAGGAGGGTCATCCTGTATCCTATGATAATATGAAGCTATAGGATTGCAAGTTGATGCACCCCATTCATGAAAAATATATGACTACATTTGTGCATTTCCTACAAGCATGGAGGAATTATTTGGGGTAAACCGTTCATTGCGAATATAGACAACGTTGCAACAAGCTACATTGTGACACAACTAAAACAATTACCTAAGTAATAAAGGTGGCAATACTTCTTGGTATAAGAATTCAACATGACCATATAGTATCAACAAACTTAATGCAAATTTTGATGCCTTGAGAAAACAGGCACAACTCACATCCTTAGAGGAAGACGAGTTGCTGGTGCCAACATGATGGCATGCATAGGTTTTTACTGACTTGCATGTGTAGATCATGGATGGATTGCATTGAGACCCATCAATGATAAACATCATGAAGCAGGTGGATGAGGGTCATGTAAGGAATTTTTGGGTAGACAAACAACTTCTGTACTTTGGAAACCACATCTATATATCTAAGTCATCAAATATCAAGAAGGAGCTCTTAAATGAATGCCATGATTTTCCTTGGGATAGCCACCTAGTGACAATGAATAATGATGGCATTGTTGGAGAGAGGATACTATTATGAGTAGATGCACAAGGATGTAGAATAGTATGCCATGACTTGTCTTCTATACAAACAAGACAAAGAAGATATATGAATGAAGGCTGGCCCATTACAAACTTTGTTGTGTCTAAGAGACCTTAGGAAATTGTTTCTATGGATTTCATCACCCATATGTCATATTTGAAAGGGTACACTGAAATCATTGTGGTTGAGGACATATTTTCCAAGTATTCCATCTTCATGCCAATGAAGATACCTTGTGTTGTAGAAAAAGTTGCGAAGTTGTTCAAAAATGTTGTAAGTATTGGGGTTTTCCATTGAGTATTGTGTTGGACATGGACACAAGGTTCACCAAGAGGTTTGAACATAGTTGTTTAAGCTTTTTGGGACCAATCTATTGATGATTTAAAGCTACCACCCACAAATCGATGGGTAGACATAGTGCATAAATGGCTTGTTGGAGGACTTCCAAACAAACTGAAAGCCTCCTTGAACTCAGATATCTGTTCCTCTGTTAGCTTGTCCATCATTTTGATGTAATGGAAAAGTAGGGCGAACTCTGAATTAATAAGCATATATAATAGAAAGTCTTTTTGCTTACAGCACCATATCTCCCATACTAGCTAGACTTATAAAAAAAAAGAACATATAACAAATGCAGCAAATTAGCTGGGCATGGTAAACATGAATCCAAAATAGATTTGAAGCTCTATACATTGATGACATCTTCCTATGGGACTCCTTAACATTGATATCTACTCCCTAGGGTGACATTGTTTCATATCTTAATGAGAAAAACTACTATTTATGAGCGAGCTACTCCATCCCATTTACGAAGCTTGGAACTGAATCAATCAAATCAACTGAACTAGGTCCACTTGGTCAATTGTAATGTAATCAGATCAAAGACGAAGGAAACTAGACTGGATTTCCCTGAGTCAAAGACCGATCTTACTTTATTCTGCTTCTCCTTGTTCCTTCTCAAAACAAAACAAGGGACGAGTCATGACTTCGATCGTCCAGGGGATGCAATGTATGATATATATCGCTGGTGGGTACAAAACCCCAACTCTTGAGTTGGAAAAAAATCCTCGTTCCTTCTCAAAAAAAAACAAGGGACAAGTCACAACTTCGATCGTCTAGGAGATGCAATGTATGATATATATCGCTGGTGGGTACAAAACCCCAACTCTCGAGGTGGAAAAAAATCTTATGGTTTTTCAGTTCTAATGGGAGGTGTCGTTGGTCCTTTGAATAAATCGTGGGATTGAAAAGTGAATATTCTTGAAAATAAAAATAGAAGGAAAAGCTAAGAAATCTATGAATCTATACCATGTGCCCTGGCAAATAATTGCTAATGAGCTCCATGGCTCTTGAATACGATAACTTACACCCAGAATAAAAGTTAAAACCAACAGAGTTCTAAAGAATAATATCCAATGAGGAAAATCCCATCAAGCTGTGGTCTAGAAACAAGGTTGAGTGCTCATAGCAACTAACCTATAAAAATCCTGCAAATAGAAGAAGATTCAAGAAACTAACCTGTAAAAAGCCTGCACAGTGTAGATAGAAGAAACTTTCTGAAATTGCTTCCCATGAATCCACTCAGCCACTGTAAACACTGATTTGCAATAAAAAACAAGCTTGATGTTGAGCCTGAGTCCTGACTCTTGCACCATTATATAGGTTAAAAACTTCCTCACTTGACTAAATTTATGGACCAAATCCAATGAAAAAACTTCCCCAATTGATTAAATCTCCACACTTTACCCAAATAATTGTCCACAAATCCAAATCCAGGATGAACTATGTCCAATTTACCCCAATCGAGGTGGAAGTAAGACCAGTTTACAGAAATATTCATAAATCTTGGCGAAATAGCAAATTTTTAATCGTATTATCCATAAATCCTGGGAAAAATACCAATTTTTCAAACTATTATCCATAAATCCGGCGAACAATCTTCATTTCTCCTCCCAATCGGAAAAAATTGGGTGAATTTGGGCAAATATCTCCTCGCAGACGAAAAAATTCAGGCGAATGTCGGCAAAAATAAATAATTTAGTGGGCTAATATTCCTTTCCTAGATTTTCCCTAAATCGGGTTGAATGCGATTTACCTTGGCACAGCTATATAAAAAATAAATAATGGGTGAATTTATTAAATAAAATAATAGCATTTTAATATAAAAATTCACCCACTTTTTTTTGGGTAACCCTTAAAATTCTCCATTGGGCTATAATTCACCCCTAAAATCATCCCCGAATTCATTTTTTTAATAGTGTTTGAAGATTTTTTTTTTGAATTGCAAGAGCTCAAATAATGACTATAGCAGTGGGAGTGATACTGAGAGTGATATTGAAAGTGAGAGTGATACTAAAAGTGATAGTGACAGTGATGTTGATAATAAAAGTGTGAAATCAGAGACACACTCTCGTGCAGTTGAGAAGCCTCACTTTCTAGTAAGTGGTAGTTCATTACTAACTTAATGTTTAGCTTGCCACCTGTCATCAAGCATTTTGTGGAATCGATAGAAATAATGATGTTGGGTTTGATAATGTTTTTTTGCTGGAATACAATGGTCACACTTTAACTGAAGTTCTATTCTCAAATTTGTTTGAAAGTATTAGATGCAAAATTTGCAGAAATTAAAATTAAAATTTTAATGGGCACCATTAAAAATGGTGGTATCTCTTGGAAAACTCTTTCTTTTATGAGGCCACTTTGCCGATGGTTCCATAGACCATATTTTTTTTTCTAGCTTCCAGTACTTGTGATACATGATTAATGGCCCTTTTATATCATAGTATATGATTTGTGAAAGGTTTAATTGCATGACTCTTAAATCTTCGTTTAGATTTTGTTGAAATTTTGAGTAGTAAAGGTGGTTTTATTATCTCTCAAATTTAGAATTTACTCAATGTCCTAGCAGGGTTTTTAATTGCATATCATGAAATTTGAAATCATTGTGCTAAATATGTTCATGTTAATTGATTTTGAAAATATTATACTAACCATGACTTATATGGAAAATCATCTGACTACAGTTTTTTTTTCATTCCAACAAAACTAATTGAATTACCAATGAAAGAAACTTTAGACAATCAAGGAATTGGGGAAGAGAAAGGAATTGTGGTTAAAGATATTGTGGAATAATGTGAATTAGTGAAAGAGAATGAGGAAAAAACCAAAGAGATCGATGTTTTTGAAGTTAATGCATAAAGGAGTCTAGATTCCTCCTCAGAGTCACACCCCTAGCAGTTCTAGGTCATTCTTCCTTTCCCCTTTTATTGAAATGATTTGTGAATGTCATGGAAGTGTTATTAAGTTCTATCATTTTGTTTCTGATATTATCTTGGCATTCTTTAGTATATATATTATATCATATAGTTTGGTGTTGTATAATTGTACATCGTGCACTTTGTTTCCTTGTTAATTTAATAAATGGAATTTCTCTCTAAGGAGTCCTAGCAAGAGTCCTCGAAAGATTTTTAGCAGAAGCCCTAGAAGAAGGTTGAGAAGAAGCCCTAAGAAGGAGTTTTAGCAGGAGCTAGAGTGAGAGTCCTAGGAGAATCTCAAGCAAGAGCTTGAGTAGAAATCCAAGAAGGGTATTGAGTACAAGTCCTTGAATGAGTTTAAGCAGGATCCCAACTGTGAATACTTGTAGGGTTGTAAGCAAGAGCCCAAGTCGCAAGGCTTTAAGTATGAGCCCAAGTGTGATTGCTCATAGGACTTTAAGCAAGAGTCCACGAAAGAGTTTGAGTAGGCATTCATGACAAAAACTAGCTCAAATTCCTTTGAAAAGTCGAAGTAGGTGTCCAAGAATAAGGTTGTTAACAGGATCAAGTCATAGTCATGTTGTTGATAAGAGTACACTTCCCCATCTTAATCAAAGTCATACTGCTACAAGAAGTCCTACCCTGGAGGGCACACCTAAACGTGTGAGAAGAGGTAATGGATTCAACCAGTTTACTCTTATGCTTGATGTTATTGTAGACCATCTCCAAACCTCTCTTACCCAAGGTCTCATCACCTCACTGAAAGGAATATTCCTGAAATGGACAGGTTTGTACACATTCATCTGTATCCCCTTGGAGCTTCCATTTATGGCTTCTTTGTTTCTTTATGTTAGAAACAATAAGCTCATTGTCATTGAGTATTCCTCTGACATGGAAGGTTTTTCATTCATATTTAAATGGGTGTTGTTCAAGTCCTTAGGAAGCTATACCCATTTCCAACATCTACACAATGACTATAGACTAGAGTCTTATGCCTTGTCATGATTGTAGTCTGTTAAGTATATCTAATTCTATTCCTTCTCCTAGTGTTTCAAATCATGCATGGATTTCCAAAGAAAAATATAAAACAATAGCCTCATCCTATACTCTATGGCTGCATGAATATGCTTATATCCAATGCTCTTGGGGATCATGTAGATCTCTGAGTGCAAGAACTGCAACATCACCCTATGAAGCGAATAAACATTATGAACTATCATCACAATATATCCTAACCATTTGTCCTTGTGGATACTCATTAGCTTGATGGAAGAAGGAACTTTTCTCATCCCATGGTGGATAGGATCCATGTGAAGTACCAACTATTGGGTTGATCATCCTCTTTTGATTGTCCTTATTGCTCCACTTATACATGGCTCTAGGATGATCATGTTTATCTACTATATCCTTGACATACACACTAAGATAAAAAAATTTGATAGGTCTCAGATAGTGGTACACTTACGGTTGCTATGGAATAATGATTTTCACAATCCCATTAAGCCAATTTCTTGAGTTTTGTACAAAATTCCTTGAAATTTTTTATGGATTTCATAACCTGCTTGATCATATATTGTGAACTTATACAATCTATCATCCTTTGTCAACCATTAGATACTCAAAGTTGTGTATTTAACCTTTTTACCATTATAGAGGACTTTGTAAGTTAGGTTCCCAAATTATTAAATGTTGCTAGCCAATGGAAGAGTGCCTTCCTGACAAGCAGGAGTTTGGTGGTTCGATTCCTCTATGCACTAATGATATTATAATATCGGTTAAAAACAATAAAATTATTAACCAAAAAATAAGAGATAAGTGACCAAACAATGAGAGATAAGTGACCAAACAAAAATACCAAAATTCGTATATAAAATTAATAAAAATGATTAAATTAGTGACCAAAAAATGAGAGATACGAAACTAGGAATTAAATAGGATGCAACACATGGTGCTAATGATCAAGCCAAACATGGCATTGATATGGTTTCAAAATAAGATGGACAACTAGGCATTAAAAAAGATGCAATGCATGGCGCTAATGATTAAGCCAAACATGGCGTTGATATGGTATCAAAATAAGACGTTACTTTGGATGTGAAACATGGCGCTATGTAGGAAGCAAAATATGGTGCAACAATAGAATAAATATATGGCCTTATTTTTAGTAGCAAAATACGATGCAAAAAAGGAAGAAAAAATTGGTGCAAATTTGGAAGCAAAAATTGACACATATTTGGAAGTAAAACATGGTGCAAAATGGGATGCTAAAGTGGTAGAAAAAATGGATGCATTATTGGATGCTAACATGGTGCTATTAAGGATGCAAATATGGCACTAACGGGGATGTAATTTAAGAAGAAAAAGTGGGCACTCGCTAGGAAGTAAAACAGGACATTATTTAGGAAAAAAATTCGATGTTGTTTAGGAAGCAAAGTTGGATGCTATTGTGGAAGAAAAAAAATAGATGCTATTTTGGATGTCATAAAAGATGCAATCTAGGAATAAAAAAATATATTTTTTGAGATGATTTAAGTTTTGTCCATGACGCATCCCATTTAGCGTCTAGTTTGACCACTCAATGTAAACAAAAATTACACTAAAAACGGACACTAATTCCAGGATTTGTTGCAGTGTCCTTTCCCTAAGAAAACATATCCATCCTCCTTCCAAACCTCCACCTCCAAATAATAGTGCATCAACCCAAGATCGATCATCTCAAAATCTGAATAAAGGTCTCTCTTGTAATTTAGAATCAGGTTCTCCTCGCCTATGATAAATAAATCACCAGCATACAACAGAAGAATGAGTGGATCACCTCCAACTAGAATAAAGTACAAGTTGGGATCAACCTCACTCTTCTCAAATAAAATTGACAACAAGTAAGATTCAATCCTCGAATACAAGTATAGAGAAGCTTGAATCAATCCATACAATGCCTTTTTTAGCATGCACACATGATAATATCTCCCATGAACCTCAAATACCTGTAGTTGATCCAAATACACCTCCTACTAAACAAGACCATTGAGAAATGTGGTTTTCACATCCATTTAGTGGATCTTCCAACCCATCTCTGATACTATGGAAATCATGGCTCTAATTGAACAATATCAAGTAACCAATGCAAATGTCTCATAATAGTCAAATCCCTTTACCTGTAACAAGTGATGCACCAAAAAATGATCCTTGCACTTCTCAATGCTTCCCTCTACAACATGTTTTAATCTTATAGATCCACTTAGATGTCACAACTAACTTCTCCTATGGTCTCAGAACTATCTCCCACACATCATTCGTCATGATGGAATTGCACTCTTCCATCATGGCTTCTCTCCAAATTTGATGTGTGGTTTCCTCCTCCTGAATGAAGTTGTCCCAGAGATGATCCTAGGAAGGAATATGCTCACAAGAAACTACAGACTCCATAAATATGGGCCATGGCTTCGTCGCACAATTCAAAGTTGTACATTCCAACTCAACAACCTGTACTCTCTCCCCTATTGCACCAATTTCATATCAAACCTATGTAATACTAGTAATGTATGAGATCATATTCTATCCCTTGTTCATCTGAATATCCTTCATCTTCTCCCTTAACACCAATTTTTTTTATTTTTCCTCGAACTCTAGTATAAGTTTGTTAAATTTTTCCACATCTTATGAGCATTGTATTTACCTGATACATGTAGAATCACGTGGTATTTTATGGCATCAATAATTTTTTTTCTCTCTAATGTCCTTCTTATCAAACACATCCTTACATGCAACAACTGTAGGAACTGTGACTGAATTTGCAGTGGTACTATTAACTATTTCACATAGTTCATTTTCTTGCAGTATCAACGCTATTCTAGCCTTCCACAGGCTAAAGTTTAATGCCCCATCAAGCCCGTCTTCAATCCTAAGTCTGGTATCCATAACTCCAATGAGTGCAAGAACCTGTAAACTTCACAAAATACATGTTCTCCCATGAAGTCTAAAAATAATGTTTTCCTTTTAGTTCATCTCTGATACCATGAAAATTTTTGCATTCTGAACTCAGTTTCAACTTTATTTTTTCATATGAAGTATAATGCCCAAACTTGATCACTGTAACAACTCATTACATGCATGAAAAATACATTTTACTTGAAACACATAGAAATTTCTCTTGACTTTTCAAACTCAGAAATTTTATGACATCCACACTTTCAAAATAAAAAAAAACTTATGATAGCCACACACAAAAATTTGACTCAATGATTTTTTACCAAATTGATCCATGATCAAATCCCAAAGGGAAAACGTGTTCAAAGAGAGATATTTTATTTCTTTCATAGAAAAATTAAACAAGTTTACATCAATACTTATCTCAACCAAATTCTTCTCGAAATGTGTGTCAAATAATCATTGTATGGCCTACTAAAACTTTAAGACTTTTACCTCGATTTATGTGCCTTCAAAACTGTTGTACGACCTCACATGTGCAAACTCAACATTATTTTTGTCGCTAAATTTCTCCTCAATTTTTGTGCAAAACAGGGAGTACTCTACCTCAAATAGTGTGCTTCTCTATATGTCATACTGACAACATTAAATGTCGTACATCACCTCGAAATTGATGCCAACTCACTTGCTCGATTTATGTGCTACTATAATGCCTAGTATAGTACACCTACTCCTCGATTTCTACACTATCAAATATTGTTATATGGTGCCTAGAAAATCATGCCCTTCACCTTGAAATTTTTTCTCATACTCGTCCCATTGATTTCAATGCAAGGGTTTTTCCTTTCTCTCTCTAAAGTTTGACCACTCTTCTCTTGTTGTTCTCTTCTCCTCCAAACATCTCATTTGGAAAGTGAATAATGAAAATCGTTTCATGCATTTTTCTGAAGTTTTGTTTGAGGTAAGTAACTCCTTAGAAATAAAAGGCTAGGGTTAAATATTGACTAGATGGGATCTAGGGCCCTCATTAAATGATCAAATTTTCTCATTAAATGAATTTAATTAATCTCACTTAAATAATTAATGAGAAATTAAATATTTCACCCACTTTCTATAATCTCATAAACTCAAATTAATTAAACACTCAAACCTTCTTTATAAAGTGACTTTATTAAAAATAAAGTACACCACACTTTATAAAGTACTGCAGACCACTTTTTTTAATGTTCTTGTCCACCCCAAGGCATCACAAGGTGAACAACATTTTCTTGTTATTTTTCAACAAATATTTCACTCATCACTCATAAAGGGTGTTGTCTTTCAATAATATAATCTTTTGAGCTGAGTAGGTCTTTCTCTTATAATTATTCAAATTATATCCGTGTTCCACCTTTCCATGTGAATGTTTTTGCAATATTTTGCTTCAAAACATTTCATGCCCTAAAGGAAACTTGCTTTTTCAATTCATTTCTTCTTAGATCCTAGATTGTGACCGACTATTAGATATGAGCCCTTTGTCTGAGTTAGGAAACACAAGTTTCATAACTTGATATAATATAGAAATAAAAGATAATAATTCCACCTAGAGTACAAGTTTCAAAATATTATTTTTCTCTAAACAAATGTGGAAAGTTTCAGCTCAATCTAGTGCACCGTTTTCAAGAAAATGTAAACCATCACTTAAAACTATTTTGAAATTTTCTCAAAATCTGAGACATGGGTTTCTATTATTTTTTCTGTGGAGATGCATTGGGATAATATAAATGTTCTTGCAAAATTTCAGTCAAACCCAGTTTGCAGTTTGTGAGAAATTGGTTTGGGAAGGTTGCTGAAACAACTGCGTATACACCTACAAAATTTGTTGAAACAAACATGTAGTGAATTTTTTTCTTATATATTTAATTTGGTAAGCTGGTTTGATGGTTTTTGGTATGGTGAAGCATGGGATTATTATAAATATTCTTACAAATTTTCAAAAAAATCCACTTTGTACTTTATGAGAAAATGTGGTGTTTCAACAGTATTTTAACAGTGTTTCGGCATCACCTGAGAACTTATTTTGGAAGCCTGTTGTCTATGAAAATTGAGGATATGACTGCTATGATGATCTACAGTGAACTTGTATTGAGAAATAATTACTTGTGTTATTCTTGGTTTGATGATGATGACATGTTTTAAGAGTGTACTTTCATGAGAAGTGAAACAACCTTTGTTTTTGAAGAGCTTTCAAAGTTCTCAGTATAATCAGTTGGATAAGCATAGAAGTGTTACATAAATGGTTTTTGGTTAGTGTGCATTGAAAAATGAGAGCCCTTACATATTGGTTTATACAAAGGTATTGGGATGCATGAGGACAAGCAACATATTCTGTTTGGGGTGATGTTGGGCTGTGGAAATGTCCCTATTTTACATTATATTTTCCCTACCTTTAATCCCTTCTTACATTCCCATGACCTTGTATTAGTGATTATTAATCCATTTTTATGCTTATTTGTAGGATTTATATCTAAGGTGGTTTATATTTTCATTTCCTTAGTATTTCATGGGAATTATGATTAAACATTGGAAAACTAACATATTTTGCACTTATCTTTGAAACATGGACGAGTTTGATGATTTTTGGAGAACCAGCTCGAGCCCAGTTGTTGTTACTCCAGGATATTTTCCACAACTCATATGGTTGAATATCAACAAAAGTGGATACTTGATATGTTTTCATTATTACTGTTGTTACTGTTGCTCCTACTCCACAAAGCCACCATGGAGGAACATATTCATTAGGGATGATGGATTTTTATAAATCCATTGTTTCTATTCTTCTTATATGTCTCAAATTATGATGATAAATTATTTGAAGATAAAAGGGACAAATTGGTGGTGGATGAGAGTGCATATTTGGTTTATTTACAAAGATTTGGAGACCTCCATGTAATATATGGTGGACCCAACAAGTTAAATGCTATTACGAGTCACTTAGGACAAGTTTTGGGCATGTTATGATGACTCACATCTCTAAATTCGAATTTGACTTCAAAGGAATCCTAAATATCATGGAGGTTAGCAAATGATTTGGGATTAGATTTGAGTTGATTTTGAGATCCAAATTATTGGTAATTTGGTGAGGATATTTTGGATCTTCATTTATTATTTGGTATGAAAAATTTATGTATAAATAAAAGTTCCTTCTCCATTCCAAGGGGAGGACTCTTAGAGCAACAAGTCCAATTTGTAATGGAATAAGAATTATATTTCGTTTTATCTCTTTTGTAATTTAGATTGTAGTTTGTTAATTTCTCTTTTGTTAATGTAGATTACATTTCATAAATTGTAATTAGAATAATATTTTTTACCGCATAGCATACTATTTTACTTTGATTTATTTATTTTTGTAGATGTATTTTTAATCTAATTTCTTTATTTATGCAAGTGTGTTAGATTTGTATATTAACATGGTTGCAACCATATTGTGCAAGTGTGAGTGTGAATTACACTCTTGCAAGTGTGATTTATGTTTATGCAAGTGTGAGTGTGTTTCAACTATGCAGGTGTGGGTGTGAATTTATTCTTCCATATAGTATGCATTAGTTTTAGTATTTACTTTCTGCAATTTACTTTTATGTTGTGTGATTTCTTTACTCCAATGCATATTAGATGACAAATCTTAGTGACAAACTGTAGCTTGCATATATTTTGCATAATGACCTTGAAATAACAGACGTTACCTTGGATTGATAATTTATGTTGTGAATTGATTGCTTTAATAAGCAATTAATCCTCCCAAAAAGATTTCCTTGATATGGAGGATTGAAGTGGTGGAGGACTCGGTTTCTAAATTTCGACGAGGTGCTGACAGAGGTTTTCATTTGTATCTATGTTTACATTTAATAGAAATATCCATTTCTCGTCCCTTATATGTGTAACTATGAATATTTGTATCTTGGAGGTAGTTTCTTTGATGATATATTGGATTTGAATATGCTTGATTAGATTCTAACACTTAATATCTATTACACTTGTGTATTTAGTTGTTGTTGAGTATGGAATGTAGGTACAATTGTGATTGAAATATTAACAGGGATCTTCTACAGACGTTTGGAATAAGGTAGGCTTCTCATCCCTTAGTGTTAGTCTTGTTTATATATTTAGCATATTGGAAGTGGACTTATTTCTAGTGTCATATTGTTTGTTGTGGTCCACCCAAAACCATAGGAAGTTTTCTATGTAAGTTTACTACCTCTCCTTGGTGGAATAGTCCTGTATTGAAGTAGATGTCCTCTACTTTAGTCTCAATGGCATACCATTTAGTTGAGAATACTGTGTCTTTGGGTCCTAGTAGTCAACTAACATCTGAAGAAGTCTTGGTTGGGACCTGAAACGCCTAAGCTTCCATAACTTGTACAATCCACATATTTTAAAGGATTGTTAAGCATTTATGTCTCAATGAACTTCCCTATTCACATCCTCATGCTCACTCTCTCTCCATTCCAAAACCATCCTTCCAAGAAACAACAAATTTTTGTGAAATTTTGGCACTAAATTGGGCATACGTGGCCTTATTCGTGAATTTCATTTGTAATAGTAGTGTATGCACATGGGAAGGATTTGGTTTTCCCATGTACATCATGCCCTATATGCAACCCGATAGTTTGTGACCCGCGTGGGTCGGGATACCCATTTATGGTCGCTATAAGGTTCAAAATACACCATGAAAATTGGAAATAAATGCATGGAATAGATGAGGAATGCGATTAGAAACTACTTGGTCCCAACGGATCGGGATTTCCTTGCTCCCAGATCCTAAAATTGATGTTATAATTTTGTAGTCCAAGTGGCTCCAAATGCATTATTTTGGGTAAAAATACAAATGGTATGATAAAAATGTCAATTTTTACTATTTATCAAGTTTATTTTTAATATTTTACCCACTTGGCCTATATTTTGGACTTATATTAACTATTTTTAGTTGTTTGACCTAATATTGGTGTGTAGGGACTCATTTTGGGTGCAATTTCACCGGGACTTTGACCCGTTCATTCCTGTGATGGCTATAACATTGAACTGGCATATAGGATATGATCACTTTTTCCTATGCATCATGCATTGTCCTATGACCATGTCACCTTAACCATAGGTACGAACCCACTTCGTGATGTTACATAAACATCACACTGCTACTAGAAGTGGTATTACATAAGTGGTAGAGCTTTATTACTCATGGGTGCCCTAAATAGATCTCAATTTTCCATTTGGTATCCATGCTGAGTGCCCTCCTTTAGGTTCAGGAGTCCCTTGTAGTTCCACCATCTCTTTGAGAAATAATTGCATATTATTTCTTAAACTTTATGCAGGCCAACTCCCATAGGGACTCCCATTTATATCAAGTTGTAATTTCATTTCATGTGTCCGCTAGCCATATTGAGATTTATGCGGGATCCTTGCTTTAGTTTTATAAGCCATATATCCTAAGCTTGTCTCAATCCTAGCTAAGTAGAGATTTCCTTATATATTTTTAAACATGATTATCCAATACATGGAGGAGACATCCCCTCGAGTGTCCTTATCCTGCACATGCTTCCTTGCATTGAGCATAGGTTTGTTCCACTACTTGGAACTAGCTCGATTTCCTGTGACACTTGTTTCCTCCTACTTTTTTACTATAAGCAATTTTATTCTTACTATTTCGTGTACATCAAGCATTGATGTGTACCTCATGTTGATTGATGGGGGATGCCTTAATTCCCTCCTTCTAGCAGATTCCATTCCATCGAGTTCAGATCATTTATTCTAGAATATGGATCTAGAGTCCATTGAGTGCATTAAGATTTGCAGTCATTAGTGGTAGGCTCTCTCTCCATCGACATATTTAGGAATACATCAATGTCCAATGATCGATGGACTCTCTCAAGTGTTCAACCTCAATACATCTATTCACACTTATTTGATTACACTATGTACCTTGATTCCCATTATCATTATCGGTGGAATATCTCGCGTCTATTAACGGTATACATCAATGACTGGTAATTAGATGATGGTCCATCATGTTCAACATCAAAACATTTATTCACGTGATGTGACATGTACTAGCGACGATTTGCTTAGAAGAGCTCTAAGCTTGGTGGAATTTCATATATCATTACCTCCTTAATCATGCCAATATCTATGAGATATCTGTTCTCATGACCAGACTCCAGTGTACCATCAGATGTATTCATTCAGTATGAAGATATTGTTTCACTATATATTGTATGTGGAGATGACCACATGTGACATATGTCTATTATGCCTATTCTTGGCCATTATACTTCTATGTATCCAAGGACTGGTACACTTCATATTTACAGTCACATGCCGAGATATATCATTGTATTATATCGATGAGCGACCGATTTTTCTACCTAGATCTTCATTACTCCACTTCTGGGACTATCGTAATGTATTTCGACCATCATGTTCTCCTTTGACCTCACACATTAGGGGGAATTTGTTATAGCTGGATTTGCCACACTTGGTAGATCATGTTTTTATGGCCTATCCATGTCCCTATGCAGACTCTTGGTACCCCCTTTGCTCAGTATTACTTTGATTCTCCAGAATATGCCTTTAAAATTCATGTTTATGGGTATACGTAGGTGGCCAGCTTATAGCCCACATATACATGAAACTTGCTCCACTATGACCCGTATACACCGGGAAATATGCTAAAAAAATAAAATTTTGAAGTTTTCCCTCATCAAGTAATGACTAAATTGACTCTTGTCCTTCCATATGTGGGGAAACGCTCTGATTCAACCCTTCACTTCTCATTGAGGGGCTATATATTCAACTTCTTGGAATCATTGAAGGACAATAACTTGTGAGAGCAAAGAAATTATAGTGGAATTGTGCCCCATTCTTGCATACTTGAGTCTGCATCCCTTTGTCCTTGGATCAGCCATTGGTGCTCTTTTCCAAGCTTACATTTTCCTTTGTGAGCTTTCCTTTATATGGAGGATTAAAGTGGTGGAGGCCGAGATGGAGGAATCGATTTCTTGATTTCAATGAGGTGTCGACAAAGGTTTTCATTTGTATCTTTGTTTACATTTAATATAAATATCCATTTCTCGTCCATTATATGTGTAACTATGAATATTTGTATCCATGGAAGTAGTTACTCTGATGATATATTGGATTTGAACATGGTAGATTAGATTCTAACAACTAATATCTTTCATGCTTGTGTATTTCATTGTTGTTAAGGATGGAATGTAGGTACAAGTGTGATTGAAATATTAAAGGAGGTATTCTACGAATGTCGGGAATAAGGTATTCTTCTCATCCCTTGGTGTTAGTATTTTTTATATATTTAGCATATTGGAAGAGGATTCAATTCTAGTGTCATACTGTCGATTATGGTCCACCCCAATCCATAGGAATTTTTCTCCATAATAGTTGTGATGGAGTATTTTGTATGAGCCATTACATAGATCTGCATTATATGTTCATGGTTGTGCTCATATTTGCGTCTATATGACAAGATCTACATTTCATATATGGTAGTTATGCCCAAATTTGAGTCTTCTTCGCATGGATCTACATTGTATTTCAGTAGCCATGACTGTTTATATCTCACATGGATCTACATTGTATTGGTCGACAACCATGTTGTGAGTCATTTGGGATGTCTATCAAAGTGTAGATGTACTACATAATCGTCTTGGTTGTTGATGAGTTCCTATCTTTGGACCTTTGACTCTAACTTATAACCTATTCTATCAAAGCATTTTTCCTATCCTTTCCCTCTAGCCTCATGCTTTGCAAGGAATTCTATTACACGTAATTTTCGTCACCATCATGTTATGAAATGGGTACCCCATTTGTTATAGCTCAAAATGACACTTCTCTTCCTATGACCACTTTCCCATGATCCCGTCGTATGTCGACATTTCCATGATGACCCTTCATGAAAGTCATTGAAAGTCACTGAAAAAACACCTATCTTGGAGGACCCATATCTTGAGTTCTTTAAATCCGTTTGACCTCATCTCTGCACCGTTGGAAAGGTATTTCAGTTAGCTAAAATTTCCAGAAGACACCAAAGTCTGAAAATGCCTAGAAATACCCTAAAAATGCGTTTTTTGTTCATTCTCGATTTTCCTTAAGGCAAACCCACGAATGTGCCTCTTAGCATTTAAACATTAAAACACGAGTTAATTGGAGATTAGTTAAGTCATTTAACTTAATTTCCTTAACTGCTGTAACTTCTCCAGCCTTCAAAACTACCTTATTTCACCCATATAAATAGAGGTAGGGAGTTCCATGAGAGGGGACTTGAATTTCTACATTGTTATGCTGGAGGAATCGGGACTCTCTTTGCCCACACCTTTGCCCTGGAGGTCTTCCCCTTGTGTTGCAGAGCTTGGAGGCTGAGTTCTTTGGAGAAGAGAAGCAGCAGAACCAGATCAAGGTTTCGTGAGGTGCCGAACTTGAAGAGAAGGTATACTTGTACTTGTTTTCAAGATTAATAAAGATGTGATGTCCTTCTTCTTCCCAAATCATTGTTCAATGTGTGATTGAATCTCTGTTTCTAATCATATGATGATGTTATTCAGATCATTAGTTTCATATTTATTTGATTATCATTTCTTTATATGTGGTCATAATGGTTTGAGGAATGTATAACTTGTTTTGCAGGTCTCTTGGAGCGAGAGGAGCAAGAAGAGGATTGAAGAGAAAGCTTGGACCAGCCTTCAGTTAGTCAGGTGTGGACCTTTCTCATCTCTGAACTTGCTTTTATATGCTTGTTGAACATTGTGCATCTCTCTTTAAACCCCAGTATGTTGATGGCCTCTTAAACCCTAGCCATAGGACACTTTCCTTTACAATAGAACTAGCGACTCTGCTGGGGAGAGCCTTGTCTATTTGGGGTTTCTCTTGATTTCTTTCAATCTGTTGCATTGTTTCAGGTCCTTCTTGCCACTTAGGAGCACTTTATAAATCTGATAGCACACTTCCCATGCCTTCTTAAGGTGGTTTTTGACCTTTTTGGGAATTTTCCACCCATTCGCGAGTTGCTATTCTGAACAGTCACGAATACTTGCTTGCATTCGCGGGTTGCTATACTGAACAGTCGTGAGTCATTAACGGGTTGCACTTATAGACAGTCGCGAATGCCCCTTTAAATAGTGTTTTTTTTCCTCTTTTGTGATTTTTCTTCTGTTTGAAGGTGTTTTGGGTAGGGCTTTTAGGGTCCTATGCAGGTGCATGACTCCAGGGATTTAGTGTCATATTCTTTTGGTTGTTCTTTATCTATGTGTTAAGCCCTTTTATAGCATTAGTTTTGATCTTTGCTCTTTCCCCCATCTCCTTTGCTTGGTTAGATTTTTGGCTTATGTTTTTGGTCAGCCTCTGTTAGTGATCTTTGGTTGATTTCAGAATCTTGTTGGTGCTGGTTTCCTTCTTCTTTTGTTGGTTAACTTCATCATGCCCAAATAGTTGACTTGTCTCTTAAGCAAGCCTTCCTTCCAAGTGGGGTTTATACTGACTTTAGGGCATTCTAGAGTTTGTTTGGTGGTTGTATAGTAGAGTTCCTTTTGCTTTGTTCTTTTTATCTGCATACTTTTGTTTGTAGGTGTGTTTCTTTTCATTTATAAAAGAAAATTAAAAAGAACATATACTTGTTTTTGCTGCTTCCCCCCCCACCTCCTTCTTTGGCTTGACCTTGTTGGACAAGGTATTGAGCAGCCTTTGTTTGTAGGTTTAGATTGATACTTAGGACTTCTTGATCTTTGTTTATGTCAGTCTTTTTTCTTAGTAGATCTTCATTCCAAAGTTGTTGGCTTGTTTACCTTTGTAAGCCTTCTTTTCAAGAGAGGTTGATATCTAACTTTAGGGAAACCTAGGGTTTGTTTGTGGGTTGTAGAGTAGTTGTCTATTTGATTTTCTTACAGTACTTGCTGCATTAGTTGATAGGCTGATTTTTCTTTTGCATTTATAAAAGAAAAAGATAAAAACACATGTTTTCTTTATATGCATGTAGATTAGGTTTTTAGTCTAGATTGCATGGCATATCATTGTTTTTGAAAAGATATAAAAATAATTTGTTCTTTTGTGGCTTTCAAGTTTCTATTTGAAAAAGAAAAATAAAGAGAATAGTTTTTTCTTTTGCATTTCATATCTCTTTGTTTAGTCATTTTGTTTCAACTTTGAGTCAAAACACCACATAAGTTTCATGCCATTTACCCTCTGACTAAAAAACAGCCCTTAAAATAAACGATATAATTTAAAATTTACTAGTAAGTTTTATTTTATAGGGTCATACACCAACTAGCTTAGGCTAGACTTGTGGGATAGGGAGTTTAAACTCCCCACAAGTGTTAAATTCAGACGTAGTTGGCCAATCACTAGGTAAATCCTTGACTTTATTGACTGTATCTGGGAAGCTCCTCTCAAATGGGAGTTAATCACTAGGCCGCGTGGAGGCTTGGACAAAGGAGATAACCCTCTGAATCCTTGTCAAAACGTAACTCATGACTTTTACGCATCTGGGGATTCTATCCTAGACAGAGTTTTGGGCTCAGCTACCCTGCCCATGCGTACGAGTTCGGCTGATGACTGTCCCCCCAGACTGTCAATATAGTTAAGGTAGCCTTTAGTCTCTTTGACATCTAGGGTTCATACACAGGTACACTGAAAGGTTATTTCTGGTTGACCTTGGACGGGCTTGGAAGGTAACCCCGGTAGAAAGTGTGGGAGGGCGGTGGATGATTCCTCCGCTTGTGCCTAAGAACATCTACAAGGACGCCAAGTAAATGTCTATCATCTTTCTTCTGGAAAGTATATCTTATACCTGTTTGTGTGTTTGGCTTTAGGAATTTTTAGTGAGTGCTGTGTGGTTTGTCTGTACTTAGTGTGCCTTTAGGTGTGTGCTTTGTAATTTTGGTTTCCTATCAACCTCAGACTTTGTCTCCTTGTTTGAAACTATGGCTAACACCCCTTCGAACACCAACCAAGAGATCCCCATGCTGGGAACTCCTTGTACTATTCCTCTCACGGGGAATGTTGGTGTTCCCTTGATGGCCACCCTGAATCTACCTAGATTCACCTTAGGGCTACCGGTGTGGTTGTTTTCCACTCCAACTGTCCTGTATGCTCCTGATGCTTCTCAAGTAAGCTCATTATATCAAGGGAATCAAAACACTGCTTCCCCTTCACCTGTAGTTGATTTTTCTCTTCCTCCTTCTACCTCATGCGGTGAAAGTACTGATACTAGTAACCGGCAGTCTAAAAGGAGTAAAAGAAGGAGGAATAGGAAGAAAGCACATAAGCAAGGGGGAACCCATTCAACCTCTGCAATTCAAGTTGAACCTCACCACCCAGCCTCTGTTTTTCATGCTGGGGGCACCCATCCAACCTCTGCAGGTCATGTTGGATCTAAGCACTCAAACTCTGCAAGTCAAGTTGATCTTCACCATCCAACCTCTGTTGATCATGCTGGTGGGATCCTTCCAACCTTTCCAGGTCATGTTGGATCCAGTCACTCAGCCTCTGCAATTCATGCTGAGGACACCCGTTCAACCTCTGTTGTTCAAGTTGAACCTCCCCATCCAACCTCTGTTGCTCATGTTGGATCCATCCAACCAGCCTCTGTTGTTCATGCTGGGGGCACACACTCAACTGCTGAAAAGCATGTTGATCCTAACCATTCAACCTCTGTTGTTCATGTTGTTGGTGCCCATCCAACCTCTGCAGGTCCTGTTGGACCTAGTCTCTCAGCCTCTGCAAGCCATGCTGCGGGCAGTCTCTTAGCCTCTGTGGTTCATGCTGAAGACAATCCGTCAGCCATTGCGAGTCATGTTGACACTGTTGAAAAGACTACCCGTTCAAAACACAAGCCCAAGTTTCCTTGTAAGCTTTGCACTAGTAGAAAATGAGAAATTAATGACTAAAAAAATGACTAAAATCAGGCTATAAACGACTATTTTTGAGTCGGTGACTAATAGTAGAAAATTACCAATATCTTATAGTTAGTCGTATTTTACTAGTCATTAATAGCTTGACTTAGTAGTCACTAATTTAGTCATTGATTTGGCCATTGATAGACAATGCTTTAGTCATTGTTTTAGTCATTGATAGTTAATGATTTAGTCATTGATTTAGTCACGGATTTAGTCACTGAGTTAATCATTGATTTAGTCGCTGATTTAGTCACTGATTGCAACCGTTAATGACCAAATATACGACTAAATAAACTAGTAGAAGTTAACATATTAATGACTAAGCTAAATACGACTAAGATACGAGAAATTAGCTACTAATAATCATATATATGTGAATTTAGTCATTTTTGTAGTCACAAATTTATGATAGGGCACGGAGGAATCGAACCACCAACCTCCTGCCCATAATTAGGCAGGCGCTCTACCATTGAGCTAGCACCCTTTAAGAAGTTGTTATTGCTTGACAATGATGATATTCAAACAAATTTATGATAGATATCAATCTACAAACTACATAATTATTACTATTACAACTTACCAGTAACTAGTATTTATGAAAGTAGTCATTTATGCAGTGGAGAATTGTAAATAAGAAGGAGCTGCGTTGGATGATTTCACAAATCTCGACGTTTCGATCCCTACTATGGGAAGGGTAAAGAAGCTGATGTGTCCCCATTACACCAATCACAGAAGGCACGCCTCGCTCCAAAGAAAACTGCACTTGGGCTTCTTGTGAATCCCTTGGTGCAAATGACATGGTCAAAACATTTCTCTTCAAACATTATGCACCCCACCTTGCCACCTAAGCATGCCATAAGGATTCCAGAGATAGCTAACTGGTAGCTGATGCAATCTTAGCTAATGCGTGGATAATGGGCAGTTTCTAACAGACAACTCATTTAACTAGAAGAAAGAAAAAAAATTTAACCGATAACTTATTCGTGACACTTAAGATTTGGCCCTAGGAAATCATAGGTTACACTAAAATCAAGACAGCATCATGGGAGAGGTTGCAAAGATGAAAGGGTTGATGAAATATGCCAAGAAATCCTTGTTTATTTCAAAGTTTTCAATTATCATGCATGGTTGGAGAAAAATTCAGCGAAGACCCCTCTTTCACCACCCAACCCTAAAAACAGTAATTGAACACTCTAATCCAACCTATGATTTTCTAAGATCCTTCTTTGACCCTTCCATAATATGAGAACCCCTATCTAATAAATATGTAATGTGTGTATGTATATTTTGTTCCCAATGATATCAAAACAAAAGTACTAAACAGAATCGATGGATACAATATCCATATCCCTATTTGTACTTGTAGTCATACGCATACAACATGCAAAATCAATGGTTGGTGATTACATGAACCCTGCACCATTGGACTATCCATAAAATATATACAGACTCTGAATCACGATCAAACAAGAACCTTCTTCAGACAAGCAACAACACTAAGATGTAACAAAGGCCTGATTCTATAACTCAAATATAAACACAATGATAAGACAGAAACGGGGACATGAAAGATACAAACTATGGCATGCTTCTAGCACAGATGGGGACTAAAAGAACATTGCAAAAATGATGATAGGAACAATTTGATAAGCTAACATATCACTGACTACAGAGTATAATCCAAATCAATAATTTATATAGCAAAGGTAATAGAACCTTCAGTGCTCCAGGTTACATTCTACATGGTAAGATTCAATCTAATAAATGAGTAAGAACAAGTTTTACACAAAACTTGTAAATAAAAACCTTCAAGTCTAGTCCTACTCAGACTTAAATCTTGTAATCAATTTCAGATTCTATCAGCTTTCAATTTGCTACAGACGAAAATGGAAAGCAAATTGAAATAACATCCAAATATACACTGAATATGTCCAAAAAATCATTTAGAAATTCCCCACATAATAACAAGCCATATGTGGGATTTCATATAATCCTGCAATCAACTACTGTTGAAATTTGAATCTAATAACATATAAGGTTTTTAGACATTTTATTTTGGACCGAGAGACCCACTAAACAATTTCATCTACCCCAAACATGGTGCACAAGATAATTACTTTGAAACCGGAATCTTCAGTAGTACAAACCATAAATTATGGCATGCATTGAAAAAAAAACACATAAGAGGTCTCTAAAATTATTATTTACCCCCCCTAGGGATTTAAAATGACACTTTTTACAGGGATAACATGGTGATACTAATGCATGGCATCAGACCTAAGGATTCAAACACCATCGTGGAGAAAATGCATTAGTACATACCCATGGATTTAGAGGATTGAGCGAAAAAAACTAAGCAAACTCAGATCACTAGGATCTAAGTTTATCTAGGTGAAAAAAACACTTCAGAGCAGTACTAAGACAGATGACCCATTTGGGCTAGACCTTTTACACATATAATTGGATGACATGTCATTTTACAATCATCATTTTTTACCACGGGAAAAAGAAATGTACAAGATAAGAACCAAGGAACAAAAGAATGCTTGAGCTGGATCATGGAACTGAGGGTTCCCTAGGTCGTTGTCATCTTCTTTCTACTGATCATCCTGTGCTAACTGAGTGGCAACGGGTACAAATAAAAAATGCAAAAACATATATTGAAACAGAGTAAATTGTTGAAAATACCCATTCTTTCCTCCATCAATCTGCAATCCTAGAGTAAGAACAATTGGATATTGGTGTGAAGAATTTGTAGCAGCAATGTATCACTGAAAAACACAAAGATTTCTATAAATCCGCCCAAAACAGACAAAAAATACGCAGAATTCTGGAAAACTGTCCAATACTAGTAAGAAAACACTCAAAAAATAAAGCTTTATGAAAAATCTGCCCAATATCTGCAACAAAACACTCAGAAAACTGTCAATTTCTCCTTCAATCTGCCAAATCAACAACCAATTCTTCCAGATATGCAAATCCGGATATCAAGACAGGCAGGACAAAATTTAATTTAATTCCAAATCTTCTGTAATGTCAATAAAACTTAGAAACTTGACTGATTATCTGCCTGTAGAGGCCGTACAGTCCAAAGATTTTCTCGATTGGTGGTCCATACACATGATTTTGGCAGGCAACTTCTGTATAGTACCCTGATGCATCTGTACAATTGAATTTCTTCACCGGTGGCTGTTTCTATTTACCTGGCAGCTCATCTATAATTTTACGGCTTTGTTTCTTCCTTTGGCAGCTAGTCCATACATACGACTCCTGGTCCGTATGTTGGCGGCTGTACGATGGATGCTTCTGTATAGTCACATGTAGGTTGCTTATATCTTTGATGACATATGACTCTCCCTTCAGAAAATAGAATTGATTTCTTTTCTATGGAACCTCGCTTTAAAACCAAAAGTTTTCAGACTTGGCTTTGAAAACTGAAAACCAGTCGATCGCTGTTTCGAATGATCATAAACCATTTTGGGTCTTTGATGTGTCATGCTGGTGATCACTCAATCCATCTTTGCTGACAATAGTGCCTATGCGTTTTCGCTCTCACAGGCTCTGTGGATCGGCCTTTAACTAAGCTCTCGTACCATATCACCAAAATCAAACACATAAAGAAACCCAAGAAACATGCAAGTGATCTGTGTATTGCATTGCATAAATGATAAATCAAAGCTTATAAAGGTTCACAAGCTAGTTGAGTTAATCCACTTTATGGATGTCCGATAGACTGAGAAACACTCTCAAGTGAAATAAAGCATAAAATCATTAAATAACCTACAGTCAAAGTGACTTTATTAATGCCTATATCTGATATTTAATTGAACATTCTAATCTAACATTTACTTTAACTAATCTTTTGGAATCTAATGTTCAGGTATATTGTTTATAAGTTATAAATTATCTATCAGTGGATAACTGCTTAAAATACTTGCTGAAACATTATATTTCCCTTGATTTAGAAGTCTCCCCATCACATTTGCTGGTTTGATTCTTCCATTGATCCTTGTGTCGTATCAAGAACTTCAGGATTGACTAAACAATTCCAGCCTCTTTTGATTCTGTTGGCATACATTGTACTCTGTAGTAAAATATTCCACAAATTTCAAAAACAAAATCTCAAAAGTCACCTTTCCATACCTTAATATTATATTCATCTCTTTCTGTGACCTGTTGGAGCAAGCGTTGATTCTGGGTTTGCATGTCTTCATATGCTTGGCCAATAGTCTGTCAAAATCATAAACAACATGAAAAATACTGTCTTCCAGCTTTAGAGTTTTTACTTTTTACCCCAATTTGATTTCAAGATAAGAAAACAAACCTCAATCTCAGATATATAAGCCTCTCCTTCTTCATTTTTAGCTTTCAGTTGAGTTCAAATACATCTTTGCATAAAGGCAGGCATTAAAAAAATGTAGCACCACTTTAAAAGCCAGAGAAAAGCTTTTAATCAGTGAGATTGAACACAAATAATATTAATAAGACTGCACTCTCTAAGTTAAGTATTTCAACAGGTAAAGAGAAGATATATTAGTCAACACCCCAGTCATGCCATATTTCAAATCAAAATCATGGAGGACAAAAGGCACCAAACCAATTTGAGGAGGCCACAAATTGGTACAGTATAACTTTTACTTTCTAAGATGACTACAAGGGAGATTGGAGTAGTTAACGGATTTCAGGGCTAGCCAAAGAAAAAAGACAATTGAGTAATACTTGTAAATGTGAAGCAGTTCAAAAGCTCTCAAGCTACCCAACAATACTCTTTGAGTTGTCAATAACATACATGAACCAATGGTCACTTTTAAGGCATAAATTTACAAATAATCATGGAAATATATAGAACTCTCAGGTAAGAGACACTACCTCTCTGAAGCATCAAGTCTCTCTCTCTCTAGCGAGCTATCTCAGCTTCAGCAGCTGCTAGTCTCTGTTGGCAGGCTGCTTCTGCTTCATTAGCTTCCTTCACTCGCAATTCTAAACTCTGTTCATCCAGAGCAGACTTTAGCATTTCAACCTGTGCCCAAGCTTTGCGTTCTGCTTGCCTGAATTCCATCACATCCATGCAACAGAAGGCATGTTTGGTATTATTATGCATCAATTCCTATATCTTTCTTCCCATATTTAAGTCAAAAATATTATAAACACATGATATACCAGAACATTTAGAGATTGGATGTGTAAATTGTGTTCATACAAAAAAACAATGTGGTCAGAAGAAGGAAGGGGTGAGAGAAGCACAATTTAGTAATGCAGAAAATGTTGTCAACCGAAAATAACTACCTGCAATATTATACTAAGACCTGATAGATTCAAGTTGGTCAATTGACATCCTTAAGTAGTGCAAAAGAAATAACTAGTATCTACTAGTAGCTTCGCAGCTGTAAGATAACAAGTGTGATGCAACCTTCCCTTACCTTTCTACTCTGAAGAAATTGGATATGGAAAATGACACATAATGATATTGGTGTACTAAATTCAAAAGTAATCATTATAATTGCTGCCTAGAGCCCATTATACAAGAGAATTTCATATGCATGAAAAACAGAGAAAAAGCTTACAAGACTTTCTCTGCCACAATCTTCAGACAACTGTTAGTCAGGCATTTTTTGGCCATAAGCGCAAGTATAGTATGATGGTGATGAGACTTAATGCAAACATGCTGATGTGGCCTCAAACACTGAGTACCTGTGCCTTGTCCTTGATTACCAGTGACAATCAAAATGATGAAGACAATGAATAACAACCTCAAAGCAGAAGAAGAGGGTGGGAACTGGAACAGATGGTGACATGATAACAGATTAGTAGATGATGAGAAACAAATACAAATTAATTAAAATATATCAATGCCTATGACTTGAATGCAATATGGTAGCACGCGGTAGGTATTTGGGAAGTGTTTTTACCTTCATTGTACTTGCCATGAGAAGCTTCAATATTTTTCGTGAAGGTTATTAATCTTTGGATTCACTGAGGACAAGGTTCAAGTAGGGTTTGCTTACAAAGTAAGAAAAATCCAAGATTGCTTTCTTCTTGAGTGGACTTAGCTTAAGAAGCTAAGCATAAAATCATGAAGTCCACTTGTAGCAGCTTATTCTGAAAACAATCCGAACAGTGTCCTGCATAGAGAATTCTAAACAGATTAATGCTGCTTCTGAAGGCAATCAGTATGAGCATGAAGCAAGTCATAACAACATTTTTTTGGGCCACATCCACATGTCCATACCAGCAGAGAATGAAGTGGTTTTCTTGAATGTTGTGGCAAGAATAAAACGGTGTGGGTGAATTGAGCATCCACATCGCACTTAAGGATAGATCAGATCTTGATAGCAAGTGAGTGCAACCTTTTCATGGAAGTCAATGAGTAGAAAAAGTGCTTCCTTATAGGTTCAAAATAGCATACTTAATTCAGCTAGGACAGTGATTTCTAAGTGTTTATATCGGCTGATGCTAGCATTTACTATTGTAGTCTTGTGGAAGGATTCAATATATCAACACTGAGAACTTTACTTCGAAGAAATATACATAGACAGATCACAACAATTTCTTGGAAAGATTGATCTGTACATACATAAACATTCTAAGTAGCATGTGATCAATCACATCTAGACTCTTTTTTAGGACAAAAGGAACATTTCAATGGAGCACCTTTGAGGATATAAGATAATATTTTAAGACAAGCAAATCAACTCATGCTGGGTTAAAAGAGCACTTTTCTCGAGACAAGTCAGTGCTCAAACTCAGCATTATCTTTGGAATGGATTGTGGGGAACAATAGCACTATTTTTAAGATTGTAGGTTTTCAATGGGAATTACTTCAGCCTTTTATAGAGGCCACCTCAGCAGAGTTTACATGGCCAAAATCTCAAGCCTAAGGTCTGACTTTTGAAAAGATCAGATCCTTCTCAAGCAAAACATTGCATTTTGGAAAAGAGATTGACCCACAAATCAAGTCATATCAATCAAAGATAACAAGAGAAGGTATCAAAGAAAGAAAGAGGCCTCAACCCCAGGCAAGAATATCACTACACTAAATTCATCTTGAAGTAAGAAGCTTTTGTGAGAGGCAGACTTAAGATAAAACAAAACTACATAGAAAGCCTTGGGTCTTTCTACTGCATTCAAGAAATCAATCCTACTTTTCTATATGATTAAACTGAACATGGAAACAGAGATGAGGATGCTGTCATAAATGCTAATTTTAGCATCCATTACCATGCTTTCGTCTTATTTTGGGTATTTTCCATATGGATTATTCCAAACAGATGAGAGCAAAGCCATTAGAGGTCCCCAAAACTTCATCGCTATGAAATCTGCAACAAGTTGTGGGATAGTAGGGTGATTCCTTTGTGAGCATTTGTTGCTACTTTTTAAGAGGATTTATTCTCTGTTATTTTAGAAAACGTATGTCATTTTTTCTAGTGAAGCCTGCTGCTATTCTTGATGAGACATGTCTATGATTCATGTTAGCATTTTGTAGCTCGGAGGTACTCCTGCACCAGGTGCCAAGGTGCAGGAGTCCGAGGTGATGTGAAGTCTCATTTAATGTCATTGACTTTATTAATGTGCATTTATTAAAGTACATTTTTTTTATGTGACTTTATGATTTAAAAGTGAGTTGCACTTTATTATGTTTATAAAGTGACTTTAAGTCATAGTGTACTTTTATAATATTAAGGGAAAAGTGACTTTTCGAAGAAAAAAAAGATTTAGTGTATAGTTCGCTTAGGAAACTTAAGTGAACTTGAGATTAGATCTCAGCCATGGATCTTGAGATCAAGATTTAATCTCAACCGTGGAATTTGAAAAGTCATGTAAGTTACTCTAATGAGAGAAATAAAAGAGTTATGAGACTTCATTTGCATACATCTCAAGAGAAGCTGAGGAAAGCCACAAGTTCCAAGAAAGAGAGAGAGAGAGATTAAACTCAAAAGAGATGGAGAAGAAGAGTATGGAAGATGCAGCCAGTTAGCACGCACTTCAACAAGAGGAAGAAGGCAGAGATCTGGCATGCATTTCCAGATTTATAGTTTGAGAAAGGGCACACTTCCCAAGAGAATTGGGATGGCACAACTCCCAAGACAAGACTGTAACAACAAAAAAGAACTGTACTGCTGAATTTTATGACAGGCCGTACTACTGATGGTGACAGGCCTTATTGCAGACTTGAAGGCACAGATTTCTAGGCTGAGTTATATGCATGGAAATTGAGGTCATTAATAGAAGAGGTAATTCTATCATGTCTGCACTTTATTTCTCAGTTTGGCATGCTGTTTAAGGTGACTGTAGCTGTCCATACAGCTGTACTTGAACTGGCAGTCCGTACAGTCAAGTTGGCTCAGATTTCTGGGTGCTGGGGCATGGCTTTAAAGGCGTATGACAATCTTAAATTATTGTTGTTACAGCTAGTTGTAATCTTTGAAATTTCCATACGAAGCTCAATAAAATAAACTCTCTTGACTGGTTTTCCCCAAGCTGTGGGGTTTCTCCAGGGATTATTTTTTGACCAAAATTCCTGTGCATTAACTGTGTTTATAGTCTGTTAATTTATCTTATTCTTGCACTGCAAATTGTATTTATGGACAGTATATCAGTGCTAGAAAAGGTTTACTTATGCTTGGGTGAAGTATAATGTGGCTGGCTTATATTTATTGACTGATATCAGTCGTTCATAAACTGTTTGACGAAAATTCTCTGTGGCTGTGTGTGAACAGCAGTTGAAATTTTCCCTGTTTTTCATCAATTCAATTTTATGATTTTAATATTTTAAATTTCCATCTACTGTTTATGCCTATGATTCAAAGTTAAAATGGAAAATGTGCATGTATTATAAATTTAGAATTTAACAATGTGAAATTCAAATACTCGAATAATAAATGATTCATGAATCAATGAGGAATTGACAACCGTGTTACAATGATGAATTTACTATTTTGTATTTATTATTTGCTTTTAATTTTTAGTATGTAAATGGTGATGGGATGAAGAATTTACATGTTAAATTGTTAATATGTTGGTATTTGTACAAATTATCTATTTTTCATAATTTTGAAGAGCTCAACATCTTCCAAAATTTCGGAGTGGTCTCCACATGCCCCCAATGTGTGTTTCCGTGCCCACATGTCCCAAAGACTTGGGAAACATTGGCTTTAAGGAGGCAAGTTCAGCACTGCTTTTGAAGATATTTTCTGGTGCTTTTTTCCAAGGTTATTTTAGCAATTTATGACAAGAAATCCAGTTTTTGACCAGCTTTGAGGAGAGAAAAGAAATCCAAGGTTATGTTCCCTATAGGATGTTAAGATTTGTGAATATATATTATTTTTCTAATTAAATATATTTTTAGTTTTCTAAAACATATTAAGTTGGGTTGACATCTGCTGACATCAGCATTACAGACATGGGACAAACAATACAATTTATACTAGGCTGTAGAATGCACCTTGTTTCTCTTAGTGCAATCAAAATAAGCTATGGGTTTTGAAGATTGGAATTTGGGCGTCTTTGATCAACAAAGCACTCTTAGTGAGGAGCTGATGGCATACCTCATCAAACCACATCGAACAAAAGGCAGAAAATGAGCTAACTTCATTTTCAAAAACAAACTTACACCCAATCTTCCAAAGGATGAATGATGCATAAATCCTCAAGCAATTCCAGGTCCCTATGAAGGAATAGCAGACTAGAGATCCACAATCTCGAAGCAAGGGAGTGCACGGAAATGAACCTGTCTTGAAGCAAAACTGAATACATATCCTCCAAATACTTCCAGCAGCTCTTGGCAAACATGCAGTCCCAAAAAATATGCTTGACAGTCTCCAAGGGATGAAAAACAAGGCACCATATAGAAGTCTTCTTTATATTATTACAGAATCCAACTCAGTAAACCTCATACGATTATTGATGTCTACTGCTGCTACACGAAGGACACTATGCTCCCAAGATGCAACGAGTTTGGAAACCCTTTGCTCGTGTACACCACAATTGATGTGCAAAACATATCACCCAAATTCAATCACAATATTTGTATTCTCTACGTTTACTTGCTAATATAATTTTGGCTATATCTATGACTGATGAAAATCATATTGTCTGGACTCTGAATGGGCCTAGCAATTAAAACATGTGATTTCTCCTTGGAGGTAGCCCTAGTGGCTGAGAGGAAAGTTGTTATCCTCACCTGCTCAGGTTCACATTCCACTTTGTGACATGCTTGGGCTCTTCGTGAACCAAGTGTTGATTGTTGACCTGGATATGAGCCTTGAAGAATCTAGTTTACTGTGGGTACTGAGGGGAAGTGCCAGTGGATTTGCCTGGGTAATGCATTACAAGGAGAAAAAAATGATTTAAAATGAAAACAGGGAATATCACAAACAAACAGAACAAAAAGGAACATAATACATGAAATAAAATAATGCACCGTACAAATGCAAAAATGATGATGGTAGGCAATCCATGCTATCAGTGCTAGACATTCCACATCTGCAATGTCATAATATATGTCATTTTTTCTACCTAGGATTATTTTCAAATCATCACTGTCATTGCCAACCTAGATCTTTGAGATCATGAACAAATGCAATACATTAAAATATGCATAAGGCCATTACAACAGGCTTTGCGTGTTACGTTTGTGAAAAATGACTAAAAAAGAAGACATACCAATGAATGCATAACACAAACTGTCTCCTGTCTTGTAATCTATGATAATATCAGCCCTAGTTTGGCAATGACAACACACAGACTTCAATATATAATACTAGTGACAGATGAAGCATATGGCCTAAAATAAAGAAAATATAAATAAAATAAAACTGTTGTACATATTTTCAAAAAACGAGATTAGATATTTTCAACACCACAACATGTAGTTTTCATAGAAACTTTGAACGATAAGTAAGAAATAATAGCTAGTTGAACACTCACGATATTAGTTTCCCAAAACGAGAAAAGATAACTTCAAGATCTTCTTCTTGCAAAACATATACAACTTTTGCTATAAGTAGTTTTTCAGGAAATTCTACTAAATCTAAAAGTAACGATGAAGTTAAAACAAAAATCTTATAGACTCAGCACCTATCAATGAAGTTAAGACAAAATTCTGAAAAATAATAAATAAAATGTTATCTCCATAAATCATTTGTTAGAGAAGCTGAACATGATAGTCTTAAAGACTTAATGTTTATTTCATGACCTAATATCTGTATGAAAGTACTGTTTGTTCTTGCAGATGAGCATCTAATAATTATCATTTTATCAGTGAACATCAGTAAATCATTTTATAGGGCCCTGAATACTCAAAACAGTGGGGAAATGTAGACAAACAGTGTCATGAGGGAAGCCTCTTCAAGGCCTTGGCAGGCACCAGTCTGCTAGCTGCAGGTCTAGAAGAAGTGTGGGCTCCTACTAATCTAGTAGAAAATTCGGCACGAGACTCTGCACATCATTTACCATTTGCTACCGAGACCGAGGAAATGAATCAAGTGATCAGCCTAACAGAGGTTGTCTGGGGTGGACCTTATAGAATCTTCCTCCTCAAACCAAACACTTCCCTCAGGAAAATAGCTAGATATCTATGGTTTGATTATAGAAAAAAAGTAGCAAGGGATCCTCCTGGCTCCTATAGAGATAGTGAAACCTCCCCCTGGTCTCACAATATACAGCAATGTTGTCAAACTCAAACTCGGAAAAGACTCAGTTGGCCTTGGACTCAGTGAAACTTGGCAACTCAACAAAACCTGGAAAAAGAATTGGTGAAACTCAGCAAATAGAAAAAAATTCAAAATATAGTAATTTTTGTAAAAGTAGTAAATCTGACAAGTCTGAGCTGAGTCTAGCAAGTCTGATTTGAGTCTAAGCGAGACTCCACAACTCTGGAGTCTTGAAATTCTCATGAGTTTGGCAAGTCTGAACCAAGTCTCATGAGTCTCTACAAGTCCCAAGTTCGCCTGGCAACTCTGAGCCATGTACGCATTTCAGACTTTACACAGCCAAACTCGAAAGACATGGCGAATCTCAACTCTTTACTGAAGAGTATTTCAATCTTTTTTAATGTAAATTTTCCAGAGTGTTTTCACTTGTAAAATCCTCCAAAGCAGGAGCATGTCAGTATCAAATTTCATGTATTGAGTCATCACAGATGCTTATGTAATGTCAGTCAAAGTCTAGAGTCTTAGGAGTCCCTCTTGCACATGGTTAAATGATAATTAAAATGTGTCAGTGATTAAAAACCAGTTAGAAGGTTCAAATTGCCCTTCGCTAGATCCAATTTTGAGTCTATTATTCTAATTCTTCATTAACTTTATAACTCAAAGTTTCCCACTTCTCATGTTAGAACTTCACCATATTTTCATGCAGTCTCACGTATCTCCACAATATGCAAGGAGAAACATAAACAAAAATAAAGCAAGATATGTGAGATTTGGTAAGGTGTTTCCATACACTGAAATCTCTAAGAGTGCCTAAAAAAAATAAATAGACAAAGAAAAAAAGTTCCAAATATTGCAGGGCAAAATGCTTTTAAAACCTCACTTATATGCAATTTCGGCCTACTCTGCTATATACTCTAGGATCCAATGCAACATTGATGTGCAGGTATAACTATAAGCAATTCTAGATATGCTAAAATGCTGTAAGACTGCTTTGAGACACCAAACATGTATCGCATACTCATTTGAGTAACAGGATTAAGCTTACAAAAAAACATCACATTCTCAGGGGGTTTTACTTCTGGAATATCCCCTATCTGTAACCACAAAAACAGACATAGAAAGTAAGGGGCATCAAACTGTTAAAAAGTCCAGATGCAAGTGTTAAAAAGTCATGCAAACTCTGGTAGCATTAGGGCACTAACCTTCCTAACATTATATAGCTTATTCAAATATGCTCTCCCTACAACTACTATGTAGTATTGCCTCAAGCATAGACCATGACAATAGAATGATTTACAGGAAGGTATCTTCTTGCTAACTGTTAACACACAATCTGACTCCAGGGATATTGTACGGGGATGGATCTCCCATTAACCAGATCATGAATCAATGGGATAAAGGAGAAAATGCAGCCTCTGTGCTATCTTCATTGGATATAATGTGTGCACAAGTCCAGATGCAAGTGTTAAAATAGTCATGCAAACTCTGGTACCATTGGGGCACTAACCTTCCAAAAATTATATAGATTATTCAAATCTATTCTCCACTGACAGATATGGCCAATGGGATTGGCAAAAAGTACATGAATCCAATTTTACAGGAGAAAAGTACAGGCCTGCCTGCGGCAGCATACTGAATCACATTAAAAATAAAAACTAGGAAAAATGACTCTGGAACCAACTTTTCAGCAGGATCAACAATGATAATTAAACAAAATAGTGACTCAATATGCCACAATGAATAACTTTCCTTTTCTTCTAGTAGGAAACTTATAAGGATGCATTTTCCAACTGTTTTGGTGGAAAATCTTTGAAAAGCATGGCAACTGCAACAAGATATCTGCTGCTAGTCCTTGTCATGCTTTCTTCTGGGAATGAAAGAATGATAGGCAATAGCCAAATAGACAATAGGAAACAAATAAATGTGAATTTACTTACTATGCTCTATTACAATTAACCTCTAATTCATGATCTGTTCATGTTGGAACCAGTTAATAACTGCCTTCCATAAACCATCAGTGGAGTCCTGTGCAATGGCCAATAAAAAGTAACACAGTGTCGCCACATCATGTTTGTGCTGCTGGCTTCTTTGGTTGTGGAAACAATAGCTGAGCAAAGAGGAGTTCATTCCATGTATCAGGCACTCCTGGAAGACACCAATGCATACAATCCTGAGAACCACCTTTTGATCTGAGAATGTATTTGGATATATGTGACTCGTCCCTCAACTATGAAACCCCAGTGATATATAAACATTCAACCCTTGTGCCCCGCACATCACTCTCAATAGCTAGATCTCTAATATAGTGTTCAATATAAGCAAATTCTAATATAAGCAGTACATAATCATTTTAAGCCCCTGCTCTTTTACATATTTGGCTTTAATTTATTTGTCCCTGCTCTTTTACATATTGTCCTCCTTTTGCATATATTTTGTGTAATATAAGAAGTGTTCTTTCCAAAAAAATCTTATCAAATATACTTTAATCTTATGTTTTGTTTTATTTAGAGAATGTGCCCTTACCCAGCTTGCATGTATGGATCTTATTATGCCTAATAATTATAGTTCCTGCAAAATGTGTGCATGTCTTTTATCAAGATTTCAACATTGCATGCACCATGTCTGCTCAAATAATTTCCTAAGTTATATCTTGACTGCAAAGATGCTCAAATAATTTGGAAGATACTTGTAACAGCTCTACTTTTGGGATTTTCAAGCAATTAGACAAATGCAGGGCTCAAGTACTCCATGGAGTTTCTTTCAAAATAGGATGCAAACAAAAACTTTCTCATGATACAATGTGATACCTAAAGTGAAAGGCAAGCCTAGAAAGAGAATAATCTTGTAGATATGGTGGCATATGTGTTGCAAACTTGAAATTAGTTAGCATTTCAGCTTTTCTTCAGCATCCCTACTGCTTGTGTTCGTCATTTTCTTTTCATTGCCAGATTCTTAGGAGCTGGATTCAAAACAAATTCAATTCGCATTCACACAATCTTTGGAGCTTTCGTGTTACAAGATAAAAATGCACATAGATGAAGGTTACAAATGGAGATGTAGTGGACAGTCGGTAAATATCAAATGCATAACAGTTTTTGAACTCATCTCAAATTGGGTCCACTATATTTTGGTTGATGCACAACAAATTAGCTCCATGTGTGATTCTCTATCTCTAGGACTGTGGGAATAATATCTGTCACATGATCTAAATTGCATGACATAACATTTTATAGATTTAGGGCCAGCATGGCTTCAATGAGATCAAACTTCTTCTGGGGTCCTTTGATTGCTCATTCAGGATGATAAGCAGGTAAGGAAAGAGAGAAACACAAAGGTTGGCCAATGCAAGAAAGGATAGAGATCAAAGATGCAAAGGAAGGCCCATGCAAGTGTTGTTGTTACCCTTTTGAAGGAAGGCTGGCACGTGTAAAACACTGCCCTGCAAAAATCCCCTGACCCTACAAATTTCCCTTTTTCCATGAGGGCCAGCACACTTGCAAGGGCCATAAAAAGGCCAACCCTTCTGCAGATGAAGGGAAAACATAGGTGCATAGATAGCACCAGAGGAGGGCCAATGCACATGCATGCATAGCACTGAATGGCTTATTTATACATCATCAGTGAATTGTTCATGTTGAGATTATGTTTAATCTTCACTTGAGGCCACATGCAAACCCTCTGATGTATTGGTGGAATTTGTGAAGCCTACATATGAGTAATTAACCCAATTTATTGTATTTCTATATATTTGACTAAATCTACCTAGTCACCCTGTTGGGATAGTGCTTCTCTTGTTCATGTGGTTGGGTATCCAATCTCTCTCTCGTTCATCATTTAAGTGATGTTTCATTTCTGTTGTAATTTTGCTTGGCTGGATTAGGGCTTATTGGATATTTCACAATAGATCCCACTATCTTCTGATATCAACATGGTATCAGTTCCAGCGTGTACTCTTCTTTCTCTGTCTAGCATTGTTTCAGGATTGTTTCAGGTCTTAAACTAGGGTTTTAGCGCTCAAGGGCTAATTTACTATGCACGCATTGCCTAACAGTTTCTGTCGTGTTCATTATCTAATTATAAACAACAAATTTTGAAAATAAGTGATTTCATTAGGCAGAGCAATGACTCTGATGCAATAGGCTTTCACCAAGTCTGCCTAGCCTAATTTTTTTTTAATCCTAGTATATTATCTCACTCACACACACAGAATTGCTATGAGGAAAATCATGAGCAGCTAGACCATGATAATTGAAAATTCACAAGTGGCCAATGTGGAACTCCAAAAGGAATGATGAGAATGTATATGCCTAATAAGCATAGGGTTATTTTGAGAAATTTGTGAGGCGATTGTCATGATTTCCAATTGAACCAAGAAATTTCATTTACACACA
>LPNX010845804.1:109466-130471 GCA_001517045.1 Pseudotsuga menziesii
TTCCAAATTTGCAATTTTCTATGACACAACTAAAAATGACTAACATAAATGACTAATTCATATTCTTCTAGCAAGTCATTTTTTAAGTCGTGACTAAATTAGTCATTTATTTTAGTCATTTTTAACTCAGTCACTTATTATCTAGTCATATTTGTTAACTGGTGACTAATTAGTCATTAATTTTAGTCGTTTATAGTTGAGTCAATCAAAATTGCTCATATTTAGTAGTAAATCACTTGGAAAACCTGTGGTGACTAGAATTTTTAGTCACCTAGTAGCTAATTCCTCATTTTGTACTAGTGTTGTGAGGGAGACCACCTTACTTATAAATGCCCTTCTATCACGGAGGTGCGAAGAGTTTGGTTTAATGGTCATCCCGTTTTTGAACATTCTGAAGTCTCTCAACAACCAGCCTCTCTTAGTGAGGTTGGACCCAGTCACCCAGCCTTTGTTGTTCATGCTGGGGGCAAACTCTCATCCTCTGCAAGTCATGTTGAGAGCAAACAGTCATCCAATGCTAGTCATGTTGACACCATTGAGAAAACTGGTCGTTCGAAGTGCAAACTTAAGTTCCCTTGTGTGCTATACGAGGGAGATCATCTTACTCACTTGTGCCCTGCTATCCCAGAGGTGCGAAGAGTGTGGTTCAAGACTCAAGATTTTCCTTCTCCTGAACAACCTACTCAACCTTTGGTTGATCAAGTGGTCAAAGCAATATTAGATTTGGTTGATCCCACTCTTCTTTCGAAGAGTGATCCTAATGTGATTGAACCAATGTCATCTTTGGTCAATCCCACTCTCCCTTCAGAGAGTTACTTTCATGAAGCGGTTGAATCGATTCCATTGTCGATAAATCCCACTCTTCCTTTGGAGAGTGAAGTGTCTACTAGTCACATTTTATTCACTGCCAGTTCAGAACTTACTGAACAAGGGGGCACTGAACTTGCTTCGGATCAACCCCCACCAAGCCCTCGAATTGCTTCCTTTGATTGGGATAGCCTAGCTGAGCCGCGCCTTCCATCCGATGCACCTTTCCAGATAAAGGTCAAAGTTGAACAATATATGATTGCTCATTGTATTGTTGATGAAGGAGCCTCAGTTAGTATTTTGTCTGCTCGTGCTTGGCAAGGTATGGGATCTCCCAGCCTTGTGTCGACTGCTAGTCAGTTACTGGCGTTTGATAGAAGAACTTGTATAGCCTTGGGAATTCTTTCTCAAACACCTGTTACTTTGGGTGGGAAGACCGTCTTAGTTGACTTCATGGTGATAGAAGACCCCTTGGACTTCAATATGCTCCTTGGACGTGATTATGTCTATGCCATGCAAGCTGTGGTGTCAACATTCTTTCGTGTGATGTACTTTAATCATGGCGAAGAAATTGTCACTATTGATCAGTTGGATTTTCTTAATCCGTCTCCTGACCCACC
This sequence comes from Pseudotsuga menziesii, assembly GCA_001517045.1. Taxonomy (NCBI): domain Eukaryota; kingdom Viridiplantae; phylum Streptophyta; class Pinopsida; order Pinales; family Pinaceae; genus Pseudotsuga; species Pseudotsuga menziesii. Next base: position 110,894 of record LPNX010845804.1, read on the forward strand.
CAGAGACCAGGTCTTTCCTTTATTGATTCCCAATGTTTCTATAGACACTACCCCGCCATAGGTGAACTATGTGGCCTCTTGTCCTTTGTGTTCAATTGCTACTGAGAGGCAGCCTCTGTTTTAATGCTTACCTTCTCGAGACTTGGTCCCAGCAGTTGAACGGGTAAGTCATCCTATACAAACTGTAGGGACTTCTCTCCACTCTGTCAATCCATTTGAAAGTTTAGACATGTGTCCTATCTTGGATGATCTCCTTCCTTTGTATGAAGTCTTCCTAGAGTCTTTGATACAGTCTGACCTTTTTTTGGATGTTGGTTCAGTTGTGACTAAGTCTAACCCTGATTTTCCTAGTAAGACTAACCTTTCTTTTTATGTTGGTCTTGTTTAGTCTTTTGACTCTTCCTTCGAACAGCAAGTCAATGATCCTGATGAGTTTGATTTTTCTTATGAATTTTTCAACTCCTGTGATATTGAGTTTGTTCCAACAGACTCTATCTCCCTTGTTGATTTTTGCTCTCATTCTGAGGTTGATCTTATTGATTATAAACACTTGAGCCTTGGTCCTATAGAATCTCCTTCGGTTGATTCTGCCTTGACTTTACCTTTTATAGAAGATAGCAAAGTCACATGTGTTTCTTCCAAAGTGACCCGCATCGGTCTTTTCTTCTGAATATGATCCTGATGTTGTTGTTTCTTGGAGACAGGATTTTTAGTTGGATTCACAACTGTTTATTGGCCTCACCTTGTTGTTCAAGTTGTAATTGCATTTGCATGTGCTCTGCTCGCGCTTATGAGCCTGATGCCGGCTTCCATGCTTTTAGAGCATTCTTTCTGTTCTCCTTTGAGCTCGTTAAAAACAGTAAGGAGGCCGCGAGTTGACTTTTCCGGACTCGTTAAAACTTCACGGGAAATATTTTGAGTTTTTTTAGGCCCAAGTCTGACTCCTCAAAATAGACTTGACTGCTGAGTAAAATTGTCCATTCATGCTCGTTAAGAATATGTGAATGGGCATCCACATTGGTGGTAGGTTACCTCTTTCTCGGACCATGTGGAATAATATGAGAAATGATCCCTCTCTTTTCTACTGAATTGAGAAGAGTATTCTCATGCATAGGTTTATCTCTTTTCCGGACCTGAGGGACTAAACTTATGGAAAAGGAACCCCCGGTATGAGCTTAGTTTTCTCTTTTTCGTGCTCTGGACCAAAACATGAAAAAGATTTCGAGTGTACTTTATGTTTTTGTCATCCTCGTTAAACCCTAAAGAATAAAGCATCGAGTTTATTGTTGTAAGCCCCATTTCTTGTAATCAAATGGATCTTTTCGAGTGATCTTTCCTTCCTTCACACTCGTAAAACTCAGGCTATATGATGCTTTTGAAGGAGCATTGGGTAGGTGGTAATTTAACCTTTTTCGGACCTTCCTGACTAAATATGAAAAAGGTGCACCTTTTCTTCTTCGGAAGTTAAGAGAGTTCTTCTTTGTTTTGTTTTATACTTTTTCGGCCTCAGGAGACTGAATTGTACGAAAAAGGACCCCCTTGGAGTCTTCTTTGGAGTTTTCAGATTCTCTAAACTATGAAAACACCGTCGAGCATGTACTAGTTCGGGCTCGTAAAATCCACGAATCAGTGCCTTTATCAAGCATTCTTCTTTCTTTTCTTCAAGCTTGCCAAAAATGAAGATGGTCCCGAGTTTGCTTTCTTGGACTCGTTAAACCTTTACAAGAAAGAGGGGAAGGGGAGGTTTATTTCCATGTTTTTTATATCATGGCAGCAAGTCTTGTTTCCTTGAACAAAGCACCAGTTTTGAGTTTATCAATAATTAGGTCCTAGTCTTTTGACCTTATCCTAATTCAGAGTTTCTTACTCCTCCAGTTGGTCTCTTTTCCAATTATATGGGGAATCTGTTAATGTTTCCTACATTATAGATTTGTTTCGTTGGTCTTAGTTCGTGTCAAAAGCTGCCTAAGTCACTTTTGTGTCATGCTCACTGTTCAAGGATTAAACCTTTGTCGGTCATTCTGCAGTTGCCTTGACCTTTTGTGTCGGCCATTCCCTGGTATCAGTTCATTACATCATGTCTTCAGCGGTCCTTTTTGTGAAATTCAGTACCAATTCCAGATCCAATTAGTCTTTGACTTACCTTGTGTTGGATGATGAAGGATGTCTTAATGCCTTCCTTCCAACGGATCTCTTCCTATCGACTGCAACACATCTTGCTCTGGGAACAAGATTTAGAGTTTTATGACAGTACCTTGGGGATTGTTTTCCTCAATGGCAATTTCCCTCGCTATTGGGTAGTGGGGATACCTTAATGTCTCCTACTCGATGGATTCTTCAAGTGTTCGACTTCAAGTCCTTGTAATCACACTTGTTAGAATGTACTAGGTACCTCGGGGACCATTTTCATTAATGGTGGTTTCCCTCGCATTTGTTAACGGTTCTCTTTATTGACCGGTAATCAAACGGTTTCCTCCATGTTCGACTTCAACTCCTTTATTCGCATGGTTAGGATTCGTACCTTTTTTGGGCGGTTTGGATTGAAGACCTTGGGATGACAGTAGCATTGTCATTTTTTGCTATTGTCCGAGTTGCGCAAGACCTTGTTATACTTTATATGACATTTTGCTGAGACATAGATCCAACTTGTATTTTTTGTGGCTATGATCGATTGTTGAGTATGGATCCACCTTGTTCATTTGTGGCCATGACTCCTTTAGATTTGATATGGCACCTTTTTGCATATTGAGCAACCATGATAGTTTCCTCAGTTATACATATGTCGGATCCGCCTGTATCTTTAAGGCGATGTTGTAAATGGACGTGTATGTTCCAGAGATCAGTTTTTCTGACATTTATCTCTCTTACAGGTACCTTTGTTCGAGCCTTTCACTCTTGGATTCTCTGTTCTCTCCATACTCAGTTGTTTCCTTTATAATGTATTTCGGCTATCATCTTCCCCTCTAACCTCACCCATTAGGGGGCATCTATTATAGCTCAAAATGACACTTCTTTGCCTGTGACCACTTTCCCATGATCCCGTCGCATGTCGACATTTCCATGATGAACCTTCATGAAAGTCATTGAAAGTCACTGAAAAAACACCTATCTTGGAGGACCCATATCTGGAGTTCTGTAACTCCGTTTGACCTTATCTCTACACTGTTGGAAAGGTATTTTCGTTAGCTAAAACTTTCTGGAAGACACCAAAGTCTGAAAATGCCCATAAATACCCTAAAAATGTGTTCTTTTTTATTCTCGATTTTCCTTAAGGAAAACCCACGAATGTGCCTCTTAGCATTTAAACATTAAAACACGAGTTAATTGGAGATTAGTTAAGTCATTTAACTTAATTTCCTTAACTGCTGTAACTTTTCCAACCTTCAAAACTACCTTATTTCACCCATATAAATAGAGGTAGGGAGGTCCATGAGAGGGGACTTGAATTTCTGCAGTGTTATGCTGGAGGAGTCGGGACTCTCTTTGCCCACACCTTTGCCCTGCAGGTATTCCCCTTGTGTTGCAGATCTTGGAGGCTGAGTTATTTGGAGAAGAGAAGCAGCAGAACTAGATCAAGGTTTCGTGAGGTGCCGAACTTGAAGAGAAGGTATACTTGTACTTGTTTTCAAGATTAATAAAGATGTGATGTCCTTCTTCTTCCCAAATCATTGTTCAATGTGTGATTGAATCTTTGTTTCTGATCATATGATGATGTTATTCAAATCATTAGTTTCAGATTTATTTGATTATCATTTCTTTATATGTGGTCATAATGGTTTGAGGAAGGTATAACTTGTTTTGCACGTCTCTTGGAGCGAGAGGAGCAAGAAGAGGATTGAAGAGAAAGCTTGGACCAGCCTTCAGTGAGTCAGGTGTGGACCTTTCTCATCTCTGAACTTGCTTATATATGCTTGCTGAACATTGTGCATCTCTCTTTCAACCCCAGTATGTTGATGGCCTCTTAAACCCTAGCCATAGGACACTTTCCTTTACAACACCATTGATTCCTCAAATCCCTCAGAGACTGAAGTGAAAAAAATGAGAGAAGAAGGGTAGCTCCTTGTTTTGATCCACCACCGTGCTTTCTCCTTATGCAAAAATTGGTACCTATAATGGAAACGCACCTTGTCCATTGACAAGGAGCAATGATGCCACCTGTTTCCTTCTTGTAACATGTGGTACTCCCTTCCACCACATGTCTTCTTCATGGAAAGTGTGTGGCTCGACTTATAAAGGCTAAAAAGAGAAGTTTTGAGAGGTTTCTCAAAGATGACTTCATCAAAACTCATCCCTATGAATCAGGACATGTGGAAATCACATTGCCCTATCCTAGGAATGATCCCTCAACCTTCTCCTTTGAATCCTCAAACCACTTTATCCTTTGAGGCCTTTAAGTAGTGACTCACTCCTCATGGGAAAGGGGAGGAAGACTGTGTGATAGCATCCAAACTCTCTCCAAATAATCTCAAACTTTCTTGAGTCATTAGAGGCAAGGTGAATATTGAGGTAAGGCCCCATTGTGAAGAGATCCCAACACCAGTTCATGGTTGTAATCTCTCCTTCATTGTTTATTATTGCAAACATTGTTTCTTTCCCATAAACACTGTGTATTTTCATTATTATACTTTGTTTATTGTTTATTTCCTTGGTCACTTACATGGAATTGTAGATTATCTTGTTACTCTCATATGGTTTTGTTGTTTCGTGTCTATTGCAGGTTCATTCACTATATAGCTCAAGCACAACAAGTTCAAACCTTTAGGCATGCCTGTTAAAAGGTATGAGAGCAGCTAATTCAAGTACTATAGATTTCTAGGGAAAGTTTCTTTGTTATGTAGTGTGTTTTGTTGTAGATTTGAATTATTCATACTAGGGAAACAACCTTTGTCTGCATTGGCTGAGATTTTCCTTTAACAATTCAACATGTAGAAACTTTTCCTAACTCGATTTGTTCCTTCCTCAAGCTTGGTTTTCATTCCTAGAAGGGACCTTTCTATCCTCTTCATCTGTGAGAAGTTGTGTTGAAGTAGGTCCACATTCTCCTTCAATAGGGCGACTGCCTAGGTAAACTTATCCTAGTCCTAGTAACCCCCTATAAACGTTATCTTGGGTTCCTACTCCATTCTGATATTGTATTTATTTTTTCTCAAATTCAAATTTAAAGCTCTTTGAACTTTGGTGTAGTACTAGTGGATGGCTCATCCTGTAGTGCACGATCCGTGAGAGTCTCTCTGATTTGTATATTACGTGGATCTTCTTCTCCATCTACCTCCATAAAGTATACCTTCTAACAATTGACTAGATGATTTAGCCGGGATAGATCCCTATGGTATGCACAAACTGGCTTTCATGCCACATCTTGTGTTGGTATTTCCCCAAATATGAAGTGCTTCATCAAGTGGAGAATTTTGTCCAGATTAGGATCCATGGTTCTAAATTTGAACATGGGCGCCCATCTTCTCCCAACTTCTAGTTTTCCTCCTCCTCTCTTCCTGTACATACTAACTACGTGGTATGAAATCCAATGTATTAATAAACCTGTTTACCCACTGGTTGCACAATACATCTTTCATCATCCACCTCTATTTGCATAACGCTACATGTTCTTTGAGATCCCGAGTACCCTTGAATTTTCTCCATAGGACTTTTCCAAGCTGTAATATCACCTTTATGCATTGTTCTACTTCATGCGAGTTACGCAGGTCCTCGTGGTGTGTTTCCCACAATCATGCAGGTATTTCTCTCGCGACCACATCCATCACCTAACTCTTTGGACCTTTAGGACTCATGATTCCATTTGTTCGATGAATGTGTCCAACCTCTCGGTTCCATCGAACATTGATGGATTGTGTAACTTTGATCTAATATGGTGCACCGAATTAGTAACTAAGGAACACCTTCTTGATGACACCTCGTACAACTAATTCTGTCATTGGTCCAACGTGTCTTATGAATCTGTATCAAAAGAGAATACGCTATGTATATTTATTTCTCCATATGTAGTGGGATTCACATACTCTTCCCTCCTCCTGGTCACATTATAGATGTTTTCAATCTCAAAGATACTCATGTCATCGTTCACAGGCTTTATATATCATTCTTGCTTCCTAGCATGAAGGGGGGCAACCACTCGTAGCTCCTCGTTCTCAAAATACGAACATCACTGCTTTGGTTTCAAAATGGCATTGTTGTCATATGCCCAGTAAATCCTCAACAACGTTGGGTATGGATCGTTGTCTTCCAATATTTCTATGACTTCAAAATACAACTTCTTCACTCCATCGATATTCACTTCTACATTAGTTAATCTTCCGATGAGATAGATCTTGTACTGGTTAACCATCCTGAGTTGTAGAAGGGACTACACCAAATTTGGTTTCCCCATCAACTTACATTCAATTTATTTGGAAAAATTTGGTCGAGCATTGCATGCTTCATCTCATACCATCCTAGCTCAAGTATTAACTTAAACTCCACTCCTGTGCACCTCTTTTTTGGTACCCATCGCTCATTGCCTTCAGGTAACGACACCGAAATGCGATCCTCCATTTCACTTAACATTACCAGTTTTGTGAGAAAGCTGGTTAATTTACTTATTTTCAGAGGATCGATCTACAACGTTTGTAGACTCCTACTTACTTGATCCTCTGAGTCATGATTCCACACCTTTTAGCGTTGTTCGTCCCTCTAGTGCGCAACTATCTATTGCTACACATTGTGCATCATTTCCTCTAGAAAATTTCTCCTCTTCATTCCTCCTCTTCGTATAGGTTGTGGAACAATGTTCTTTGAATTTTCCACACTTCTTTTTTTCAATCTATATCAATTAAAGACAAACAATTACTTCTAATCCTTTAGGATTCTCATATGTAGCAATTCCGATTCTCGGTCACATTTGTTTGGAAAACTATCATAGTGAATGATTAGTTTTCCAATATAGATATTAAGGGAAACATGGTGGCATCCATAATCTCCATTGTTTTTCTTGAAATCAAGAATACTACTTGAGAATGGTAAGAACAATTAACCACATTTACTCATTTTGATCAAACATTGTGATAACTTTTTTTTTTTCATTTACTATGAAAGTTGGCCAAAAATATGTGATGAAGAATTGGAAATGGAAAAGCTTAGAAGCATTTATGATTTGCAGGGAAACGTCTTTGCATCCATACATGTTGAAGACAACCATTTTGGAAAAAAATTCAGATTTATGTGTATTTCTTATTTAATGATTCGTTAACAATGACTTAAAAAATTTGTTTCCATTAGCCTTCTGGGTTATAGTTATTTCCCTACTTGTATTGAGAAGTTTAGTTTCCATCAAAATAAACGTAAACTCAATACTTCTTGTAGTATAAATAACTTCTTTAAACAACTCTTCTTAGGTTTACATTGTTTTAATAGAAGACATAATTTTACATATAAATATTTCAAGTTATTTAATTTTTAAAAATATTTTTTTTTATTAATTTCATAATTATTAATAAACTTTCCATCATCATAATGATTTATAATAATAAGATATAAAAAAAATCAATATAATTAAAAAAAAATGAAATAACTAAACCTCGATTTAATTGACAACAATGATGGATGGTACCATGTTTCTATCAACTTCCAAAAATATGTAACATAAAGAAGTGGAATTGGTAAAATTGAAAAGCCATAAAATTTGAAAGCAAAGCTCAAGCTTCCTTACACACATCCTGAATAAAGGTTGATTATAGTTGAGAAGCTTTTAACAGTACACTTGGCACACTTTGCATTTAATTTAATTTTAGGATTTTTCTCTTAATAATATTTTAGATTTAATTTAATATAACTTTTTAAGGTTTTAATCTATTTAGATACCAAAAAATTCAACTATGTTAAAGGTGGCCATTTTGCCAAAAAAAAAAAAATTACTTCTTTAATGTATTTTTGATAAAAACAAATTTGACACTAAAACGTTAGGAACTATTGTTGTTATTGTGCCAATAGCGATTTACATTATAAAGTACTGCTACTGTGCGAAGAGGAATTTACAATTATAAAATTAATCCAATATTGGACATAGTGTCACAAATTCATATGGTCAATGTTTTTTGGACATGGCACTGCATTTGAACATGTCAGATCGGTAACGACTAGTAAACTAATTTTCCTTCTAATCAATTTGTACAACATTTCAGATCAGTAAGGATGAGTAAACTGATTTTCTCTATGCGTTTGCAATGTGAAAGTTATAGACAACATAAACAGCGTTTGCAATGTGAAAGTTATAGATAGCATAAACAACATTTGAATTGTGAAAGTTACAGCGGAAATACTACTGTTGCATGGGATGAGAACGAAAATACGTATAGTTATTGGCAGTGTTTAGGCTGCAAATTGAGTCCTATGTATGATGGGAAAGATACATTAACTGATGCAGATCGATTCCTCTGCAACAAAAGTCGATCCCTATATCACAAAACGATTGTTGCGCTGCAAACCAACATTCAAATTGATTTTCAATTGGAACCTTTCATTTAATACCCGATTTCTGCTCATAATCTTCATCAATGAGAGAGACTCAATGAATGATCTTTGTTAATAGTTTTGAGTAGAAGGAAAGCATCAGATTAGCTAATCATGAAATTAACAGATAAGAAGCCTTGAAGGAGCGTCCAAAGTGCTTTTAGATAATTATCTTCTAGTCACTATTTCTTCTTTAAATCTAACAGCCAGTTTTATTATTTTCAAACTACTCTGGTCGCTTCTTCAGTAACTTAGTTTCGTAAATTACAATTCACAATTCCTTGATTTGTAAACCAATAATTGATAGCCTGTTCAATGAAATAATAGAAGGAAATTTAGTAACTTTAGAGATATTGATTACTATCCTTTGGTACCAATCCATCCTCGAACCTGTGAATCAATATATTGGATTCAAATATGGTGATTCTAAATTGAAAATCCAGAAATTAAAATCAGCTTTGGAAATATTAATCACCTGACTCTTGCGGAGTCTATCAGGGTCTGTATCAGTCAAGATCTAGGGAAGAGTCCATGATTCTGCAATGTAAACCATTTGAATTTATTTTTGAAGCTAAGTTGTTAGGTAGATAGTTATTACAGTCTTTAATGGCCAGTCAGTCAACTCATGTAGAAGCAATTTTGCAATTTTCAGGTTGCCTATAAATAGAAAAGCAAATTGTACATCAAGTTATACAATAGAGAGAACTCTGGGGTGAGAAAGGAGAGAAAGAGAAGTTGAAGCTCAAGCTTCTGTGTATGTGATTTAGTCGAAGAGCCGAAGCTCTGTAAAAGAATCAGTGAGCTGACAAGTCTCGACAGACAAGTTTGTAATACCTTTGTTATTTCCGCATACTTATATATATATGAAATAGTTTACGGTTGAATGCATGTTTATTTGGCTGCACATTATTTCCAAATTTACTTGTGTAAATGTTGTTTACATTTACCAGTTAAGTGAAAGATCAAAGAACCCATAAATTTCTCACCGCCTGAGAGTTCGAGGTTTTAAGACACATTGGTCTACTCAAGTCTTCCTACATATTTGGGTATATGTTTTTTATAAGTTTTTTGGATTTGTTAAAGTGTCCATTTTTACTTCATCTTACTCACAGGTGAAAAGCATTTGTAATTTCTTAAGTCTCTTAGACTAAGAAAAATACTCTATAGATTTCGACCAAACCAAGTGAACCGACAAGGTTAGTTGAGTAAGCCAACTAGAGGTCGAAGAGGTCAGCAGACTTAGAGGTCGAAGTCGGTAGAACGGACAAGCCTCCGACCAAAGTTGATATACTTGTCTAGTCGGGAGATAGACAAGTTTCACCCAACAAGTGAAAAAAAAGAAAAAGAGGTCGGTGTGAAAATATTTAATTTTTAATATAACTCAAGTTTAGTAGGCTTGGTTTTGGCTAACTGGTATCAGAGCAAGGTTTATATCAGAGCAATGTTTAGGAAATAAATCTTTTCTTAAAAGGTGGAAAATTAATTTTCTAAGGAAAGTTAATTAAAAATTAAAAATGGCTTCCACTTCTGGTTCATTGTAAACTCCAATTTTTACAGGAAAGAATTATGAATATTGGTCATTAAAAATGAAGGCTTTATTCAAAGGTCAAGATATCTGAGAGATAGTCCAGCATAGTTATGCAGAACTAATAGACATAACAGCATATAACAATCTCACACAGGCTGAGAAAGATGTCTTGAGGGAACAGAGGAAGAAAGATGGAAAAGCTATGTTTTACATACATCAAGCTATGCATGAAAGCATACTTGTAAGAGTAGCAGCAAAAACTAATACTAAGTAGGCATGGGATACATTGGAGACTACCTATTAAGGTTTGGATAAGGTAAGGACATCCAAGCTACATATTCTGAGAAGAGATTTTGAATCTTTGTCCATGAAAGATTCAAAGAATGTAGACTCATTCTACACCAGAGTTGTTGGGTTGATAAACCAACTGAAATCTTATGGAGAATCCATAAAAGACACAAGGGTGGTTGAAAAATATCTTAGAAGTCTTCCCCCAAGATTTGAAAACTTTGTTGTGACCTTAGAAGAACACACAGACATGTCGACATTTACCATTGATGAGCTACAACCTTCACTCATCAATCATGAACACAGACTCAGCAGAATACAAACATCATTGGAAGGTGCATTCATTAGAGAAAATTTGGAGTCTAAAATGGGCCTTATAAGAAAACGTGCCAATAATAATTTTTGTGAGTTGGAATTCAAGAACCAATAGAATTTCAATAAAATGAGTCAACCATAATGGTTGAATTGACATATTTGTCATAAAAGAAAACTACCTTTTTTTTTGTTGTATTTTTGACATATCTCCTTGTGTTTTTACTCAAATTTCAAGCGGGAGAGCTCATTGGATGCGAAATTTAAATCTACATCCAACAAGTACCCACACTGCATACTTTTGACGGACCTCACTACCCCAAAAATGAGAAATACCTGAAAAAACATGATGATGACATCATCATCACATTTTTCATGTATTTCTTGTTTTTGGGGTAGCAGGGTCTGTCAAAAGTATGCAGTGTGGGCACTTGTTGGATACGGAATTGAATTCCACATCCAATGAGCTCTCCCGCTTAGAATTTGAGTAAGAACACAAGGAGATATGTCGAAAATACAAACACAAAAAGTCGTTTTTTCATTCTTCCTCCAAAGTTAATAACTATTATTTTATTATTTTAACTATTATTTTATTATTTTCCTTAGGAGACCCATTTTAGACCTCAAATTTCCTCTAATGCACAGCACAGTTATCCATAAGCCGTGGTAGAGGCAGGCGAAGAAACAACTTCAGAGGCAGAGGAAGAAGTTCTTCAAGAGGAGGACGAGGCAGAAGTCCTACAAATGTCAGTGGCAGAGGAGAAAATTAGAACCCAAGTCAGCCAAGTGACCAGAGGTTTGATAAATAAAAAATTCAATGTCATTACAGTAAGAAATTTGGTCATTATGCATATGAATGCAGTAAGAAGCAATATGACAAAGGAAGGCAAAGCCCAAGTTAGTCGACCAACATGAGCACTTTGACAAGTGCAATGCTAATGGCATCGACATCTCCACTCGAATGCAATGTTGTTCAAGAAATTCCACATGACATATGATACTTAGATTTAGGATGCACCAACCACATGACTAGTAATTTAAACTTGTTTTCCATTCTAGACAATTTAGTTAAAACTGATGTTACACTTGGAAAGAATGTCCAAGTTACTGTCTTAGGAAAAGGCAATGTTGATATTCTAACCAAACAGGGGGAGAGTAAGTGTATCCTTGATGTCTATCATGTTAAAGGTCTGAAACATAATTTGTTAAGCATTGGAATTTCGATACAGAAAGGATACAGAGTCTACATGGAAGATGATCACTGTGTGATCAAAGACAAGCGTCCAAGCGACCAGTTGATAGAAAAAGTGCCAATGACAACCAATTGCTTGTTTCCATTGAGGATAGTTCCCGACATGAAAGGGAAGACAAACTTAGGAGCTGCATTCAAGCAGAAAGTGAAGAAACAATTGAGCTCCTCGACAAGAAATAAAATGGCAGCGCTAATTTGCAAGCTGCATTTCAGACAAAAGTTCAGGATGAATCCTGGTTGTGGCATTTCAGATTTGGACATCTGAATTTTGGTGGGCTGAAGCTACTGCACACAAAGAATATGGTGAAGGAATTTCCATTGATTGATAGACCAGAAAGGGTTTGTGAAGGCTGCATTTTTGGCAAATAGCACAAAGAGACTTTTTTAGTCAGAAAGTCCTGTAGAGAATGCACACCACATGAAATTGTGCACTCTAATATTTGTGGTCCAATGCAGACATCATCCATTGGTGGCTACAAATATTTTCTAACTTTTATTGTTACTACTCAAGAAAGACATGGGTATATTTCCTGAAACATAAATTTGATGCGTTTAGTTATTTTCAACAGTTCAAGGCACTCGTGGAGAATGATAGTGGTCACCGCATCAAGATCTTAAGGACCGACAGAGGAGGTGAATATGTTTCAAATGAATTTCTAAATTTTTGCAAGGCCCATGGCATACAAAAACAATTCACTACACGGTATACACCTCAGCAGAATGGTATTGCTGAAAGAAAGAATAGAACCATCATGGAGATGGCACACAGCATATTGGTAGCCAAGCATTTTCCAAATGAATATTGGGTTGAAGCAGTCGCAACTGTTGTATACATTATGAACCGATGTCCAACAAAGAGTGTGAAGAAAAAAGTTCCCCAAGAAGCATGGACAAGTATGAATCATAGTGTTTCACATTTAAAATTTTTTGGTTGTGTTGCATATGCTCATATTCCAGATGAGCTGAGAAGGAAGCTAGACAAGAAGGGACAAAATTGTATTTTTGTCGGCTATTCTGAAGACACAAAATCATACATGTTGTATGATCCCGTCACAAGAAAAGTGATAATCAATCGAGATGTTCAATTTGTCGAGAACGAATCATGGGATGGAACCGTCGACATAAATGTCAAGATTGCGTCGAATGTCGACAATGAAGATATGGAAGAGGAAGTGGTTCAAACACCACATGTAAGTCAACCAGTCGTAGCACCATCGACTCCCATGACACCACGACATGGTTTAGCACAAGGACCATAGACACAAGTAGCAGCTCAAGATACACCGATAAGTACACCAAGAGAATAATAGACTCCATCAAGCATTTCGTTGAGGTCGACATTGACAAAACTGGTGAAGACGAGAAGTCTGCGAGAGATATATGAAGATGGTACACCAAATTCATTCTCTCTCTTTGCATTATTTTCCCCTATATATGATCCACTAACATTTGAAGAAGCTGTTGAAGAAGAAGTATGGGCACAAGCGACGGATGAAGAAATAGAATGCATTGAGAAGAACCAAACATGGGAACTCGTTGATGTACCAAAATACAAGGATGTAATCAGTGTCAAATGGATTTATAAAAAAACGAAAAATACTCTATAGATTTCGACCAAACCAAGTGAACCAACAAGGTCAATTGAGTAAGTCGACTAGAGGTCGAAGAGGTCAGTCAACTTGAGAGGTCGAAGAGGTCAGCCAACTTAGAGGTCGAACTCGGTAGAACTGACAAGTCGAAGTAATCAGTCGGGTCGAAAATCTGACCAAAGTTGATAGACTTGTCTAGTCCGGAGATAGACAAGTTTCACCCGACAAGTGAAAAAAAAAAGAGGTCGACATGAAAATATTTAATTTTTAATATTAACTGAGCGGTAAGCTCAAGTTTAGTCAGCTTGGTTTTGGCTAAGAGAAATCCACAAACATCAGAAGAAAATAAAAAACGGGAGACTAATAAAACTTATTAAAGCCTCATTGAGGCTACTAATAATTTTCAATGGAGCTTCATGCAAAATACTCGTATGAGATAAAGTTGTGTTGTTGATTCTCTCAAAACTACAAGAACAAAGTTAGGAAAGCCAATAAAAATTAACGTAGAATCTTCTTGGTTGCAAGGAAGGGTGAAATTGGGGATACGGGGATAGCCCATAAGTAAGTAATGTCGCCGAAGAACTCACGATGACTATACCACATTCAGCTGGTTCTCAGAATGAAGGAGAAGCTCGAGGTGAGATTCTTCATTTTGGATGCCATGCTATGCTAGGGTATTGGGATAAACTGCTTGACAGGCTAACAGAAATCCACAAACATCAGAAGAAAATAACAAACGGGAGACTAATAAAACTTATTAAAGCCTCATTGAGGCTACTAATAATTTTCAATGGAGCTTCATGCAAAATACTCGTATGAGATAAAGTTGTGTTGTTGATTCTCTTAAAACTACAAGAACAAAGTTAGGAAAGCCAATAAAAATTAACGTAGAATCTTCTTGGTTGCAAGGAAGGGTGAAATTGGGGATACGGGGATAGCCCATAAGTAAGTAATGTCGCCGAAGAACTCACGATGACTATACCACATTCAACTGGTTCTCTTAATAAGGAGAAGCTCGAGGTGAGGTTCTTCATTTTGGATGCCATACTATGCTAGGGTATTGGGATAAACTGCTTGACAGGCTCCAATTTGGTCATGCCAACTCAACGTCTTCTACATATATCAAGCAATCCCAACTGCTTGATAGGCTCCAATTTGGTCATGTCAACTCAGCATTTTCTACATATAAATATATCAATCAAGGCTTAAAGGTTTCAAATGTTAGAAGCTATAATTAACTCCAGCTGCGTTCTTTTAAATACACCTTCAGTTCAATGGTAAGGTATCAAGTTTGATCTTGTTTTTTCGGAATGCTGAGTAAGAGCATTAAGGTATAAGTATGATCTTGTTTATTATAAATAAATAGTAGGTATCAAGTATGATCTTGCTTTTCATAAATAAATAGTAAGAGTTGTAGGTTGTTTAGCATTAAATTTGTTCAATTATTTGTTTATTTGTCTATGTCCATTATCAAAAAAATTGATTATATAGTTGCATGTTTTTGTTTATCTATACAAATCTATTTTTATTATTTCAAAAGTTATGATAGTTCATTATTAAAATTAATGTTAAACAAAATGAAATAGTGACATCTTAATCATTCCTATGCCTAAAAACTCTTTGAGGATGACAACCAACATTATACAAACAAATTTCAACGTTTTGAACTTTTTATTAAACATATAATCTTACAACAACAATAAAAGCTAAAATTACAGAGTTTTACTATACAGTAATTTATTTTTAAATTTTCTACAATCAAACTAATTTTCATAAATAGGATAATTTAAAAATCGAATTAAATCCAAACAACATAATCTAAAATTCTTATTAATTCCAAAGTTCCAAAGAGCGTCCTTTTAATAAGAATTTTAATAATCTAATACCTTTCAAAATACACTAAAATAAAATATTTAAAAATAACTTAAACTTAAAATGAAAATATTGGAAAATATTGTATAGTACAGTAGAAATCCCATCCTAATCCTCAAACTCATTTACAATCCAAACCTAACCTAAATACAAGACTTAAATAGTTTATCCAGCCCAAATAATAGTAATAGTGTTACCCAGTAGAATCATTCATAGTAGTGTTCTGTAAGCTGTTTGGCTAATATAAGGCGTATAGTGGGTACAGGGAAGTAGTAGGTTGATCTGGTGCGGTGTTTATAAAAGAAATTAGAAACAATGTCTCCTAAGCGATTCATGAAGTTCGTGGTATAGGTAGAAGAGGTCTAGTAATTAAGGTGGGAAGGTAGTATAATTTAGGTGGCTCTTTATATATGATATAAATGGATAAGACAGTTAGGAAAAATAGACGAGATAGATGGATGGGAAAAACAGCTTGGAAGGGTAATATTTCTTCTTTTCTTACTTATTTGGGCAGGCAGTAACCTCTAGGCCAGCAGAGACTTCGTTATAAGAGGCTAGGGAGGACCACCTAAGAGAAAAGAAGTTAAATTCTATGATATTGATGTATATTTGTTTGTTTTAATATGAAAACATAAATTGGAAAAGGAAAAATAAATATTTATATAGAAATAAATGGAATTTTAATAAAACAAAATTTGAAAATATCACAAACTCTAGACTCCTATAATAACCAAACAAAACAACTCAACTCTAAAATTTAAGAGTAGATATATTATTTACATGTATAAATAAAATACAATAAACTAATATTAATTTTGTTTTAAACATTTTAAAACATTTTATCTTTATATCTATTAGCTAGAAACATTTTTCTAAAATCAACTTTAAACTAAAAGTCTATAATTTTTTCCCACTTTCTCAAAACTATAATCTATCACATAAATTAAAACAAACATATAGATTTCTAAAAAACCTTAATAAATTCTATATTATACCATAAAAACCAATGTATTACTTTTTGGAAGGGAGGAGACTTGTGGTAGATTTCTGTTATCTTGACAGTTTCAGACCTTAAGTAGGTTTATAGTCAAGAGAAACTGTGGAAAACTGAATAATGTATTACTTTTACTATAATTTTAACAATCAATATCTCATGTTAGCATTTCATTAAAAATGCCTTATATTTATACTTTTAACTAAAAAAACTATAAAAATAGATTTATTAATTACAAAAATATATAAATACAATTAACACAAAATGACCAACCAAATTTTAGTCACACTAAACACACAAACACCATTTATTTAATATAGGTGAATAAACCAAGAACATATATTTGTTATATTTTAATATAGTTCAATAAACCAAGAGCATATATTTGTTATATTTGATTTCTAAGCTCGATTTATTCAATAGAATCTGTTAAATCCAAAAACTAGAGTTTATAAAAAACATTGAGGTTATATTGTTTGATAATGATTAAAAATAACCTCACCTTTTGGATCTTACATACAATAAATCCATTCTCCTCTTCAGTTACTCTCTAAGTACATTCTTACTATTTGTTGGAGCAACCAAGGACAAGAAGAGTTGGAGGCAAAACTAAGATCATTTGTTTCTATCATCTGGTTACTAAAAAAAAAAAATTGCTTGTTTTACCTTTAAAAAATTTTGCTGCTTGTTTGAGCACAGGATGACTTGCAACCCGACCAAATTGAAGTAGGTAAATGTTTTCACATTGAACTTTATCCATTTGCCACACATTAGGACCAGCTGAAATGGTCGTGTAAAGCATTGTTAGTTGTAACAGCAGAAATGGTCATGTAAAGCGTTGTTAGCTGTAACAGCTACTTGGAACATCATCTGTAGGATACTGTCAGTTGTAACAGCTAGCTGCAATAGTCCTGTAGGTGTTTGCTTGATTTTTGTGAGCTCTGTCAGCGAGTCATAGCCAGCTATGAGTGCAAGCTATGACAGTGTTGTAAGTTGTGTTTTGAGTTGTTAATGAGTTTTGAAGTGCTCCTAAGACTAAAAGCGGCACTCCCCTACCTTCCCCACAAGATCTTGACACATAAAAAGTACTAACAATTTAGAGGTGGAGAATAAAGATCCGGAGAGGGTTGAAGATGAAAGGTTTTTTTTCACTAACTTAGGATGGTCGCGTAGGATAATTCTCCTTGTCATGTGTGGCATCAACAATGTTTTTTATTGAAATAAGTTACAAACAAGGTATGTCAAAACTAATCTGTAGATTGTTGTATTTGGAATAAATTAGTGAACATTTTTCATCTACTTTAGCACCTAGTCAATTGAATATAGTTTTATAGTAAGTTCTCCTTCCTTCTTCAGTACTATTTCCCCTGTTGTTGGTTGGTTACAATTTTCTAGTCCAATAACTAACCCCTATAGAGTTTTAGAGGATGGAGGACTATAGTTAATCCAATTATATGTCCAAAAGAGAAAGGAGGTAAGAAAAATCCTTCTATCCTTTATTTTTTCAACCTTATCCCTAGAAATATCTCCATAGTTAAAAAAGGCGAGTGTAGGGAGGATTAGTTATCTTAATATACTAGGTAGAAGGCCACATATTTCCATTGCAATGTTAAAGGCATCATTGGAGATGAAGGAAGGAAAGAAACTTACACTCAAATGGGTTCTTAGAGTAGGAAATCCCCCAAACCTTGTTCCCCCATGATTGTGCTCTCCTTTAAAAATATGAGAGGGGTTGGGTGTGCATTAAAACAATTACTCCTCAAAATAATGTTGTGAATCTATAAATTAGATGTTGTTATGTTCAATGAAGGACAAAGTATTGGACAACGTATTGAGGTTGGTGAATCTCTATGAGCATTATGGAGGGAAGAATCCCTTTTGGGATCAACTAGAGATTTCTGCATTATGGAGGCAAGATTAGAGATTTTTGTTAAGAGAAAGTGTGATAGTGGTTGGTGATCTAAATCTTGCTCTCAACTTTAGAGAATTTTGGAGCCATGTATCAACGCCTATCCCTTAATTCTCACCATAATGCTTATACATATCTGCATGGCCACCATAATAACCACGTCGAATGAATGTATCTTCATTCCTACTCGATATATGGAGAGGCCACACCTTCTCATTGTAATAGCTCATACTATAGGTATACTATTTTACTTTATTTTGAATTAGAGTTAAAACTAAATATTGTTAAACTAGGAAAAGTGGTTTGGCTTACAACTCTAAACTTGAAATAGAATAGGTATTGCAAAAAAAAAATAGAGTGTCAACCATTTACATTTTGTGTTGGGATAAGAGCCTCTTTTGACGATTTCCCAATCACGCTCTAATTGGGAAAGGATGGCCAAACACCTCCATCCCTTTCCAAGTTTAATCACAATGGATTTAAAAAAGAGGGTTCTAGACATTTAGTAGCTAGGCATGGGTAAAAGTTTGATGCTTCATGAAGGATTCAACAATGCTTCAATTTTTAAATAATCTCTTATATATGAAGAAAAGTTTGAGAAACTAAATTTTCTAAAAGGAAAAAAAAATTAAGTGAAAAACATTTTACCAGATTTGTAAACTTAAAAAATGATAATGGCATCTTCTGGAGAATTTGTGGTAGGTAATGGTACATTGTCCAAGTTTGAAGCTATCCTTAGCTCATCTTAAATTAAAAGTTAATTGAACATTTAGATTAAACATTTAATTAAAAATCTTTTATTAAAATATAAATCTTAATTTTAAGATAAATGATTAATAACTTTAATTAAGGGTCAGTGCAAGAAGATGATGGACCTTTAAGATGCAATCCTAGTTTTCAAAAACAACATCATGCTACCAAAAAATACATCAACCCGAGCCTGACATAGCACTTGGTATGGTTCAACCCCAGCCTGACATGTCATATGACATGTAGGATAGGAAAACACATCGCGCACGCGTTATATAACTATAAAACGCGTACGCGTTATATACCTACAAAACGCGCACGCGTTTTGTAGTTATAAAACGCGCACGCGATATGGAAATTATAAAAAAAAAAATACACAGTCCCGAGTTCATTTTCATCATCAGAAACGCGATTTCGACGGGAAGCGCAGCGTTTGGAGCGAGATTTCGACGGGCGTTGGAGCATTTGGAGCTGATTGAAGGGGAAGGGAGGAGATTTCACGCCCACCATTGGTTCATTCCTATACTTTCTCTTCATTTTATAACAAAATTACCATTTTCCCTAGGTTTATTTATGTGTTTG
>LPNX010845823.1:0-13425 GCA_001517045.1 Pseudotsuga menziesii
GTAGCTATTTGGCCGGGGCCGTGGACTGTTTCCCTCTAGAGGGTTTTAACCACGTGACAAACATTGGTGTATTGATCTGTGATCTGTTTGTGTGAAGCGACTATTCTTGGTGTTCGGTCCTTTGGGAGTACCCTGTATACCCTAACATTAAGTTATTAGGTGCATTAGTAATCCCAAATGGCATCACTAACCACTCATACATACCATCATTAGTTTTGAATGATATCTTCCTTTCATTCCCTTCCCTTATCCTAATTCGATGATATCCACTTTCCAAATCTATTTTGGAAAATATTTTGAACCACTTAAACAGTCCATTAGATCATTAATTCTGGGTAAAGGGAATATGTACCTGATAGTGATCTTGTTGATTTCCTTGGAGTTAGTGCACATCCTCCACCCACCATATTTCTTTGGACTAAGTATAGTGGGTACTACACAAGGACTCAAGATTTCTTTTACCAACCCTTTCTCCAAAAACTAATGTACATGCTATTTGATTTCTTCATTTTCTTGAGGAGTTAATATGTATGCTGCTTTATTAGGTAAACTTGCACCAGGTATTAAGCCAATGTGATGAAAAATACTTCTCATAGGGGGTAAATCATTTGGAAACTCATCGACAATAATGTCAGCATATTCATCAACCAAATTTTTAACTTCAACAGGAAAATCATATAGATTCGTAGAAGTTAAAATTACCTTTGGCTTACCAACAAGGGGAAAATGTAGATCCTCCACTTTCTGAATTTCTTGCAACAGTTCTTTTCTAAACATCAACAAAATGTTTGATCTTGAACCTTCTTGAATATCTTCATCTTCCAAGGGTGACAAGGTATGTATCTTCCCATCTTTCTCCTGAGAGTACATATTTTTCCTCCCATCATGAAAAAATTTAATGTCATACTGCCAGGCCTCCCTAAGAGTATATGGCACACATCTAAGGCATTATGCCACATAATATTTCATCTTTTTATGTACCAATATGGAATTTGACATTAAACTGCTCATTCACCAAGATCTGATGTCCTTTCTGCAACTGTGACATTTTGTAGAGAGTGGGATCCTTCATCCTCTTCAATCCCAACTTCTCTACCATCTCATTGGAAACCAAATTATTTGTACTACTACTATCGATAACCATTTTACAACACTTACCTCGTGACTTACACCTTGTTCTGAACAAATTTTTCCTTTGAGCTGGTTCATGTACTTGTTTCTCTGTTTTTACTAGGAGTCTCTTCAACATAATAGATTCTCCTTCCTATGGATGGTTATTCATCTATGTTTATTCTTTTGACTCTTCTTGAGCCTTTTCAACATTCACATTTCTCTCACGTGAAGACTGATTTCTTGGAAAATTCCAAGACATATGTCCGATCTCTCCACAAGCATAACATTTTACTTCTCTATTCCTGCCTCTTCATCTGCCTCCTATGAATCGTCCTCTCTGAGATAACTGAATGCTAGAACCCTCAGCTCCATCTTAAGAATTCCTACCTCGACTACTAGGAGATCCTCTTCCTCTTACTATATTCTTTCCTCTTTTTTTCTGGTTCGGTTTCCTTAACAATTTCTCTTCTACCTTTGAAGCTACTTGATATGCATCTTCTACAGTTTTCATATTTAATAAACTGAGTTCATCATGTATATCATATTTTAATCCATTAATATACCTAGCTACTCTTTCTAGACCTCCCTATGCATGTCGATCTATAATACCCAGTTAAAACAATTCTTCTGTGTACTCTTTTATAGTCATGGTATTCTGTTTAAGGTTCTATAATTGTCTAATAAGATTCAATTGTTAATCTTAATATTATGTAGCATATTATCCCAAGATTTTATTTTTTAATTACCTCTTCTTTCTCGATGGATCTAGAGCTCATCCCACTAGATGGTTGCATGTCCCTTCATTCTAGTAGCTGCATATCTGACTTTCTTCTCGTCTTCAATTTCTTCAAAATCAAAATATTCATTTAGAGCATTAATCCAATCCATGAGTTCTTCAACATTTAAATTACCTTCATACATCGGTACTTCCACTCTGGGTCGGCTACTAGCCTTCATCAACATCTTCAAAAATCTAACTTCTTTAGGATATTCTTCTTCTTCATTAGAGGATTCTGCTTCTTCATCACTGCCATCTGAATTATCTGAGTGATTCTTTCTTTCCATAGCTTCTAGTTTTTCTTCCAGCCTTCTCATGTATCTATGTACATCTGTCTCTGCAGGTTGTCTTCCTTGACCATGTCCTACATGAACTCCATGCGCTCTTCCTCGTCTTGGCAGCATCTTTAGCCAAGATTTGATACCAAACCTGATACTAGGTAGGAGTAACAGGTCTAGTCAACATGATTTTGCCGATCCAATCAGCAACTAAACAGAGTTGATATGTCATCCACGTTGTTAATCGGATTTCAAACACTTTACAATTCTGTTTATTCTGCAACCAAGAAAAATGTTACTAGGATTTCTTGTTCAATCAATGGAATCCTTAAGGACCGTCAGATCTGTGTCCCCACTAGATCTATGGTGGATTCCAAAAACAATGAAGCAAATTTCATAAAAATTCCGAGCACACCCTCTGCTGTTAATCAACTTGCTAGTTGAATCAACGAAATTTTTATTGATCGTCGGATCTAGCCTCCTTCGAATCAACGGTGGAATTCAAAACATATTAAATTGGATTTGATGAAAATTCCGCGTACATGAAAATTTTCATAAACCGTGCAACTCCACCTAGTGGAATCACTATGCGTCGTCGATCTAATTTGACAATCGATCTCAGTTGTCGATCTCCATCTGATTTCCAACGATTAGTTCTAAATTCCACAACCTGACCTCTCCTTTATCTTCTGTGCTCTTTATCCAACAGAATCCTCCTTAACCGTTGATCTTTGGCCACCTCTAATGTCCACCCTACAATCTTCAGTCATATGGACGATTAAGTTATGGTTATCTCGAGCATAACTTTTAATTGCAGAATTCCTTTTCAACCGTTCATCTATCCAAGATGCATATCTTTAAATCCTTTATGATCTTCACTGAATTGATCAGTGAAACGATCAATTCCTTCTACAATTGAAGGTTATCGTCTCAGGACTCTGAGCCTTGGAGTTTATCTATCAAAATCGGCTTGTATATATATACACAAAGAATTAAATAAACAATTCTAGTTAATGAAACGAAGACATAAAGGTTCAAAACACTTGCGGAGTAAAACTATGTTATTCATTCACTTAACTAGTCATGAAATTCAATACACTCTCTATTCTCTACAGTCCACACTCGATCCTATCATGCACTCATGCACTCATGATCCTATCTTTTACATTCAATTCTTTTTATAACACACTGCAAACCTATCATATCCAAATAGGTTGGATATGAATACCTAATAAAATAAATCATATCAGCAAAGCTCTATCCTTGAATAATTTCTCACAGGGTTCAAGGAGAATAATGGAAAATTGCCACTTATTACAAAATAAAACCAACCCTATCTGTATAACAGCAAACCCTATCCTTCTAGAAGTGATTACATGGAATGTTGACTCATCAGTCAACGAAATCTAAGCGGATGCTCCTGCATCACTCAGTAACATATTTGATGCATAGATGTGGATAAAACCGAAAATATGCTCATATAAATTAAGGAAAATCCAAACCAAAGGCTTAGATGAATAAATGATCCAAACTTAATACATAGTGCAAGAGGGAAAGGGTAAACTAAAGGTTGACCTAATCATGATTTGATATAAAAAAAGCGTTGAATTCAATTTAATATAATTTAAATAATTATAAAGATTAAAACTTGAAATCTTAACCTCTTACAAACAAAATTTTTCATTTTAGAAACAATCCTCCCATTATGATAAACATAACCTTTGGCATTATTCCAAGATCTCCTTCACATTTGATTATTTTATTTTCAGTTGGATTGAGTACCAATACTGAATTCCAATTATAAACGTCTAGGCCTTCTAGATAACATACAAGTGAATCAAATGAGTTTGGATTTGTTAGGCCCTTGATTTTATAAGAAATTCATTCATGCATGGTGCATATTTAATTTCTTTAAAATAATTTTAATTATCTAACTTATATTTAGAGTTGCAAAATTGAAGAGGAAAATGAGCTCGGTCTTTCTTAATAATTGAGGATTATGGAAAGGAATTTCTTGGGGGAGTGTTGACACTAATACATTTGGGCATATTTTTCCACGAAATATTTCCACATTTTGAACATTCATGGATTAATACTTCATTTTTTTTTATCATGGCAGAAAAACCGTGGCAATATAGACGTTTTTTAATTTTCGACAAACTTTTGTCTCTATATCGATGATATATGGTTATCTTTGCACACCCGCCAAACTAATGCCAGCTTTCAACGGCTCTTGGTTGTTTAAGCACCGGTCAAATCATGCATTTTTGTCCACATCTAACTAAGAAGATCTCGCTATTTGCATAATGGAGTAAACTTGTTTCGGGTGAGAAGTGAATTCCATCCCTCCCTCGGTTCATATTCTTGGTTCATATTCAAGACAACAAGTAGGAAGCTAGCACTAAATGTCAAAGAAAAAGATTGCTTCTATCATCTGTCCAATCATAGATAGAAATCCTGAAATGGCAACCCTCATTAATAATAAAATAGATTTTCTTTTTTGCCCCGACTGTTGCATCTTTTTTCTTGTTTCTAGGTCTGACTAGCTATGTGTGGTATAGTATTTTATGTATATGACGGAAGACGCCTATACCCACGCCTTAGGCAATCCATGTGCCCTTATATTCTGCATAGAGACGTTTACACTTGTTCAGATATGATGTCGCCATGGATAAATAGTAATTTCCATGAAACTGGCTACCTCATTGCATCTATCTCTACTATTGCAACCTAGTTACCTATACGATATCAACATAGATAATTTTACCTTTTATATTGCCAATGGTCCATTGATTAAACTATGCCAGAGAGTGAAATCAAATTGAAAGCCATTTTACAGCTCCTTTGTAGGAGCATTCCAAGCTGTATCACTTAGCACATTTTCTATAGTTGCGATAAGGTTCTTGGTGATTGATTGAGAGCGGATCGAGCCCAGATTTATTTATAAACCATATCCAAAACTAGAGAGATTAGTCATACTCTGCAATCATTCATCTAGTCATAAATTCATAAAAGGTAAGAATGCATCCTTTTTTGGGGGATACAAACTAACATTGAGGCTCAAAATAACAGTTGTATTCTTCGGGTCATGTACCTTACGAATGAATTTAACAACCTTGCAACTCCCTCCTTTTATTTAAACCAGAGTAATTGCAACAAGAGGGTCCAATCAACAATGACTCTAGCCAATTCATTTTTTTTATAGACCCGATGCTCCACTAAGCTACTATCCATTGACATAGTGTTAATTACTTTCCACAGTAAATGTACAACTTTCATTTTGACCTTTTGGCCCACCTAGTGTTCCAATTCCCAAACTATCAAGGTCTCCTTGTGAGTAAATCAAAGGACATTGCACAACACTTGTTGGCATCAATGAAAACTTCAGTCTGTTAGACACAATGCTCACTGAGAGGGGGGGGAGGGGGTGAATCAGTGACCTAAGGCTTCAACTCAATTTCAACACCTTTTTCTACCAATCTCATCATGCCTACAGCCATCTCTGTCATAAAGTTCGCTTGTCTATTGTCATGCCACCATCTCCTTGTCATATTTGCACCAACATCTTTGTCTTGCCCAAATCATCTTCAAATGACCACAGAATGGGTCATTTGAATCTCTAGATCTTCGATGCTTGTCATGCTTGCTTGTCAATGTCATTATTCATGTCCTTAGTCATCTCTGTCCTTCATGTCTTTTTCCAATTACACCTTCCCATGTCATCATGCTTAGACACCTCTTCGAATCTCTGTTTGTTATTTATTATTTTAATGAAATAATCAATTAAAAATTTTCTAAATATTGCATCTCTCCAATAGTAAGTTGTGTCTCTTCAAAACTCTGTCTTAATTCTTTTTATTAATTTTCTGTTTATTTTTCTAAATACATTCTTGTAGCTTCTTATTTAATAAACCATGTTTATTATTTTTCAGTAACTCTGTAGGTCCATCTTTTGCATATATGACGATCGTAATGCAAACTGAAAGCATGGCTAGATATCCACCTCAACAAGGATCATATCCATGTCACCTTTTGAACTTTTTGATACACACGCATTATCTAGGGATCGTTTGAAAATAGGCTTCCAAACTATTTAATTCAACACTTGGAAAATTTGTTTTTAACTTGTAAAAACAAATTTTCTTCTACTTTGGAAGATTGATTTCTCCCTCATATGATCACCATAAGGAAACCTACAAGCATGGCTATATAGCCATTTCAACAATGAACAAGACCATATCACAAGATAAATCTGTTGACACACACACAATCTCTAGAAAGCATTTCAAAATAGCTTCTCAACCTCTTTTGAACATCAAAACATATTTCTTCCCATTTTGGCAGACTCCTATTTCACACGTGTGAACACTCTATGGAGACTTGAAGTCAAGAGCAGATGGACAACTTACCAAAGAATGGATCCATGACAATTGATAAATTTACTTGCACAAAGACAAACCTTGGCGGGCATTTCCAACTGACCTCTCAAACTCATGTTTTTAACACTTGGTCAATTTTCTTTTGTTCTCATTATGCAAAATATTATTTTTCCTATTTTTGGCAGATTGATATTTTGCATATGAGACCATCATAAGACAATCTGAAGGTATGGTTGGATATTCAGTTCACCAAGGAACATGACTATGCTACCTAAAGAATTTTATCTGTTAGAAAATAGGACCACGGAGCAATAACAGATATACAGTTAAATCAATAAACAAGATGCGAAACACATTAAAACATTACAAAGAGACACAGATATAATGTGGTTCACCCAAACGATGGGCTACGTCCACAAATAAATTTCCAGTCATTTTATTACAGTCCAGAAAGATGAAGGGATACACCCTACAGCAAAATTGTTGCACTTCCTCTTCACACTCTCATGGTCTCTCTTCCAATACAATACAATACCATACTCAGTCATTTTATAATGCTTTCTTTTATAGGGGAAATACAATGGGAAAATTCTATGGTTAACCGAACACCATGGGTTCGCAATACTGTTGGCCAACACACATCCCAAAAAATTTCTCGGGGGCTCTGCCCCTAAACCCCCATTTCTTGGGGGCACTGCCCCCGAACCACCGTATCTTAGGGGCGCTGCCCCTGAACCCCCATATCTTGGGGGCGCTGCCCCTGAACCCCATTTTTTGGGGCGCTGCCCCAAACCCCAAGGTAGGGGGAATGAGCGTATAGTACACCTAGGGTACAAACAAAACTAAATAATATCTCTGGATCTGGAAGATTAGGCTCCACAACCAACAATCTCCCACTTGGAGACTGGTCACAACAACTCCACCGCTACTGCACTTGCTCGACTATGCTCTAGACCTTGGACTTGGCAAATTTCTTATTTTCACCTTCATTCTTGAAGGCCAATAGAAACTGAGCAGGAACTCATTTTCTCTCTGGTTACTCCCTTTGTCAACATGTCTGTAGGATTCTGGCTAGTATGTATCTTTTCCAGTTTTAACAATTCTTCATCTGGAATAGATCTTACGAAGTTGTACTTGAGTTGTATATGTTTAGTCCTCGAATGAAGGGCTCGGTTCTTTGCAAGATGAATGGCACTCTAGCTGCCACTGTACAGCCTATTATTCTCCTACTTCTTACCCAATTCTTCCATGAACCTCTTCAACCAAATCATCTCCTTACTAGCCTCTGTAGTAGCAACATACTCTGCTTCCGTTGTTGAAAGTGTAACAACCTGTTGCAGTTTTGAAATCCAACTTACTGTTGTTCCACCCACAGTAAACACGTACCCTATGGTGCTCCTCCCGCTGTCTTTATCACCCGCCATATCTACATCAACATATCCCTGCAGAATAGTGTCTAAACCTCCAAAACATAATGCATGAGAAGTGGTACCTCTCAAATACCTGAGAATCCACTGTACTGCTTTCCAATGATCTTTACCTGGATTATTCATACACCTGCTCACAACTCCCACTGCATGTGCAATATCTAGTCTTGTGCACACCATGGCATACATCAAGCTTCCAACTGTTGATGAATAGGGAATCTTGGACATGTAATATATCTCTTCCCGTGTTTCTGGACACATATCCTTGCTTAGTTTGAAATGGATAGCCAAAGGTGTACTGACTGGTTTTTCATTCTGCATTCTAAACCTCTACAACACCTTTTCTATGTACTCACATTGAGACAATGTCAATTTGCAATTTTTCCTGTCTCTTGTTATTCTCATACCAAGGATTTGCTTTGCAACACCCAAATCCTTCATCGCAAATGATTTAGCTAGTTTTATTTTGAGCACATTTATATCATGCATGTTAGACCCTGCAACAAGCATGTCATCCACATACAATAACAAAGATAATATATCTTTCATTATCTAGCCTCTTGAAATAAACAAAGTGGTCAAAATGACATCTATCATAACCTTGTTTTATCATAAACTTATCAAATTTCAAATACCACTGCCTTGGAGCTTGCTTTAGGCCATACAAGCTCTTCTTCAACCTGCAAACCAAATTATCCTTCCCTTTGACCTCGTACCATTGTGGCTGATGCATATAAATATCTTCCTCCAAATCCCCATGGAGAAAGGTTGTTTTTACATCTAACTCTTCAAGATGCAAATCTTCTACTACCACTAGAATTAAAATAGTTCTAATTGAAGTCATTTTAACAACAGGAGAAAATATTTCATCGAAGTCTATACCTTTCTTTTGTGCAAACCCCTTTACAACAAGTCTAGCCTTGTACCACTTCTTGCCTCCATCTTCTTCTTTCAACCTGTAAACCCATTTATTCTGCAATGCCCTTTTTTCTGTAGGCAACTTAACCAGATCCCAAGTCTAGTTTCTTACCAATGAGTCCATCTCCTCATCCATGCCTTGCTCCCACTTCTTTCTAGCTTCTACCCGCATTGCTTCTTCATAACATTCTGGTTCACCAGAATCAGTCATCAATAAATAATATAGTGAAGGAGAGAATCATTCATGGGGTCTACTTAACCTGGTAGACTTTGTTACAGTTGCAGGAGTTTCAGGTACCTGTTGTTGCTCTTGATTTTCTGGTGCCTTTGGAACTTCATTTTCTTTGATTTCATCAACCACTGTATACTCCGTGTTTTCCTTTTCTTCTTTATTTCCTTGCAACTAATCTTTGTACATGACCTTTTCATTGAATACTACATCTCTACTCCTAATGATTTTGTGATTTTTAAGATCCCATAAGCGATAACCAAAATCATCAACCCCATATCCAATAAAGGTACATTTCTTGGATTTAGCCTCAAGCTTTGTTCTATCATATTTATCAATATGGAAAAATGCTTCACAACCAAAAGTTTTCAGAAATGAGTATTTTACGTGTTTACTTGTCCATGCCTCCTCTGGAATGCCACCATCCAAAGTGCTTGAAGGCCCTCTGTTTATTAAATAAATAGCAGTGTTTACATCAACCCAAAACTGTAAGGGCAACCCTACATGCAATCTCATACACCTTGCAAGCTCCATGATCAATATGTTCATCCTTTCTGACACACCATTTTCTTGTGGTGTTCCAGGGACTGTCTTCTCTCTATGAATCCCATTGTGTGAACAGTAACTGTCAAACTCCTTGCTGCAGTACTCGCCTGGATTATTAGATCTGAGACATTTCAACCTTTTTCCTGTCTCATTCTCAACCAAATATTTCCACTTCTTAAAAGTATCAAACACATCAGATTTCTTTCTAATGCAATAAACCCAAGTTTTTCTAGTTGCATCATCAATAAAAGTAACATAATAACAAGAGCTGCTAAGAGATTGTACCTGAGCTGGTCCCCATACATCTGTATGGACAAGCTCTAAATTTTCACTCTTCTTTTGTTTCCCAACCCTGAGAAATATAACTCTCTTCTGTTTTACATAAACACAGTTCTCACAGAATTCCAAACTTACCTGCTTCAGATCTGGAAGCAATTTCCTTGAGTGGAGAATCTGTATCCCCTTCTCATTCATATGGCCAAGCCTATGATGCCACAGTGCCGCACCTATTTCTATGGAAGCTACAGATATATAATAATCAATATTATGAGGACATAAATATAACGTACCTACCCTATCTCCTTTTGCTATTTCCAATGATCCTTTAGTGATCTTCCACCACGTTTCTCCAAACGTAGACAAACAGCCGCTATCTCCCAACTGCCCTGTTGAGATCAGATTTATTTTCATAGCAGTAATGTGCCTTACATCCTTTAGCAGCCATTCACTTCCATTATTTAACTTAATCCGTACCTTACCCTTTCCAACAATTTTACATGGTTCATCATCCCCCAATAAAACATGTCCAAAATCACCTTGAACATAATCATAAAAGAATTTCCTATGGGGTGTAGCATGACATGAAGCCCCTGAATCTACTACCCAATAATCGCTAGTATTATCTAATGCAAAATCAAAGCATCTTGTAACACATCACCTGCTACATTCGCTTCCTGAGTAGTCTCTTGCTGCCTCTCACCTTTCTTCTTTGGTGCTCGACAGTATTTCTTCAAATGTCCTTTCTTACCACAGTTCTAGCACTCTATTTTTTCGAATCTAGACTTGGATCTTCCCTTTTTAGACTTGCTGTGATTTCCTGGGCTCCTTCCTCTCTCGTTTTGTCTCCCTCTACTCTCCATGGTCAATGCATTACCTGATGTCTCACCTGTGCTTTTTCTTCACATTTCCTCACTAAGAATAACACCAACAACATCATCAAACTTAAGAGTGTTTGAACTAGGGATAGAGTTACTTACAGCCATGACCAAGCTATTCCAGCTTTCTGGCAATGAGCACAAGATTAGAAGAGCCCTAACCTTATCATCAAAGTTCACTTTTACAGAACTTAACTGACTGGTAAGTGTATTAAACTCATTTAAATGCTCAACAATAGATCCACCTTCTGACATCTTCATATTAAATAAATGCTTCATTAAAAATACCTTGTTAGAAGCCAAGGGTTTTTCGTAGAGCTTACTCAATGCGCTCATCACACCCTCTATTGTTTTTTCATTCGAAATATTGAAGGCCACCGACGAAGCCAGGCACAACTGTATTGTTCCCAATGCCTTTTTGTCAAGAACCTCCCATTATTCGTCCTGCATAGCCACTGGCTATTTTGATTTTCCACCCAATGACAGGTACAGATCCTTTTGGTAAATATAGTCCTCCATTTGCATCTTCCATAACTGATAGTTTTGGCCATTAAATTTCTCGACCCTAAACTTTCCTTCTTCCGCCATTGCTCCCACTCGAACCAGGAACCATTCTTTCCTACAAGTTTACCAACCAAATAGAACTTTTGGCTATGATACCAATTGTTAGAAAACAGGACCGCAAAGCAATAACAAATATACAGTTAAATCAACAAAACAAGATGCAAAACACATTAAAACATTACAGAGAGACATAGATATAACATGGTTCACCCAAACAATGGGCTACGTCCACAAAGAAATTGCCAGTCCTTTTATTATAGTCCAGAAAGATGAAGGAATACACCCTGTAGCAAAACCACTGCACTTCTTCTTCACGCTCTCACAGTCTCTCTTCCAATACAATATAATACCATACTTAGTCGTTTTACAATGATTTCTTTTATAAGGAAAATACAATGGGAAAATTCTAGGCCCTTAACCCAATACCATGGGTCCACAATACTGTTGGCCAACACACATCCCAAAAAAATTTCTTAGGGGCTCTACCCCTAAACCCCCATGTTGTAATGTCCCCTTTTTGGAATTTTACTAAATGACCATTTTTTTTCACTTTTTCCCCAATTTTGACCTTAACTAGTTTTGATGTCTAGACCTCCAAATTGACCCAAATGCTTCCAAATTTTATCTGAAGGTAAATGAACGATAATATAACTTAAATATCACGCTCATGTATGTTTTTTGACCTCCCAATTACATCTTCAAACTTGTTTAATGTTCTGTTCATAGTAGGAGTCTTTACTAGCAAATTGGGGCTCCAATTCCCCCCAGGTAATTGCCGGAAATGGCTTCACAAATGATCCCAAATTCACTTGAATTTCTGAACAGAGTCTGGGTATGTGTAAGGGACCTTTTCAAAGTCTCATATGCATCATGGTTCATTTTATACAGGCTGTTATGAATATTTCCAAAACAACTCCCAAGTCATAATTTCGACCCTTGGGGAAAATGCACCAAATCTTCTCCCAATGCAATAAAAACGAGTAAAATGGATTCCAATGCTTAAGTACTGAACATGATACTTGAAATACACATTAATTAGATATGCATTCATCCATTCTAAATAATAAGCATTACCATGGCATATATCAAAATGGAGTGGAAATGGTCATTGTTTGTTCATTAAAAGTCATCTTGACATACAAATCTTGGGAATTTCGACTTGAAACTTTTTGATAATGAAGAACAGAAAATATTTGACTGATTACAATCATAAATGGACAATGAAATTCTCTCCCAATTCGAAATCATCAGCATTGCAATGGTTCACAACAAGATAGTGGGGAAATGACACTATTTCTTCATTGTTCAACCTTTTTACATGAATTATTTTGGGTATTTCGACCTGAGAGTATTATGAACATGAAATACAGACCATATAAATCATAACATAATATAATTTCCATCGTAATCTTCTCCAAAGATATCAATAGCTCACCCAAAGCGCAATCCCTCCATTTGCATGAATATGGTGTGAAAACTGGAAATAGTTGAGAGAGAGTGCTGCAATAGAAGAATCCACATGATTTCCTGTAGCTTACACCTGCAAATAAGACTCCATTAAATCTTCATGAAAGACCTGAGTGGCCTTTCCAAACACCAACTAAGATGGGAATCTTTCACCCTCGAAATTGGCTTAAGCAAGAAAACTAGTCATCCACTAGCTCTCATAATTCACAAATGAGAAAAAGCTTCTTCTCATGGATGATCCCTATATTTTATATACATTATTATCATTCTAAGGTTCCAAATCCATCCATAAACCAAATCCAATTCGAATTGGTGTGCCTTCTCATGCTATGCCATGTGGCCTCTCTCTTCGCCTTCCCTCTTCTCCCAAATTTGAGTAGGAGCCTCTTGGCCTTCTCCAACTACCAAATTCGACCTCTAAGATGCTTTATTCAGTCCTAACATGTCATTATGTTAGTATGTCATCCTTCAGGTCTAACTTGTGTCATAACTATCATAGAATCTCCATCATTGGTGTCATAGATGTCATAAATGTAAGGGGAATCTAGCCAAGTGTCCATGAAACTCCCATT
>LPNX010845823.1:16742-86631 GCA_001517045.1 Pseudotsuga menziesii
TCAAGCATAAATAGTGGTAATTTACAAACATCAAATATTTGAGGCTTCTAATAATTTTTCATATTGTAAAAAAAAATAAAAATTGTATTGTTATATTTTAATTATTATTATTGTTAATTTACAAATATCAAATATTTGAGGTTTTTAATAATTTTTTATATTGTTGTGCTGAGAACTCTACAATCTAGTATGGGGTAGATCTTGTAAGATTACATAATGTTAGGTAACAACTATATAAATATAAATACCAAGAAGTATCACAAACTACATCATAGCTACAAACTACATCTTAGCTAGTTACCTTGATCCAGCAATAATATGAGCAACAATAACCCAATAGATAAGAATTATAAATTTTAAATTTTAAATCGTGATCTGCAGCAGCAGCGACGGCTTCAATGTTTTCCACAAGGCAGGGAATCCCTGAACAGGTTTTCCATGTTTTAATTTCAGTTTGTTTTCATGTAATGAAAACCATCTATATTTCAGTACAGCAGGAAAACGTTAGTTAACATACAGACTTTCCGAATTTTATTATTAACAATGACATTCAGGCTTTCCTTTTAGTCTTGTGCTTACGTCTTCTCTTTTGGCTTATTATTGCAAGGAATTACTACTTAAAGATGGTCACCTTCATGGACCATTTGTAATTTCACGGATCATGGATATCCCCTTTTTCTTCTGTATTATTTTGTCAACCACATACCATGGCCTTTCAATGGAATTTTTGAAGAATCACTGGCAATGTGCATGATTCATGTAGGCTTTACACTTATATATATTTTATTTCCAAATTATATAGTACAAGACGCCACAAATTTGATGCATTCTCTTGCATAATAATAATCACCGTAGTCTAGCGTTATTTTTTCTGAAGCATAGGCAAACACCGAAGATTAGATTCACCCTTGGTAGACTTTTATATATATTTATCCACGTTCAAAACATATAAATAGTTGCAGACAACACACATTTATTCCGATAACTTCTGGAAACTAACAAGTCTGTCACGGTAAGTAACGGTTGGATATAAAAGGGATATATCTCGAAGCCCAGATACACTCGACCTCCCAGATTCAAAGCTGCGAGACTTGGGAAACACATTTCCAATGCTTAAATGGTGACATTCGACGGATTATTAATCACCACCGATGATTGCCAGAGCCTCCAGAAGGTTCCCCAGTGTCTCATTGAAACCTTGAATATCGTTGTTGTTATTAACATTCACAAGAGCTTGGGCAACAGTGGTATCTAGAGCAGAGGCAAACGTGTAATTCTCATAGCGAATGAAGCACAAATCTAACTGAATTGGAGCACCAATGGCATTGGGGCAGTCTTGATAAGCCAGCTGTGAGGCTGCAACGGAACAATTTTGGCAGGCCTGCTCTGAGACATCATCCCTGCATTGCAGAAGGCCGTTGACTGCGCCATATGAATATGTGATGAATCCGCCTATCGGGGTTGTGATGAATGACGTCGCTCTCATAATCAGTGCCATTGATGTATTTGTTTACGTTGCAGAGACCGTAAATAAACGCATCAGATTGTCCATTAAGCTGCTGAATGCCAAGCAACAATATAAACAATATCCAACACCATTGACATGTTCTTGTCACGCCTTCCATCCGCGTTTCGAATGAATACAGAGAGAACTAATAGACAGACACACGAGTTATATAGTATGATATTGTTTTCTTTTTGTGATTCAATATGCAAAGAGGCCGAGGAATTTATAGAGGAAGAATGAGCAGATAAAGCCAGGCGATTTAACAACGGTTATTGATATAACGTGGGCTCAGTGTACTTCTCGAACGACGGTAAGTGAGTATGATGTCACTGGAGTGATCATTAATTAGTACAGGAAATTAAAAAAAAATACCAAGTCAGCTGGTCGGTCAAGCTCGACAGATCAGATCAGTGGGACTGGTTATGCAAAGCTCTGCCATAATTTCGTTATATCTGGACCAGTTCACAACGTCGGCACCAGGGAGCGAGGAAGTGGTCAGAATTTAGCTTTGAAAACATCTACAGAGGCCTGAGCCGTCGTGTAGGGAACGAATGACATTCAAGGTGCCCGAATATAAAATGAAAAAAGATACAGGATTGGTCGTTGTTGTGTATAAATGTATTTTATTAAGATTTAAATAAATTTAAGTTAAAATTTAAATAAGTTAAGTTAAAGGATATTTGTTTAAATAAGTTTAAGTTAAATGACAATAGTTGTGTATAAATGCATCTTATTAAGTTAAATGGTAGTTATTGTTAAAGAAATTGATAACAATTTGTTTGTGTTTTTTTATATTAATTTTTGTTTTTTATTTATTAAATAGTATTTGTGTTGTGGTTATATTTATGTCTTTAGACATTTTTATTTGAGATTTGAAGTGGACTATAGCCTATACTTTTTTATCCAGTGACTAGGATAAGACAAGTATACTATGGAGATTGACAAAAAATGGATAATTGGTAGCCATGCATGGATAACTCAGAGCTGATGAATGGATTTAACCTAGAGTTCATGGCAGATACCTAGAAGAACCATGTGCAAGGCCTCCTAAACAACCCATGGTTGTAGGAGGGCCTTGCATATGGTTTTAAAACCATGTATGGGGAAATGTTGTAATGTTCGTTCCTAACAAAATAAAAAATAATAAAAAATATTATATGTTAGTCATAAATAATATTAAATATTAATAATAAAATTATTATCTGTGGACCTTAAATATAAAAAAAATTGTCTTTTAGTTTGAATCAAATCAATGGATACCTTAGAAGAGGTTTGTACCTCGAGACATTTGATCCATCTCGGCGTTTGATAGAGCCTAGGATTTGGGTCTACGCTGGTTATAGTTTCAATTTAATTACTATATAGTAGATAGTCATGTGTCAAAAAAACTAATATCTATATTTACGATGTGTGATTATTTTGTTTTGTTTTGGAGTAGTTTATCTGTTTTATGGTTTGGGTTTTTTAATCGTTTTTTAAAATACAATTATGTTTTTGAATGTATAAATGGTGTCAACACCCTAAAATATTCTTTTGAAACTTAAATTATGCAATTTCTATAACTAATATATGTTTTAGGCTTTGCTTGATTTTCAAAGCATTTTATGTTAAGTTTTTAGTTGTTTTTGCTTCCCTACCAATCACCAATTTGAAGAATTCATATGTGACTAGTTACTATTTTTTATATTGTTTTTTATTATGATTGTTTAGTTTGAATTTGTAAAGCATAAAATAAATTTAGACACTACATTTGTCTCATTTCCTTGCAATATAGGAAAAACACATATGCTAGTCTTACTCATTTTTAATAAAAAAATTTAAAATATAAATCGTTCAATAAAGTAATGCTTTGAAGCTAACTTTTCCTCTAACCATCCCCGCTACATAAATAAATATATAGATTCACCCATTGACAATTTATCCTCATTTAAATCTTGCTTAGTTGTAGTGTCTTTCTTTATAGTCGATAGCTTGTGAATAAAAATATGACAAAACTGGGTGTTGGAAATGATAGACTCAAAAGGAGCATGGTCTAGGCCCTTCTAACGAAGAAGAGGAGCATGTCCTGGGTGGATGAAGAAGGATGGGTGTGCCTATTTTAGTGTGATATACTTGCTGACTATTTGTGATGACTCTAGAAACATTGAGCCTGCAATAGCAATCATTGTTCTACTATAGGATGATTAATTTTTGCAAAAAAATTCTAGAGTCTATACCCTAACAAAAGCAACCAACAATGTTAGAAACTGAAAATATCTACCATGGATGAATCTTTGTTGCTTAAGTTCATCCCCTCTATGAATGGAAATGTCAAAACATTGTTCAAAGTATTTAAAATGAATTTGGAATTTAGCAACTCATCAATATTGATACTAAATATATGACATTATTGTGTCTAAATTAATGAGTCCCAAAGTGCATGGGTGAATTGCTGAAGGTGGATGTTGTCACTGCAGCGATCATCAATTTGTCTATCCTTCTTTGCACAGGTGTTGTGATATGGCAAGAGTAAGATGCTAGCTATTAGCTCATCTCTCCAATTTAAATCTAAATTGGTTACTCTCATACATGTACATTTGGGTTTTAAAATAAAGTAGTTGTATACACTGTTATTAAGAAATACAAGGATATCTCATTTGATATCCATTAATGTCTATAAATCTATGAACTCTACTTCTAGATTTTTTGAATCCATTGGAAACTTAACTCCATATCCCATTTTAATGGGTGAGAAAATAATATTAAATAGCCAAATTACACATCTAGCACTATGGTAGCATACAAAAATTCTGATATTAAATCGAAGCCGCTAATTCCAAGATACCAAGATCGAAAACCGTTGTATTCTTCTTCTTAATTCAGCAGTTACAAATTCTTGAAAGACATGTAGATCGGCTTTGGAGGGTGAAGCTCATCACTACAAATAAAATTCACACAGACATTTACAGACTTGAATTTTTTCTGATGCGATGTTATACTCCTGGGAGCAACTCGCAGAGAATATTGTTGGGCAATAGGGCAGACCCGGGTTTAATCTTTTCATGTCGCACCAACAAAAGACCCACAGTGTTGGCCCTTTCGGCAACAACCTGCGTGCAGGTTGCAGTCTCACCCGAAACAGCTATGGGGTGCCGCAGAATCAGGTTTCTGCAAGCAAAGAGGGGGATTACTGTACCTTAGCCTTGAATAACCTTATCTACCAGTAATCACAAAATTTTACCATTTATTCTCATGTAAGTTCGCAGATAGATAGATAATCGTGACTTGCTTAACCCACTACAGGGAATTCACAGCGAAGCTTATTATTTAGCAGTGATCTATATTATCAAATGTATTCTTATTAATGCATAAAAGATAACAGAAACAGAAGACAACACAAGAAACCACAACACCGAATATAACGTGGTTCACCCCCAGTGTAGGGGCTACGTCCACCAAACTGCGTTTTATTCAACTTGCTACAAAACTGCAGTTTGATCTGCGCACTCAGTTGCAGATTTCTTCAGTCCTTAAAGCTGCGCACACAACAGCAGGCCTCTGCGCACACAGCTGCAGATCTTCCCTTGATCCTTCTTACAAAAACCCTCTGCGCACACAGCTGCAGAGGTCATCCACGCACACAGCTGGGACTTAACCTTCCTTACATAATCAATCTTAACCTTGCCTTAATCTTCCTTACATCATAAAACCTAACCTATCTTCTTTACATAAGCGCTTATTTATACTGCGCATTTTTACAAAACCATGGTCTTAAACTATGGGCACCCAAAAACCCTAAACCCTAGATTTAAACCACGGGTTTATTACAAAAAAGAGGGTTTTGACTTACCCTGATACCCCTAAGACTATCTTGACCCATAACTCCGCTTACCAACAGCCGCGAAGTTACCACAACTAGTAATCTTTAGGGTACACGCCCCAACAAATATTTCTTCGGACTCAACTAAGCTCAACACATGAACGACTTCCCTACTCTCGAATGTCTTACAATGAGCTCTCAGCTCTTTATTTATACTACTAAAAATGGTCTCTCAGTGACTCAAAACTGGCACTAAAGAGTCAAAAGGAAAGCATCCGGGGTGACAGGTGGGGACAACCATCGTCATTATCTCATCCCTTGGAGTCTGTAGACATATGGGGACCCGGAATCTTCATTATGACTGACTCCTCCTAATCAGTACAAAAGGTTGAATAAAACAAAGTGGAGCAAAACTAGCCCACGACGGTCTTCAATGGCCCACCATAGCTTTCACTTTAATCGTATGGGTCTCTGCCTTGCATACAAATGCAGACTTCTTGTCCGTTTCCAAGGTCTATTCCTCCATAAGGGAAGTCAAATCCTAGAATATTTGAGTCGTAGTCCTTGAAGGAATCTTTGGTATGGCGGGTCCTCTTCAAGCTGGATTGGTGGGTACAAATTTGGACTAAAGCATCTTTCAATATCTGATCTGTGAAAGATTGCATTGGATTCGCAAAGGAATTCTCCCTGGAATAATGACTCTACATGGAAGTTTTAAGGGATTCTCTTCGTATGCACCTTTGAGTCAATTCTTTGTCCTTGAGCATCGCGCTTGATGTATTTTTAAGAAGTGTACAATGTGTGCTCTAGCTGCGTGTAGCGTCTGCCATGATGATGAAGCATAAATTTAAACCATTGATGCTCTCTGTCGGCCACTTCAATGTCAGCTTTCATATGAAGTATGAAATTGGCGCGACGGTTCACCCAATCCGTTCTTGGACAAAACTTGTCTAGTAAGCCTTCCGTCCAACCAGACCATGCATTATGCCTAAGGTTTGCAAGTTCTGCACAAATGACAATTTTATGTTGCTCTCTACAAAACTGAAGAATTAAATTGTAGGATGTTCATGTTAAATTTCCATTGCCAATGTCCACGTACCAAATCGGACCATCTTTTTCCCCGTTGCAGTCTAACCAAAGTTATCTGCAACTTTTTAGCTTTTCTTGAGCATTCTTAAAATTTCGGAATGCATCTCTCTCCCATCTTTCCATTATCTGTATTTTCAACGGGGAGGCTTCAATTTGCTTGATAAGAGTAAGGTTGAAATACCTTTCAGCTTCTTTCCTTGATGCATAATCAAGGAGTTGTCTTCATTTTGTCTCTGAAAGCGATTCATCCCAAGGCTTCAGGAATAAGCCATTTCTAGGTTGATATAGCGGAGCTTTACCACGATCTGCACTAGAGCTAGAGGCACCAGCTGTGAACATGCTGAGAGTAGGAGCATTTTCTTTTGGATGTTCCCTTGTGAGCATATCAGTAAGACAATTAAGATTACCTGGCTTTACACAATGTCAAAATCAAAATTACTAAGCCAAATAAACCATTTCAGAATGCGACTACTATTCTTAGCCATTAGATTTTCATTCTTAAAAATACCAGGCATTATTTTCAGATCTGTTCTAATAACAAGTCTAACTGGTTTTAAAAACAAAATAAAATGTTGGACTGTCTTCTTAACAGCCAAGATCTCTTTGTGGCTGGAAGGGTAGTTGAGTTATGCTGCTTTAAAGGAACCCGAACCATAACCACACACATGTTCTTTGCCTTCAATGACCTCAAGTAGAACTCCACCCCAAGTGTGGGAAGAAGCGTTTGTCTCAATGATTAGCTGTCCTGAACCTTGAGGTAAAGAAAGAGGAGGAAAATCCAATACTTTGGCTTTGATATGCTGAACAGCCAAAGTCATTTCTGGTGACCATTTTACAAGATTCTTTTTTAATCTCTATTGAAGGAGATGGATATCACTGGCCTGTCCTTTGTAAAAATGTCTGATGTAATTGAGGCTACCAAGGAATCTCTGCAACTGAGTTTTATCAAGGATTTGATTCGAAAAATGATTGAAGACGCTGAGGACATGTTTTTGTAGGATGACTTGTCCTCTTTGGATCTTAAATCCAAGAAATTCCATTTCAGTTTTTCCTATCTCCATCTTGCTTAGAGATAGGACTAACCCATGTTTAAAAACCAAATCATAAAACATTTGTAAATGTTTTAGGTGTTCTTGCAGGTTTTTGGAGCAGATTAGGATATCATAAATAAACACAAGTGCCCACTGTTTTTCTCTAAAAATATCATCCATGCATTTCTGAAATTCTGATGGAGCGTTATTGATTCTGAATGGTAAAACCCTCCATTGGTACTGACCATGTGGAACTACAAATGTTGTTTTAAAACGGTCCTTTGCATCAATACCAATTTGGTAAAATCCTAATTTCAAATCAAATTTACTAAATATTGTGCAACCATGGAAATTATTTGTAGCAGGCTGGCTTTATTTGGCAGAGGGTACCAAACTTTCTGGAGTACATTATTGAGAGGCTTATAACTCACAACAAGCCTCGGTTTTCCCCGCTTGATTTCAGAGTGTTTGTTTACAACAAAGGCTTTACAAGCCCAAGGGCACTTAGATGGTTCTATCATGCCTTTGGATAGAAGTTCTTTAATCTCTGAGGCACAGAAATATCTTTCTGAGGGGGACATGAGATGAGCAGAAGCTTTCATTGGTTTAATCTTCTGCAATGGATAAAATGGCAAGGAGACAAAATATTTCTCTCTTGTCCAAAAAGCATTTGGGCTTTCTGAGCAATAGTCTTTAACTAATTTTGCAGTAATATCTGCAAGGAATTTTTCTCCATGGATGTTTGAAAAGGCTATACAACGATCCATTTTCATCAACTGAGTAGGATTGGATTTTTGCACTGGATTTTGTACAAAAGATTGACATTTCGGACTAGAATTCAAGGAAAGAGGAAGCTTGACTGTACAGTTATTTATGACGCAAGAAAATAACATTTTCTGGGTATCAAAAGAAAAAGGAATAACTCTGGACAGAAATTATGAACCTAAAATGTAGTCTTCCATGATGTCATCTAATTTGTACAAAGTTACTGCATCAGATATTTCATTAATCTTTATTGGGAATTTTTCATCTTTTGCAACAAGGGGAACTGGAGTTCCTTCAATTGATGTTCCACAGTCTGTAGTGTTTTCCCAATAGAATAAGGGGAGTGCTGAACCTTTTGCTAAGTTCAACTGACAACCTAAATCAAGCATACAGTCTAAAAAATATGGTTTAAACTCACAAGGGAAAAATTGAATTTGTATAAACATCTTAGGACCAGTTAGCATCCTTAAAGTAAGATCAGGAGAAGGTTCTTTCTTTTCTGGACTTTCCATAGCTTGATCATACTTATTGCTTAGTTCTTCATCTAACGATTGATCTCTTTCAATCTATATGATCTTAACCATACTCTTCAATTCTTCAATTTCTGTTACCAAGCTTCTGAACCGCTGCTACTTCTATTTGATTTTTAGTTGGAGCATTTTCTCTTTATCTCTCCTATAACATTGTTTGCTTTCATGATCATTAGGGTAGCTTTTATAAAGTTCAACAAGATTATACTGGGCAGGAGCTACAAAACTTACCTTGCCTTTACCTTTATCTTGCTCAAGCATTTTGAGCAATTTCTTCTTTTCATCTTTCAAAGATGCTCTCAGCATATATTCAAAGACTAGAGTTTCAGATAAATGCAAATCTATGGCTGCGATTTGTTTTTCAATGTTCTGTGGCGTATTCACTGAAAACATATACAGCGAAAAATCATATTATGGAGGCTCGAACCCTCCCAAATTTGGTTTAGAATCAGACTCTAAAGAAGAATAAGAACCAATTTTTTTAAGAGCAGCTACATTGTTATCTAACTCAGAGGTATCAGATACAATTGAGGCATCAGAAGGAAAGAATATTATTTCACCAGAGGGTGACTCGGTGTCTGAACTGGAATGTAAATCCCAGCATCGAGGATCTAACTGAGCACACAAGGCAGCAAGCCTTGGTTTTAACTTCTTTTTTAGACATTTATTTGCCCAATGTCCTTTCTGACTACATATGAAGCATGTTTCCTTATCATTTATGTCTGTTATCCTTTTAACAAACTTTTTATGAGGGTGTTTACTATGTCTCTTGGAAACTTGATATCCATGCTTACTTTTATGCTTATAGGGTTTTTCTATATCCAGATGGTATCCAGGAGTACTAGAATAGAATCCTTTCTTATGTTTAGATTTATGACATTTTCAATCTTGTGCTAGATGACCTCTATTATATGCACCACATCCCCAATCAGGCATTTTTGCAACATTTTTATAGAAGGATGATGAATACATACTTTGATGACGCTTGAAATATTTACTGACCCTTTTCTCCAAGCAGTGCTCTTGCCATGTCTCTAGTATATAACTATGTAACTGGGCTAGAGAGAGGCCTCGATAATTGATATTCCTGTCTTTCGTATATTGTTCTACAGCATCTGAAACATGACCAGGGAAGCTTCTTAGATAGTGCTTTAAATAAGAAGGGTCTCCTGACTTTCCAGAAGAAATCAAGAGCTGTTGCATGTAACAAAAATATTCTTTACTTTGTGTAAGATTACAGAGTCGAGCTAACATAAAGAGAGAATCAAGATGCTCATAATATTCTCTTTCATTGGGTCCATAGAACTCTTTACCTAATGCTTTAAGTATCTGTTGATCAGCATCTTCAGCAGAGAGCATTTCATTTCTGGCTTTTTGTGGGAGCCATCTCCACCACTCATTGGTAAGTCCTGAAAGACCTACGATTATTTGTCCAGCCAGTTGTTGACTTGTAAGGGTATCATTTTGAGTTCTTTTGTAAAGGGTCCATTGTCCTAACATTTGTATTGCAATTTTAATATCATTTTGGGATTGACACTGGATGTTTAAGACTGGTTGGTCAGGCATTTGGGATAGTATATTATTCATGGTATTAATTCCAAATTGGAATTTTGGGTTTGGGGCTTTCGATGCATCAAGCATCTGGAGGTCAAAGGTATTTTCACGAGGAGGAGGATTATGAATGGATGAAGACTCTGCCCTATCATGAATAGACATCATATTAAAATATTTAGTATCTAAAGCAGGAGGAAAAGTTTTAAAGTGACCAATACATTCTTTAAAATCATCACATTCTTCTTCATCTCTACCAAAATTAAATTATGGTTTCTCATCCTCTGAAATACTTAGCATGCTAAAAGAAATACTACGATGATGCTTGTTTTCTTTCTTTGGTGTTTCTTTTCTTTTATGACCTTGTGACGCTAAAGCAAATACTAAGGGACTGACACCAGGAACTCTCTTTTTAAGCTCTTAACTCTGGGTCAAAAGCTCTTCTAACTTGGCCAATCTTCTCTCAAATTTTTCTGTAGCTTTTTCAACTGCTTCTTTCATCTCTACAGAATCTTTCAAGAGATGATCTAACAAACCTAACTTAGTCTCAACTAAGGAATTTTTTTATTTTTCTTCTACCACCAATTTTTTAAGAACAAGGAGATCATAGGCCATGTCATCAAGATTCTGTGCAGTCATCTTCTGCTGCATATTGCTCGAGTTATCAAGCTTGATGTAATCAGAGATAGATTCATGTGGGCCTGAAGATTTGTATGGTAGAATTTCTTTTTTGATTTTGTCGTCTA
Organism: Pseudotsuga menziesii; assembly: GCA_001517045.1. Taxonomy (NCBI): domain Eukaryota; kingdom Viridiplantae; phylum Streptophyta; class Pinopsida; order Pinales; family Pinaceae; genus Pseudotsuga; species Pseudotsuga menziesii. Next base: position 27,761 of record LPNX010845823.1, read on the forward strand.
TTAAGTATTGCCGGAAGGGAACCTCAGGTAGATTCCTACCTGGAATATAGGACTTTCATCCTTGGTTATTAACTTCCATAGCATCATTATGTCTAGGTAAACTCAGCATACCTAGTGTTGGGGGATCTCTATTTTTCTGATGTTGGATCCTCTGAATTATTTTTCTGCATTGCTGGGAAATCTTTATGTTGGCCATGGTATTATTTTTCATACAAACCAGTGAAATAAGTAGAAGTGGACTGGGATGCAGAGACAGAGACGGGATTGGCTTGTCTCCGAGCATCATGGTAGGAAGCCACAGAGGCAGATATGATAAGAGGATGTGTAAATATAGGAGCAAGGGTTTGTGCTGGTAATCTGAAAGAACTAGTATGTTGATCAAAAGTTAAAGGTTGCTTTAGGATAGAACGTTGCAAACATTTAGCATTTCTAAGTTCTTGGTATTTGACTTCCCATTGCTGGGGATAATTTATACCAGTCTAGTCGAAAGTAACAGGGGTAGCTTGATGAGATTTTTCTAACTCTACCATGCTTTGTAAGCGTGAAATCTGATGGACACGAGATCTAAGTGTAGGAAGGGTATCATTACCAAAACGGATACATACAGCCCCTTTTAACTAGATAATTTTAGACCCTTGCATCATTTTGAACCCTTGAGGTTGGATATATGCTTTCAACAGATCATAGATATGGGGATCCTCTAGGCTGACAGAGTATTTAGGAAAGAAAGTTCCATAAGAGGGACCGTCATGTAAAGGAGTGGTAAAACTGCCAATAATTGCATCAGCAAAATTGCAATGTCGAGTATCGACAACAACGTGAAGAGAAGACATAGTGAGGTAAGGTCAGACAAGCGAACCTAAACCAAGCTTTATTGCGCCAAGATGCACATAACAATAACCTTCTTTAATATCCCAATCGATTTGTTCTTTATCGATTAAATTTATATGAACGGGATCCTTAGAATCAGTAAAAGAGACATCAATGGAAGAAACTTTAATCTTTGTAGCAAACCTGTATTGCCACCAATTTAACTTATAGACATATGAAGGAAGTATTTTTGGTAACTGCTAATCCTGAGAAGGATTAAAATCTTGTAAGTTGATTATAGAAGAATTAGATGAAGATGGTTCATTCAGAAAATATTATCTTCTTTATGCAATACAGACTTCTGCATTATTATCAGACTGACAATCTAATGTGGCGAGTGAAACTGTATCCATTGAAGGGTCCATGATTAAACTGGGATTTTTAGCTCATGTTGGTTTCTGGTAAAACAAGGACTTACAACGCTTCCTCACAGCTACTGCCTTTCCTCAGACAACCCAAAATTTAAATCCCTCATGCCCAACAATTTGCTCAGTTGTCATTTCCACAGCCTACAGGAAACAACTTAACTAGATTGCAAGTAGAAAATACAGAATAAGCTATTTAACAGCAGATTTCGAAGATGTATAACAATGAACTTACATAAATTCTTCAAGCTACTAGCAAGATACCATGATACCAATATTGAATAAAAGGAATTCATTACAAATTTGTTATTCTTAGTGTGAAATTAGAGCAGGGAAAAACTCTACATCTCTAAACAGCTCTCTTAAACAGTGTTATGAATTATTCCAGTCCATTCCAGGGTGGCCAATTATTTAACACCTATATCATAGTCTCATGGGAATCCTTGAGATTTACTATATTTCCATTTGAGTGCCAAAGTAACAAAAAAATAATTATGCGTATTAGTTCTACATTAGATTTACTGCATCCAACAACCATTAACAGATTTTAAATGTACACTCACAAGTTCGGTATCTAGAAAGATAGTTTTACAAGTTCATGAAAGAATTGTCCAAGCCATTTTTCTAGGTGTTTCATTCATAGAATATTGAATTATTCAGTTATCATTTATATACTCCGTCAATTTGCATTAATTCCTAACAGATATAGTTCAAGACAATTGCAATTTCAGTTCTAAGAAATAATAGTCATGGTGTATACAAGCAGAGTTAAAACTACTGTCATAGAACAAAACATACACAAACACATGTATAGAGAATACATCTGAACAAAAACTTGGATTTTATTCATTTAATCAACCCCCAAAACAGATTACAAATTCCCTATTTATACACAAGCATACAATATTTTCTCAATGGGATTCATTACCTCCATTTTTGAATCTTGAGGCTATGAGAAGAGAAGACAATGAGACTCAACCTACATGCAACTATTTACATGGAATCAAATTATTATACGGTTCAATTATACAACCATTGTTCCATCCATTCTATAATGTAGAAGAACTTTGGCCTTCACCATTGTTATTGCAAGCAGTGTTTGTACTTCCTAGCAGATGTGTTATATTTGATTGGAATTCTGGAATGCAAGTAGCTCCCAAAATAGTCTCTCTGATGTTTTGTAGCATACACACAATGTTGATCATAATAGGTCGTTCTTCAGGGGATTATTTTTGTATAGACAAAACTCACACTTACAAGGTGACTGAGACAATTGTGTTGCTTATCTTCTTCAATGATGGTACTATCCCTCCTTAATGAAACTTGTATCCACTACTTCACCAACTCAGTTTGGAAAATGACTACCCACCCATTTATGCAAGTTAATTCCCTCCACAAACATTTTTTGGATGGGTTTCTTTCTAGTGAGCATATTCAATAGCTCTACTCCATAGTTATAAACATCGCCTTTTGTTGTGACACATCCGCCCAATCCATACTCTACATTGAAACATCCTCATCGAAAGGTTTCTCATTCACAATTTTTAATAAAATAGAAAACTTGTGACATTCCCTAACATGCTATCAGTCTCAAATAATACCTGGAGGAATATAGCCAAAAGGTTTATCATTCACAATTTTTAATAAAATAGAAAACTGATGACATTTCCTACTATCAATCTCAAATAATACCTAGAGGAATGTAGCCTGTAGATCCCTTGAGTGCATGTGTGGATGTGAGAGATAAATCCTCATAGTTTTCAAACCATATGCTAACAATGCCAAAGTCTATTAAATATGTTGTAATATCTTCACCTAGAAGCACATTGTTCAATTTCAGATCACAATGGATCACTTGTATGGAACAATGGTGATGGAGATATGCCATGCCCTATGTAATGTCTATTGCTATATTCAACCTTTGAATCAACTCAAGCTAATTGCAACTCCATATCTAGGATATAACCACCTCTCTAGGCTTCCATTTGACATGAATGGGAATATCAAAGCTTTGGTTTGGTGGTCTGAATAAGATGTTATGATTCTACTAATATTTCGATGCCTAACTCTACTCAATACTTTGCACTCCTTGTCAAAACTCTTGTGAGCCCCTTCATTTTCCATATATTGGAAGCTTCACTACAATCATTGTACCATCATTCAAAACCCCTTTGTACACTTTCCCAAACATTCCCACCACTGACAACTTGGCATCGGTAATTTATTTTGTTGCATTGATGATATCTCCGTAGGAAATTATTTGATGGGGCCACATTTAAGGATGTCCCAAACTCTATAGGAATATGCCTCTTGTGATTTCATCTCCAAAAAAATACCAAAAATAAACATAGTAAAATAATGGTTGCAGTTGCAACAATAGCCATAATAACTCTTTTAATATGTGAAACAATTTTATGCTTGATGGGAGAGCATGGTGGTAGACTTACTAAGGGTCCACAGAGCCCAACATTTCCATTAAATGCTATGGCACCAAGAATTTTGAAAAATCCTTCTTTTAGGACTTCTCCAGACAAGTTGTTGAAAGAGAAATTCAATTTGTTGAGCATTTTGAGATTTTCCAATATGGGTATTTTGCCTCACAAATTATTGGAAGAAAAATCCATGTCCCGAAGACTTTGAAGTTCACCGACTGACATTGGAATCAGACCTTCAAGTGCATTGCAAGAAAGATTCAAGTATTCTAGTTCTTTGCAGCTTCTGAGCCCACTTGAAATGTATCTCCAATGAACTGATTTACAGAAATATCTATAGCTTGAACCATACTCATCTTACTTAGTTCCAAAGGAATGGGTCCATTCAATAAACTGTTTGAACGATTGAAATACAAAGCTAAATTTGCAAGATATGCTACCTCTGGAGGTATGGGCCGACTAAGCAAGTTGAATGATAAGTCTAGTTCTAATAAGTCTTTCATTTTCCTAGATTTGTAGGTACATTACCTGATAATTGGTTATGATCAAGAAATAGATATCTCTGTTGGAGGTGGGCTATAGAATCGGGGATACTTCCAGAGAGATTATTTTTCCAGAGTGATAAGATCCCTAGACTACTCTCTGTCTGCGCCGATTGCATACGACACCTCTCCAGTTGCATAAGGAAACATTTGGTGTCCAAGAAGTGGATAAATCATGCGATCGATCATAGGCGATTCCAGAGAAGAATCCAAGAAGAGCCTCTTGATCAGAATCGTTGTTGATATGGGGATGCTGATGATTAGATAATTGAAGTGTGGAAACTACAGAAGAGTTGACAAAGAAAGAGATCGAAATAAAAGAAAAAGTGAAGTGTTCTCATAATAGACCAGAAATGAAATGGAATCTCCATCTTCCCTTCCTCGAACAGAATTGGAATATATCAAGTTTCTTTGTTTATTGCTCCGAGAGGCGCTCTACAACCTAGTATATATTGAAATATTGTAACTTCAAAGAATATTCTATATGTATTTTTGTGGTCCCCAATGTTCCTTCCAGGAGAATCACTTGTATTTCTTTATACCCCGATGTTTCTAATCAGGAGAACTAATAAGAGTCATGAGGTAGTCCCCTCCAATTGTAAGTCGGGTCATTAGTACCCCAGTTGTGGTTACTCGAGCCTACAAGATTAAATTAGGATTACTTGAGCCTACATAACTGAATTAATTATTAAGTGAACGGAAGAATATAAATAGAGGTGTGGCGCTCCTCATTTGACACAAACACACTCACTTGTGTAGCACATTAGAGAGAGAGAGAGAGAAGTAGTTGGAAAAGGAGGAGGATTAGTCTTTTGGTTTTACCTTTTACCTTTTTGGGGCATCTATATTGAGGAAGCTTTTGTTGGGTTTTTTCCTTTAGGGTTTTCCCAGGATAAATCTGTGTTGTTCTTGTGATATTGTTTCTTTCAGTGATCCTGTTTATATGCTTTTGCTATGAAATTAAAATTAAATGCCGATGATCCAGCTTAGCATATGTAATTTTAACATGGTATCAGAGCTATCCTAAATAGGACAACTTTCACAAGGTGAAAAAGCCCTCTCTCTCTCCCCGAAAGAAATTAGGGTTTCAAGAAAAATTTTAATTTTTGGAAAACTGCTTACATAGAAATTGTGCCCTCCCAGAGCACATCTATTGAGCCTAGAATCGAGGTTTTTAGGTGAGTGAATCTTCGGGAAAGTCAAAACCTAGTTTGACAGTTGCACCAAAAAACTGCTGAACCAAAAAAGTAGCTAGAAGCTATAGAAGCTGAATCTTGCAAGTTTGATTTGGAAGGTGAAGACTTGAGATCTCCAGAAACCAAGCACACCAGACAACTCACCTCAGTCAAGCGCATCTCCTAGTAAGTTTAGTTTCTCATCCCGTAGAATTTCATATTTTTGTGATTTTCTAACAAGATGGCCCCAAGCACTGAGCTTGAGGACAAGATAGAAGGCATAGAGAATTTCCGAGCATGGAAATACAGGATTGATCTCATTCTCCAAGAGAATGATCTTGATAAGTACATCAAGGAGGAAGTTGCAAAACTTGAAGGAGTTGAAGCTAAGGAGAAGCACAAGAAGGATATGATTAGGGCACAAAGGATTATTGCTGACTCTATCAAGGATCACTTGATCCCTCAAGTGTCATCCAAGAAGACTCCAAAATAAATGTATGATTCCCTATCCAGAATGTATGAGGGTAGAAACCTCAACAGAAATATGAATCTAAGAGCTCAACTGAAGAGCACCAAGATGAATCATGGAGAAACCATCCAAGACTACTTCACAAGGGTTTCTCAGATCAAATAATAACTAGAAGCAATTGGAGACAAGCTTGATGAAGATGAGATGGTTATGACTGCTCTAAATGGTCTCACTAGACCCTAGGATTCATTCATCCAGATGATGTGTGCCGGAAAGGAAAGCATGAAGTTTGATGTGGTATGGGAAGATTGCATTCAAGAGGAGACTAGAGTGACAAATAGAGAAGCCTTACTAAAGGAGGATGATCAAGCCCTATCCACTCATACCAAGAGAAGAAGAATTCAAGCCAACTTCAAGAAGAGAAACAAGAGGGAGTATCAACCTCCCAGGAAGTTCCAGAAGACAAGAGAAAGTCTTCCCTAAAGGGACTACTTCGGATTTCAATGTTTTCATTGTGATAATATAGGACACATTGCTAGAAAATTGTTCTATGAAGAGACAAGAATATAAGATGAAGATCAAAAACAACAAAAGACATCATGCTCATCCAGTTGAAGATGAGGATGAAGAAGAAGAAGAGGAAGGACCTCCAAGCAAGCAAGCAAGAGAAGAAGATGCAGAAGAATATGTATTATTCTTATCTCTCTCCGGATCTATTACACCTAGAGAAGATACTTGGCTTATTGAAAGTGGTGCTTCAAAGCACATGATGGGACAAAAGAAGACTCTATCAAGACTTGAAGAAAAGAACTCTCCTCAAAAAGTATTTCTAGGAGATGACTATCAATATCCTATCAAAGGAGTTGGTGAAGCAAGCTACAAGCTTGATTCAGGAAATCCCCTAAAGATGAAGGAAGTATTGTATGTACTAGGCCTAAAGAAGAATCTACTTTCCATATTAGCTTTAGATAAGAAAGGATTCATAGTTGCATTCATAGATGACCAAGTACTCATGTGGCCCAAAGGAAAGAAAATTGAAGATGCAATTGTTATTGGTGAAGAAGAAGGAGGCATGTATAAACTCAAGGGGCACTCAGAAACAACCTTTGTTCATGAGTCCACAGACCCTAGTGAACTATGGCATAGAAGGTTTTCCCACATTAAGGCACTAAATCATGTGAACAAAGTAGTGACGGGATTACCAGACATGAAGATCAAACATGAAGGCATTTGCAAAGGATGTGTGAAAGGAAAGAATATCAAGAATCCATTTCCAAAGAGCCAAAAAAAAAGGTACGTTAAAATTGATTCATTCAGATGTGTGTGTTCCAATGTCCTCCACATATTTAAGTGGTTTTGAATATTACATTACATTTATTGATGATTATTCAAGAAAGACATGGATATATTTCTTGAAAGCAAAGAACAAAGTGTTTGAGAAGTTCTAGGAATTCAAAGCCTTGATAGAGAATCTCTCAGACAAAAGGATCAAGACACTCTGATCAGACAATGGTGGAGAATACACTCCAAAAGAGTTTGAAGCCTTTTTCAAAGATGCTGGAATCAAGAGGGAACTAACTGCTCCCTACAATCCTCAACAAAACAACATTGCAGAAAGAAAGAACAGGACTATCATGGAAGCAGTGAAGACAATGATATATGATCAAGATCTTCCAATGCATCTATGGGTAGTGTTAAGTCATGAACTTGTTTTCTTCAATTTTATATTTTGATTGTCATTTTTATTTTAAGTTTGTTCTTTTACTTACTTTAGAAAAATTTTGGTTTTAAGTGAAATTTTCGAGTTTTGCTTTTAGATTTTTATTATTTTTTGTTTCTTTAGGTTCTGAAGGGTTCTAAAGGATTTATATTGATTAAAGATTTCACAAATAACACCATGGATCAAATTTTACCATTAAAACCTCATTCAAAATGGAATTAATGGATAAAAAGTGCCAAAATTGGTTTAAAAATATTCTTGTAGCGCAACGGCCAAAAAATTACACTGCGGCGCTGCAAGAAAATCGTTTTTTGCCAGAATGGTCATTTTTCAGTCCGATTTTTTGGGGATTTCGTTCCTAAAGTGTTAAATAAATCATTGGTCACGTTTGATATGTGTTTTGCCAAGTTTTTTTCATGTAAACAGGCATCTGCTCTCACGTGAGGGAGATTCTGGCAACTGTATGCAAATTTATGGAAAATGATGATAGTGAGCGAAATAAGGCAAGATTTTCAGGGAAGATGTTCTAAATTAAATATTATGAAGCTGGTGGAGACACTAGAATGAATACATCTGCTTAAAATCCGAAATTTCACAGTTACACAGAAAATTTAGGGCTTTCTCGTTGCGCAAGTTGGACACAAATCGGACACCTGAAGACACTTGTATAATTAAATTTGACAATCAGACAGCTCAAGGAGTGATTTTAAACCTCTGCAGCCAGACCGGAATAAGGTATTCCACGTTAACCTGATAGTGGCTGCTAAATTGGGGTTTTCCCAGTAAAGCTTGTTTTGTTAAAATTGATGAAGGAAAACATATATGTATGCTTTTAACAAAACCCCTGTCGAAGAGATATCAGTCTAAGAGGTTTTTAGATGTGTTGGCAAGTGATAAGTTGAAAAATAGCAGTTTCATTGAACAATTACCCTGTCAAGACCTGAAAATATGGTAGGGTGAAAATCTGTACAGTTTGTGGTGACCAGGGTTTCACAAATTAACTTGTTACCTGCAAGAAATGCAATGAATGAGCTGAAGCATGTAAATTACATGTAGACCTTGTCTGAGTATGTGCCAGAGGATGATTGGTTTATGCTGAATGCAAGTTGAAACAGGAAGGAAGATTAAACTTATATATGTATTAGCTATCCGTAGCTAACAGTAAAATACACTGGCAACAAAGTACCTTTGGATCTGAGCTTGAAAGTTAGCATTCGCCTAATCTCTTCCTTTTCACTTAACTAGTGCCATATGCTGAGTAATACTAGTAAATATATGGGGATGAAGGAATTCATTTTTCCATTTGATTTTGCACATGATAAGGGAGATACAAAATATAATCCTTGCTCACAGTTTTCCCAACAGAAGATTTGCATGAGTTATCCAAGTTTGAGAAAATAAATCCATGGCAGACTCGAGTCCTTGACTCCATGCTTGATATTGACAATAGCTCTCAATCACTTTTAGCTTTATTGGAAATGAAAATGTACATGGGCTCTATGATTTCTTGCTTAATCACAGGTCATTTCTCAGCTCAGCGGCTTCTGTTGATGTTCCATTATTGTATTCACTAGTGCCATTTCAGAATGCACCACTTCATTTGCCAGAATAGGCAGAAGTTGTTTGTAAACCATCTATAAGGGCTATTGTAGCTGTTGTGGCTGAACTCGTGGACTTTGCTCTTGGTATTGATACAGATGGAGGTGTGAGGGTTCCAGCTACATTTTGTGGCATTTTGGGATTATGTCCTTCACATGGGGTTGTTTCTACTGTTGGTGTAGTGCCAATGACCCAAAGTTTTGATACTGTAGGTTGGTTTGCTAGGGATCCAAATATTCTTCGTCATGTTGGCCATGTACTATTGCAGTTGCCATTGTTAGATTTCAGACAGAGGAGGCGTATTTTAATTGCTCATGACTGTTTTCAGCTTTTAAGGATACCAGAAAAGAAGACTCTTGGCGTGGCCATTAGTTCTATTGAAAATCTACAAGGTCAAGTTTTAAATCATATAAACCTAGGTCAGTATATTGCTTCGAAAGTTCCAAGTCTAAAGGTTTTCAAGAATGAAGAAAGTAGAAATGGAGAAGGAAATTCTACTTTAAAGAATAGTTGCGATGTATTCCTTTTACTGCAAAGATATGAGTTCAAGATGAATCAGGAGGAATAGGTTAACACAGTCAAGCCTATTTTGGGAGATGGTATATCAGGTCGAGTGCATGCAGCTCTAAGCAACCTTCTGAAGGATGATTGAATGTTGGTTATTCCTACAGCTCCAACTCCTCTTAAAGCTCAGGTCAAAAGGAAGACAGTTAGAGGACTTCCTTCCTAGTGCTTTTTCACTGTCAAGTATTGCTGGCATGTCTGGATGCTGTTAGGTCAATGTACCTGTAGGAAAGCATGATGAGTGTCCTGTTTCAGTTTCGTTAGTTGCAAGGTATAGAACAGATTGGTTTTTACTTGATACCCTATGGGATCTACATCCTTCTCTTCAAAAACAAGCCGAGATTGCTTCAAGCTCACAATCCTTACCTACAATTACTAGTCAAGTAAAGGATGCAGAGATTTCCAAAGAAAAGGGCAATGCTGCTTATAAGGGAAAACAATGGCATAAATCGAGTCAAGTTTTATTCTGAAGCAATCAAGTTAAATGAGAAGAATGCTACTTAATACAGCAATCATGCAGTGGCATGTTTAGAATTGGGAAGATTTCAACAAGCTGAAGAAGACTGTAGCAAAATGATTAGTATTGACAAAAAGAATGTAAAAGTATATTTAAGAAGAGGTACTGCAAGGGAAAGTCTCTGTTGTTACATGGAAGCAATGGAAGATTTTAGATATGCATTTGTGCAAGTCTTGCCATAAACAGATTGAAGAATCTCGTTGATTAGATTATTGACTCATGATAGAATATGTTGTTCTGGGAGTAAATTAAAGTACAGTGGGATATTATGGCAATTTCTAGTTCTTCCCATTGTGATAGGGATTTAGTTTAGTTTTTACCTTTACTGAACTAAATTTCATGGAGGAAACAGACCAACTAAACTACATTTCATGAAGTAAACAGTGCAAAGAATCTGTTGGTAAACACTTGTGGAGATATATAACAGTAAAGGAGCATCCAGTTTACAGTGAAATGCAAAGATCACAGAGAATTTTGCTTAGTTTTTCCTATTTTGGGTTATTGAAGTAAAATGCTGACCACAAGCTGATGGAGAGGAATTTTTGAAAACCAAAAGAGGTTTTTGTTCAAAAGATTCCCATCTACAAAAACCTCTCTCAGTTTTGCAACAACTATCAAGGTTTGAAATATTCAGTTTAATCGTTGCAGCCTATTTTTCAGGGATTTTAAATATTTAATATTTTCCTGTTTTAGTGTTCATCTTGGGGGGAAGATTCTAATTGACTGGAGATGAGTTTTTAAAAACCAAGAGAGGTTTTTGTCTATCACAGACCCATTCACAAAAACCTCTCTCACGTTTTACACAGGTGTCACGAATTGAGAGATATGGAAGATTCTTTGACACCTATTTTCCATAAATTCATCATATTTGCCAGGAATCTGATTTGCTATTTTTAGTCAATTAGTTGAAAGTTAGTTAATGTAACTGCTAGGTAGTTTCAATTTTGACCTAATGAAGGGAGGATAGAACTATTTCTTTGTAATTATAAAAGAGGGACAAAGGGACAGAAGAGGGGTTCTAAATTTTGGCTGGCTAAGGAGGTCTTGGACTTGTTGATGAGTTAAGTACATAACTCTCATGTTTATTTGTTGAACAGAACTATGAAATATATGATCTTGATCACCCTTCAATTTATGTTTTAGCTTCATTTTTTAGCTTGTTTAGCTACTTGACTGATATATTCATTGCTGGTTTATGGTTTCTTTACTTGTAATGCTTGTTAGTTATGAATGAACTTTAAGCTTATACTCTGATTGGTACTTGTTGATTATATTATGCATCTCTGCTCTCATTTATTTATGATTTAGTTCCTGCTTGACTCATGAATGTATTCCCTTCAGCCATCAGACTTTACAACCAAGAAAACATTTCAAAAACTCTAAAACCTATTTTACTTGATTGAATTTTTGAGATTGTGTTGGCTTGTTTCTTTATAGCCTGGAAACAATTTCTGGCACAAACATCTTTGGCGCCGTTGCCGGGGATGAAGTTGAAGACATATTTTCCCTAGTATACTTATCAGTTTTACTGGTTTTAAGAGGTGAACTTAAACCAGCACATATTTAAGGCTATTTTTCACCAAATTTGACACATTGGCTACTAGAGGAGTTGGAACCAGGAACAGACTTGTTTCACCTTTGCAACTGGGTGTTTCAGACCCAGAATAGATACTGAAAACAGCTAGAAGAATTAGAAGGTTTCAGTTATCCCCAGCTTTATGCAGCCCTAATTAAGTTGAACTACTGTCACCCCTTTCTCTTACTGAGGAGAAAAAACAAAATCTGTCTTGACAAATTGATTGGCGACTCCACTATTTCAAGATGCAGAGACCAATGTCCATGGAAGCTATTCTGGCTCAAAGGTTTGCACCTTTCAATTTTTTTGATATTCCAAGTTTTCCAAATCTAGTACCTACTATGGATGTTTGGGGAGATTGTCTTCCACGGTTTAGAGAAAGCAAAGAGGATAATCCATCAGATCACCTCATCAAATTTCATCATTGTATGGTCCAGTTAAATATCCAGCATGAAGATGTGCTCATGAAGATGTTCATGTATTCACTTGAGCAAGATGCATGAGATTGGTATTTTTCTCTTCCCACTGCTAGCATTTCCTCACTGAAATAATTCCACACATGCTTTCGGAAACATTGTAAGTATCTGTTCTCAGCTGAACTCTTTTTAAAAGATTGTTGTGAGCAGGCTGATGTTTATCATACAATTTCTGATTTAAAAAACCATGATGATGAGTACAATCAAGGGTTCAAAACATGTCATGAAGAAATTGAAGTTTCAGAATTTGTTGAAGATGAAAAGGTAACATTTTCAGATACTGCTGTCAAGGAAGAATTCCATGATCATTATGATAATCAAGTTGTTGTTTTAGGTCAGTTTGAGGATTATTCAAGTGATGAGATCAGTAGAGATAGTTTGGAACATTCTCATAATGATTTCAACAACCTTAATAACCGTTTGAATGCTAATCCATTTGAAGATCAATCTCTAGTTCAACAAACTGTTGAAAATCATTATTGTGTTAAAGATCAGCTTTGTATTGAAGGGAAAGATGAACCTTTAGCATCATCATTCGAAATTTCTCAGAATGCTCCTTGTTATGATGAAGAGATTAGGGTTCCAAGACAAGAATTCTGTGATGAATTAGATTCTATTCCTTTTGATTTTGATACTAAAATCGATGAAGGCCAGGTTGTTCACATTTTTTCAGAAGTTACTCATATTGATAGTTATGATAAATCTGTTGTTCAAAATCATTATGAAGATTTCAAAATCATTATGAAGATGCTTTAATTTTTAATAAATATGATGATGAAATTGAAAAGAAAGACCCAGAAATCTGTGAGGTGTGTGATATGTCACAATCTGATCAGCAGATTCAAGAATGCATTCAGTCTATTATCCTTGAACAGCAAAAGCCAATGCATGATAGTCATTCATTTGAAGACAATGTGGAAAAGCAGGTTCAACTTATTGACATTATTAATGATACTATCCAAAAAAATATGGAGCAAATTCAGGCTGATCCTGATGTCTTTTATCACCAATGCTTGATTGATATTCATGGAACAAAATATTCTTATGGACAGCCTGTCTTTTTCATAGAGCGGGAAGAGGTAACTTATGGAAATTTTTATGATCCAGTAGCAGATTATTTAGAGTCAATACCAGGTTATAAATCTGTTATTTCAGAGACACTATTTGATGAAAGCGGGTATAAGTTGTTAAATCTCTGCTCTTCATGTTTTCCAATATTTCTAATTATATATATATTTGGAGTTGGAAACAAGTTTTGGTGGGTTGATCAAATTTTTTCTTGGTTACATTGGAAATGGGATTTCAATTTGATTCAGTAGATGGAAGGTTCCTCAGAGAAAGAGATTTGATTTTCATTGTATATATCAGTGTGTGAAGGATTGAATAAAGACTCCATAGCCCAATGGATGTTTTGCAAAAAAGCAGGCAGTTTTGGTTACAGAAGGCACTGGTCTACAGGTTCTTGAAGCCTCACAGGGAGGACTTCATCCCGCAGCTGGAGCCAAATGTTAAGTCATGAACTTGTTTTCTTCAATTTTATATTTTGATTGTCATTTTTATTTTAAGTTTGCTCATTTGCTTAAGTTTGCTCTTTTACTTACTTTAGAAAATTTTTGGTTTTAAGTGAAATTTTCAAGTTTTGCCTTTAGATTTTTATTATTTTTTGTTTCTTTAGGTTCTGAAGGGTTCTAAAGGATTTATATTGATTAAGGATTTCACAAATAACACCATGGATCAAAGTTTACCATTAAAACCTCATTCAAAATGGAATTAATGGCTAAAAAGTGCCAAAATTGGTTTAAAAATATTCTTGTAGTGCAACAGCCAAAAAATTACACTGCGGCGCTACAAGAAAATCGTTTTTTGCCAGAATGGTCATTTTTCAGTCCGATTTTTGGGGGATTTCGTTCCTAAAGTTTTAAATAAATCATTGGTCACGTTTGATATGTGTTTTGCCAAGTTTTTTTAATGTAAACAGGCATCTGGTCTCATGTGAGGGAGATTCTGGCAACTGTTCTCGCAACTTTATGCAAATTTATGGCAAATGATGATAGTGAGTGAAATAAGGCAAGATTTTTGGGGAAGATGTTCTAAATTAAATATTATGAAGTTGGTGGAGATGCTGGAATGAAGATATCTACTTAAAATCCGAAATTTCACAGTTACACAGAAAATTTAGGGCTTTCTCGTTGCGCCAGTTGGAGGCAAATTGGACACCTGAAGACACTTGTATAATTAAATTTGACAATTAGACAGCTCAAGGAGTGATTTTAAACCTCTGCAGCTAGACCGAAATAAGGTATTCCACGTTAACCTAATAGTGGCTGCTAAATTGGGGTTTTCCCAGTAAAGCTTGTTTTGTTAAAATTGATGAAGGAAAACATATATGTATACTTTTAACAAAACCCCTGTCGAAGAGATATCAGTCTAAGAGGTTTTTAGATGTGTTGGCAAGTGATAAGTTGAAAAATAGCAGTTTCATTGAACAATTACCCTGTCAAGACCTGAAAATATGGTAGGGTGAAAATTTGTACAGTTTGTGGTGACCAGGGTTTCACAGATTAACTTGTTACCTGCAAGAAATGCAATAAATGAGCTGAAGCATGTAAATTACATGTAGACCTTGTCTGAGTATGTGCCAGAGGCTGATTGGTTTGTGCTGAATGCAAGTTGAAACAGGAAGGAAGATTAAACTTATATATGTATTAGCTATTCGTAGCTAACAGTAAAATACACTGGCAACAAAGTACCTTTGGATCTGAGCTTGAAAGTTAGCATTCGCCTAATCTCTTCCTTTTCACTTAACTGGTGCCATATGCTGAGTAATACTAGTAAATATATGGGGATGAAGGAATTCATTTTTCCATTTGATTTTGCACATGATAAGGGAGATACAAAATATAATCCTTGCTCACAGTTTTCCCAACAGAAGATTTGCATGAGTTATCCGAGTTTGAGAAAAGAAATCCATGGCAGACTCGAGTCCTTGACTCCATGCTTGATATTGACAATAGCTCTCAATCACTTTTAGCTTTATTGGAAATGAAAATGTACATGGGCTCTATGATTTCTTGCTTAATAATAGGTCATTTCTCACCTCAGTGGCTTCTGTTGATGTTCCATTATTGTATTCACCAGTGCCATTTCAGAATGCACCACTTCATTTGCCAGAATGGGTAGAAGCTGTTTGTAAACCGTCTATAAGGGCTGATGTAGCTGTTGTGGCTGAACTCATGGACATTGCTCTTGGTATTGATACAGATGGAGGTGTGAGGGTTCCAGCTGCATTTTGAGGCATTTTGGGATTATGTCCTTCACATGGGGCTGTTTCTACTGTTGGTGTAGTGCCAATGACCCAAAGTTTTGATACTGTAGGTTGGTTTGCTAGGGATCCAAATATTCTTCATCATGTTGGCCATGTACTGTTGCAGTTGCCATTGTTAGATTTCAAACAAAGGAGGCATATTTTAATTGCTCATGACTGTTTTCAGCTTTTAAGGATACCAGAAAAGAAGACTCTTGGCGTGGCCATTAGCTCTGTAGAAAATCTACAAGGTTAAGTTTTAAATCATATAAACCTGGGTCAGTATATTGCTTCGAAAGTTCCAAGTCTAAAGGTTTTCAAGAATGAAGAAAGTAGAAATGGAGAAGGAAATTCTACTTTAAAGAATAGTTGTGATGTATTCTTTTTACTGCAAAGATATGAGTTCAAGATGAATCAGGAGGAATAGGTTAACATAGTCAAGCCTGTTTTGGGAGATGGTATATCAGGCCAAGTGCAAGATAGTTGGAGGACTTCCTTCCTAGTGCTTTTTCACTGTCAAGTATTGTTGGCATGTCTGGATGCTGTCAGGTTAATGTACCTGTAGGAAAGCATGATGAGTGTCCTGTTTCAGTTTCATTAGTGGCAAGGTATAGAGCATATTGGTTTTTACTTGATACCCTATGGTATCTACATCCTTCTCTTTAAAAACAAGCCTATATTGCTTCAAGCTCACAGTCCTTACCTACAATTACTAGTCAAGTAAAGGCTGCAAAGATTTCCAAAGAAAAGGGCAATGCTGCTTATAAGGGAAAACAATGGCATAAATCGGTCAAGTTTTATTCTGAAGCAATCAAGTTAAATGAGAAGAATGCTACTTAATACAGCAATCATGCAGTGGCATGTTTAGAATTGGGAAGATTTCAACAAGCTGAAGAAGACTGTAGCAAAACGATTAGTATTGACAAAAAGAATGTAAAAGTGTATTTAAGAAGAGGTACTGCAAGGGAAAATCTCTGTTATTACATGGAATCAATGGAAGATTTTAGATATGCATTTGTGCAAGTCTTGCCATAAATATATTGAAGAAGCTCGTCGATTAGATTATTGACTCATGATAGAATATGTTGTTCTAGGAGTAAATTAAAGTACAGTGGGATATTATGGCAATTTCTACTTCTTCCCATTGTGATGGGGATTTAGTTTAGTTTTTACCTTTACTGAACTAAATTTCATGGAGGAAACAGACCAACTGAACTACATTTCATGAAGGAAACAGTGCAAAGAATCTGTTGGTAAACACTTGTGGAGATATATAACAGTAAAGCAGCATCCAGTTTACAGTGAAATGCAAAGATCACTGAGAATTCTGCTCAGTTTTTCCTGTTTTGGGTTATTGAAGTCAAATGATGACCAAGAGCTGATGCAGAGGAATTTTTGAAAACAAAAAGAGGTTTTTGTTCAAAAGATACCCATCTACAAAAACCTCTCTCAGTTGTTCAATATCTGTCAAGTTTTGAAATATTCGTTTTAATCTCTCCAGCCTATTTTTCAGGGATTTTAAATATTTAATATTTTCCTGTTTTAGTGTTCATCTTGCGGGGAAGATTCGGATTGATTGGAGATGAATTTTTAAAAACAAAGAGAGGTTTTTGTCCATAAAAGAACCGTTCACAAAAACCTCTCTCAGGTTTTACACAGGTATCATGAATGGAGATATATGGAAGCTTCTTTGACACCTATTTTCCAGAAATTCGCCATATTTGCCAAGAATCCGATTTGCTATTTTTAGTCAATTAGTTGAAAGTTAGTTAATGTAACTACTGGGTAGTTTCAATTTCGACCTAATGAAGGTAGGATAGAACTAATTCTTTGTAATTATAAAAGAGGGACCAAGGGACAGAAGAGGGGTTCTACTTTTTGGTTGGCTAAGGAGGTCTTGGACTTGTTGATGAGTTAAGTACATAACTCTCATGTTTATTTGTTGAACAGAACAATGAAATATATGATCTTGATCACCCTTCAGTTTATGTTTTAGCTTCATTTTTTATCTTGTTTAGCTACTTGACTGATATATTCATTGTTGGTTTATGGTTTCTTTACTTGTAATGCTTGTCAGTTATGAATGAACTTTAAGATTATACTCTGATTGGTACTTGTTGATTATATTATGCATCTCTGCTCTCATTTATTTATGATTTAGTTCCTGCTTGACTCATGAATGTATTCCCTTTAGCCATCAGACTTTACAACCAAGAAAACATTTCAGAAACCCTAAAGCCTATTTTACTTGATTGAATTTTTGAGATTGTGTTGGCTTGTTTCTTTATAGCCTGGAAACAATTTCTAGCACAAACAGGTAGAAGCAGCCAGAACTACTGTATATGTATAGAATAGAATATCTCACAGTGCTCTTGGATTCAAGACTCCAGAAGATATGTTCATGGGAAATAATCCTCAGGTAAGTCACCTCAAAATATTTGGTTGTCCAGTTTACGTTCATATAGCGAAAGAGAAAATAACCAAGTTGGATCCTTCCGGAAAGAAGGGGATATTTGTTGGATACTGTGAAGTATCCAAGGCATTCAAAATTTACATTCCTGGATTCCATCACATGGAAATCAGTTGAGATGTAACATTCGATGAAGAAGCAACCCTCAAGAGATCTAGGAAGTGCCAACATGAAGAAGTGTATGAGGAAGAGGCATCTCCCAAAAATGAAGAAACTACATGTCTCCCTAAAGATGAAACTACTGAAGAGCATGACATGATAGAACCACAAGAACCTCCTACAATGGAAATGTCACGAAAGAGAAATCCTACTTGGGCAAGTGAGATTATACAAGAAGCAGAAAGATATGGAGCTCCTAAAGGCTCCACAAGAGTAAGTAAGAGGCCCAATACATTTTCCAACTATGTAGCCTTGATGTGTGATCTTGTAGATTCATTACCTACAAACTACGAAGAAGTGGCACAGAAGAAAGAATGGGTAGAAGCAATGACTGAATAATACCAGTTAATAATGATGAATGATGTATGGGATATAGTTCCCAAACCATAAGTAAAGAGTGTAGTATCCTCCAAATGGATCTACAAGATAAAACATGCAGCTAACGGAAGTATCGAGAAGTATAAAGCAATATTTGTGCCTAGAGGTTTCTCTCAGAAAGAGGGAATTGATTATGAAGAGACTTTTGCACCTGTAGCATGGTATACTTCAATTAGAGCTATCATGACACTTGCATCCATGATGAAGTGGGACTTACACCAGATGGATGTGAAGAACTCCTTCCTGAATGCTGTGATTGATGAAGAAGTATACGTACAAAAACCACAAGGATTTGAAGTTGAAGACAGACGTACTCATGTATGCAAGTTGAAGAATGCCATGTATGGCTTGAAGCAAGCTCCTCGAGTTTGGTATGGAAGGATAGATAGTTTCCTGACGAGCATGGGCTTTGCCAAGAGTAAAGTCGATCCTAACCTTTACCTCAAGGTTATAGAAGATGAACCTGTGATACTATTACTATATGTGGATGATTTATTTCTGACAGGGAATGAGAAACAAATTGTAGAAGGCAAGAAGAAACTCGCCAAAGAATTTGAGATGAAAGACCTTGGGTTAATGCATTACTTCCTAGGTCTGGAAGTATGGAAAAGTTCATAAGGAATCTTTCTCAACCAGGGAAAGTATGCTGTAGAGATATTGAAAAGATTCAATATGTTGGAATGCAAATCCATGGCCACACCCATGCATACCTGAAGTTATTAGCTGATGACTCATCAGAGTTAGTGGATGTGACTCAATACAGACAGATTATTGGCCCATTGATGTATTTAACAAATACCAGACCAGACATATGTTTGGCTATGAACACCTT
Organism: Pseudotsuga menziesii; assembly: GCA_001517045.1. Lineage (NCBI taxonomy): Eukaryota > Viridiplantae > Streptophyta > Pinopsida > Pinales > Pinaceae > Pseudotsuga > Pseudotsuga menziesii. The sequence goes on from LPNX010845823.1 coordinate 47,209, forward strand.
GATTCAATATCTAGTTCAACCTAGACGGGTTCACCTGATAGTTGCAAAGCATGTGATGAGATATCTGAAAGGGACTATAGACTTTGGTCTATACTATGATGGAAGCCATGAGTATAGACTGTATGGCTATACGGATGTAGATTGGGTTGGAAGTGTATCAGACAGGAAAATCACATCAAGTGGATGTTATAGTCTGGTGTCTGTGATGATGTCATGGTTTAGCAGGAAACAATCCAGTATTGCTCTTAGCATGGCTGAAGCAGAATATATACCAGCTTGCTCTGCTAGTTGTGAAGCCATATGGATTCGAAAGCTAATGTCAAGTTTATTCAACCCGGAATTGGATACTACCGTGATTTTATGTGATAACCAAGTTGTATAAAGATGACAGAGAACCCAATGTTCCATGATAGATCGAAGCACATAGAAATATGGTATTTCTACATTTGAGATACGATGTAGAAGGGAGCCATAAAGCTCTAGTATGTAAGTATTGATGGACAAGTTGCTGATGTGCTGACGAAGCCTCTATCTCGAGTAAAGTTCAAACACTTTCGAGACAAGCTTGGTGTTGTTCAGAAAGACCTTCCTCGAAAGGGGGAGCAGTGGTGCTGCAGTGGGATTGTATCATCCCTGGGCACTTTCCCTAAAATGATCCAGTGACCTATGTCCTCAAGAATGAAGAGGGGTTGTATCATCCCGGGACATCTGTCCATAATGGATCCGATGACTTCAGTCCTCAAGAATGTGGTGGGATTGTATCATCCTTGAACTTAGGTTCAGAACGGATCCAATGGCTTCAGTCCTCAAGAATGTGGTAGGATTGTATCATCCTTGAACTTCGGTTCAGAACGGATCCGAAGACTTCGATACTAAAGAATGTGGTAGGATTGTATCCTCCTTGAACTTCGGTTCAGAACGGATCCAGTGACTTCAGCACTCGAGAATGTGGCAGGATTGTATCATCCTTGAACTTTTTTTCAGAACAGATCTGGTGAATTCAGTACTCGAGAATGTGTTAGGATTGTATCATCCTTGAACTTTTGTTCAGAACGGATCTGGTGGCTTTGGTACTTGAGAATGTGTTAGGATTGAATAATCCCTAGACTTAGTCCTAAAGTGATAGGGACTAATTATCCTGTAATCAATTCGGTGACTTTGGTTGTTAAGAATGTGGTAGGATTGCATCATCCTTGGACTTAGTCCTAAAGTGATAGGGACTGATTATCCCGTAATCAATCCGGTGACTTCAGTTGTCGAGAATGTGGTAGGATTGCATCGTCCTTGGACTTAGTCCTAAAGTGATAGGGACTGATTATCCCGTAATCAATCCGATGACTTCAGCTATCAAGAATGTGGTGGGATTGCATCATCCTTGGACTTTAAGTCCAAAAGTGATCAGAAGACTTTTTTGTCTTTGTACTATGGATTGCAGGTTGTTGCTGATGATGATGATGTTCTTGATCGAAATATCAGAGTGTGATGATGACATTACTAATCGAAAGATCAGAATGTGATGATGATGTTACTGATCGAAAGATCAGAGTGTGATGATGATGTTACTGATTAAAAGATCAAAGTATGATGATGATGATGATGATGATGATGATCGAAAGATTAGAGTATGATGATGATGATGATGTTGATCAAAAGTTCAAAGTATTATGATGTTGATGTTCGAAAGGTCAAAGTGTTGATGACGATGTTGCTGATCGAAAGGTCAAAGTGCTAATGATGATGTTGCTGATCAAAATGTCAAAATGTTGATGATGATGTTATCAATTGAGCAGTCAAAGTGTTGTTGCTGCTGAAGATTGAAGATGAAGACTAAAGTATTGATGATGATGTTTTCGATCAAAGTGTTGTTGTTGTTGAAGATTGAAGATGAAGACTATATGATGTTGAAAAGCTTCCAATGATTTATAGATGTGTCACCCTGATGATTATGCTGATGATGCCCTCCTTCTACTATTGTTGTTGTTGCTGTTGTAGAATACCTTTCTCATTAAGGGGGAGTGTTGAAATATTGTAACTTCGAAGAATATTCTATATGTATTTTTTGTGATCCCCGATGTTCCTTCCAGGAGAATCACTTGTATTTCTTTATACCCCGATGTTTCTAATCGGGAGAACTAATAAGATTCATGAGGTAGTCCCCTCCAATTGTAATTCAGGTCATTAGTACCCCAGTTGTGGTTACTCGAGCCTACAATATTAAATTAGGATTACTCGATCCTACACAACTGAATTAATTATTAAGTGAACAGAAGAATATAAATAGAGGTGTGGCGCTCCTCATTTGACACACACACACACTCACTTGTGTAGCGCATTCAAGAGAGAGAGAGAAGTAGCTGGAGAAGGAGGAGGATCAGTCTTTTGGTTTTACCTTTTATCTTTTTGGGGCATCTATATTGAGGAAGCTTTTGCTGGGTTTTCCCAGGATAAATCTGTGTTGTTCTTGTGATACTGTTTCTTTTAGTGATCCTGTTTATATGCTTTTGTTATGAAATTAAAATTAAATGCTGATGATCTAGATTAGCATGTGGAATTTTAATAGTATAAGGGAGATATTGTAATGCTATGTTGTAACGTTTATCGATGTTAAGTCGACAAAAAAAAAAACCTAATATGAGGGAGATCTTGTAAGGTTTGTCGAGTAACGTTTGTTACTAACAAAATAATAAAAAATAAAAATTTTAATTATCCACCAAAATAAATGTCAACAAAAAAACAACATAAATGATGAGGGAGATCTTGTAAATTTTGTCGATATGTTGTAATGTTCCTACCTAACAAAATAATAATAAATAAATAATTTTAGTTATCATCAAAAAAATGTTGGCCTTGCACATGGTTTTAAAACCAAGTGCAAGGTCTCATAAACAACCCATGGTCTTAAAACCATGTGCAAGGCCTCCTATTGGGCCAGGAAAGGGCACAAGGAAGAACTCGAAGTGCAAGTGCAAGAAGAAAAACAAGCATGCGATGAGGTAAAAGCAGGTAAAGGAAGAAAAGCAAGTGCATAAGAGAGAAAGTTACGACAAGGAATGGTACGATGAAGGAAAAGTAGACCCAGATTCAGTGGAATATTGGCAAGTAGAAGAGTAAAGGCTGGGAAGGTACAGGTCAGGAAGACCGTAGGAGTTCGAGTCAACGGAAGACTAAAGGACACTTTTTGCGGCTAGTTATGGTCTACAATTAATGTAATGAAGGACGTTTCTGTGGCTAGTATGGACTGTAATAGATATATGAAAGACGTTTTTAAGGCTACTTATGACTATAATAACTAAGTTGTATTCAGTCGACCCTATGCGGTCTTGTAATATATATAAATAGGAAGAACCTGTTATGTATAAGGGTTCAGTTTTTGTTCGAAGAATAATTAGAATTGTTTTGAAGAGAAAAGATCAGAGAGAAGTCTAATAGTAGTAGAAGGCTGTTGAGTCACGAATCTGCAGCTGAGTGCACAGACTGTTTTGTAAGATTGAATCTGTAGTTGAGTGTGCATATGGTAGAGTATAAGATTCGATCTAGGTTGTGTGTGGATCAGTAGGAGTAGAAGAAAAGCATAATATAGAGAGCATGAGAGCAAGAAGAGTCTGAGCTAGAAATACATATCTTAAAACAGTCTGTAGTCAAGTCCTAAACTGCAAGGTGCCATATATTTCCCATGCCATATGAAGAGCACCTTGGTGGTTTCTTACCGAAATAGGTTTCCATGTTATTTCATTGTCACATGAATGTTGAATGTTTAACAATTAATGTTGAATGTTTGATTATCTTGCATTGTTTATGGTTATCACTTGAATCAATGTCGTCGCAATATTGATAAAAGAAGTGAATTAATGAATGTTTAAAGTATCGTCGAAGTGTTGTTTATTATTTCATGGTTAAATAGTATGAAGTTGTAATATTGTCGCTCTACTATCATTTACATTTAAGGAATCAGCCGCGTCGCACAATTGCGCCAGTTGTTAAGTTGACAAGGACAAGGTTGTGTCGCATGTCGGCTGTGTCGCACTGTTGCGCCTCTGTCGAGTAGTAAAAGACTACATCTTTCAGACTCTGCCGAGCGCCTTGGCCGTGCGCCAAGGGACTGTAATCCCTCACCAACTGTGGAAACATGGTTCTGGCAGTTACACATTAATATATCTCGTGTGAGACTCTGCTTGCCTCGTAGGTGTTTCCGACTGAGCTTGCTCTCTCGAGCCGATGTCTTTGGGTGTTTTGTTGGTTTCATGGGTTTGTTGAACCTGGGTCGCGAGAGTAGGGAAAAGTAGGCCAACACCTCCTAAACCATATACAATAAAACCATTGGTTGTTTAGGAGGGTCTTGCAAATGGTTTTAAAACCATTTGCAAGGCCCTCCTAAACCATGTATAATAAAACCATGGGTTGTTTAGGATGCCTTGCACATGGTTTTAAAACCATTTCAAGGCATGTCTAAACCATGTACAATAAGTCCATGGGTTGTTTAGGAGGCCTTGCACATGGTTTTAAAACCATGTCTGGGGGAGATGTTTTGAATACTAATATACTTTAATTTATGCAATACTTGAGAATCATATTAACATTATCCTAGATCCTCACTTGAAACTATATTTAGGATAGTATTAAAATGTATGTAATCTCGAGGTTTTAAATAAGGGTTTTTAAATTATGGGATTATGAAAATATAATTAAAATTAAAATATAATTTAAATTTAAACTGTATTTATATTTTTTAATTTTTTAATTTTAAATTTAAATTTAAAATAAAATATAATTTTATATTTATATTAAATTTATATTTATATTTAAATTAAATATAAAATAATTTAAAATTTATATTTATATTTAAATTAAATATAAAATAATTTAAATTTTATATTTATATAAATAAACATATTATTCAAGTTTATATATGAGTTTATTACATTGTATAATAAGAAGTACTTGTGGTATAGTGATAAGGGTGTTGGGATAATGGGTGTGAGGTCCAAGGTTTGATCTTCTTAGATCACCTATTTTTTTAGAAAATATATTGAATTTTATACTTGCATATATTTCAGTGTATGGTGTTTTAGACTTGCATCGATTTCACTGTATGGTGTTTTATCATTGCATAATTTTCAGTGTAGTTGTTATTTCTTGGATGCATTGATTTCGGTGTAAATTTCATGGATGCATAAATTTTAGTGTGGATTTCATAGATGCATAAATTTCAGTGTGGATTTCATAGATGCATAAATTTAAGTGTAAATGTTACTGCTTGACATTTTTTATATAGAGTCTGAACTAGAAATGGAAGATGTGCATGCCAAAGATGCTATGAGACAAACATGAGAAGAACCAAAAATACAGAACGTTGAACATTAGAAAGCATATCAAGGAAGAAAATCTAATGAAATGACAACAAAAGAATAAGAAGTACTCAAATAGGTCGTTTATTAATTGATCTGGCACTATCCTGAGAGTACTCAGAAACAACATCCTCCAATTTGTTGACAATCAAATTTGTATGCTTGCACTCCATGTTCCTTTTCCATACCTTGGATCTAACACATTTGTTTCTTCTCAGGACAACCCATAATTCCAATGGATATGACGAGACCAATTCAACTTAACATGTTCCTTTCAATGCTGATCAAACTCCAATTTTTGTGTCACTACCTAATATGGCGGCATATATGACAAAGATAATTTTATGTGAAGGAAGAATGTTGTGTGAAGTAATCCTTAAGTTGTAACAGTTAAGGATGTGTGTAATGAGATAGAATAAGGTATATAGTAAAGTGAATTTAAAATTTTCAAAACGAATTGTCATATTTATTACTTAGATTATAAATTGAATTGAATGTCATATTTACCTTCCAAAAGTCCAAATGCTAGTTCAACCATATCATAATTTGTCAAGTATTACATGGTTTTAATAATAGTAATATCGACCTAATCATACAATAACTTGTCAAAGTATTGCATGGCCTTAATATTAGTAAGGCCAACCTAGCTTAAGTGAGGGTGTCAGTTAAATTGATGAGAAATAATAAAATAAAAGGAATAAATGAGGGAAAGTATTGAGGAGCAATTTAAAAAAAATTTAATTAATTATTTGAGGATTATGTAGGTCAAAGTTAAATTTAAGAGTTTGTACCTCGGGAGATTTGATCCCTCTCGGCGCTTGATAAAGCTTGGGATTTGGATCTAGGATGATTTATAAAAATTCGTCTTTGAACATTGAATTCATTTCACACCGAGGATGGAGAAATTGAAACATAACGTCACGGCCTACTTTTCCAAAGTACTACAGAATGGTTGGAGTTTCTTTCTTTATTTTTATGAATTCGTCTTTTATATATAAATTCATTGGTCGCCAGTGTCCAATGAAATGGTGACATATACTTAAAATTTTGAATTTGAATTAATATCATCGTTGTGAACTGTACTTCATTGTCGCAAGGACCATTAAAGTTATATGCACTTCAATGCACGTGAGAGAGGTTTGGGTCATTGGGACGAATGATTGTTATTCTCCCCACCCAAATTCAATACTTGTAAGTGAATGTCATGATGTTCTTATGAGCCCCTATGTAATGCTTGATATGCTTTTGTGGAGCTCCTTATAATAAATGTGTTGATGATGTAAAATGGACATACCTTGATTAAAGTTTAATACCTCTTACATTATCAAAAATGATTTTATTGAATAAAAATTCATAATAACATAGGCATTAAATTTTTCCGTTCAATTTATATTTTCTTGTGATTTTTGCCTTTGTCTAGGTATCGATATAACATAGAACCAAACCACCCATTATTACGACTGTTTTATTTCCACGGCTGAGTTTTATAATAAAAAACCATTAATTTTTGGGCGTTCAATCTATGATTTTTTCCTGGCTGGCTACAGAGAACCAAACAATTCATACCGACCATAGCTGGCTCGCAAACATTCATTTAGTTTATTATTTTTAAACCATAGATTTTCATTATCATATTTGTTTTTTTTCAATCCAAATAAGTATTGGTAGATCAACTTGTACTGTAGTGGACAACTTCCAACCTTAGAATTCAAGGGAAAATTTTGATTGACATTTGACAATTCTAACCTTAGAATTCCGGGGAGCATTGGACACTTCCAACCTTAGAATTCCCAGGATCAATTTGATCGGTAGCCCAACTTGTAAGGACTAGCGACATAATAAACTATTCATGTTATTTGTGAGGTCCTCATAGATTCACACAATTTTGATTTGCTATGAAAATAAATAAAAACACATTTATTTTAATAATGGAATGTAAATATTGAAACGAAATTTGTTAACCAAAAAGATAACATTCCATCCCACAACTAAGTGACTAAATCTACGTAAGTTATATATATATATATATACATTAAAATTTTCAAAAACAATTTTATTTTCTTATAATTAGAATGGGTTATCAGAAACATATTAAAAAATTGTATTCAAACCAAGTAGTTGAGAAGTGCAGAAATATCCAAAGAGGATTGAAAATATTTACAACAAGAGCCACGTGGTGGCAATGTTTCCAACATTGTCACATGTTGTTGCATGTTAACTTGAAAGTAAACTAGCAATTTTGCAGTAGTGATAGAGCTTCATGATATTTTAAGTCTGCAAACTGGAAAAAATCACAACAAAAAAACCTCAATTATATGGTTATAAATCCATTATTCAAATCCTATCTTAAAACAAGCCCTTGAAATTATGAGGGATTAAAATGCCATTGAAAAGAACCACAAGGTGGCAATGTCCAAAACATTGCAGTAGCAATGGTTGGTTGTTTGTAATTGCAAACTACTCCATTGCATAGTAGGAGGGATCACATTTAAAAAAAGTAATAGTATTATGTACTTATTGAGATGAAGTAGCATAATTATCTAAATGTTATAAATAAATAAATAAAACAAATTAAAAACACAACACATTTGCAATAACAACTCTAAAATACTAAAAAAACAAGATTTGTCATATGGGATTATTTTATAATCTTTGTTAGGGTGTAATTCTTCTCCAACTTTTTAAGGTAAAGTAGGCATCAATTTGTTGTAGTGAAGGTTGCTTTATGGGGCAACTGTTTTTATAATAATCATTATTTTATAAAGTTTCTCTATATTGATATATATGGGAAAGTAGAAAACAAAAAACCAAGCAATTCTTACCCAACATTAAACACCTAAAATCAATTAACATAATGAAAGACAACCATAATTTGAGTCTTTGGTAACAACATAAAATTATATATATATATATCAAGAAGCCCCTAGTAAAAATAAATTTGAAGGCTGCAAATTGCATATGTATGTCCTGTTGCTTTCATTTACCCATCTTTAATGCCATATTTTGGAATTGAAAGTGTCATAGGTTTGACCCTCTGTTCTTTGTTGTCTACATGTTTATGTACCATTGTGTACCCGTATTCTACCAAATCATGCTTACTAACATGCCTTTATCTTTGAATCATAGTATGTGAATCATCTACTTTGTTTGGTCATTGACTTTTGAAACCTGTGGTTGAATAAGGAGCTTACATATGACTTGATGAATCATCTAGGTTGTTTGGTCATTGACTTTTGAAACCTATGGTTGAATAAGGAGCTTACATATGACTTGATTCATCAAGTGGTATGAGGTAATACCATAATTCTATAGGACTAAGCTTATACAAGAACTCTATTAGGTTAGTGAGGATTATTGATTAGGTGGATTAATATTAACTATCTTTAGTTGTGCATCAATGTGTCGTACAAATAAAATCCATCTATCAGTTAGCTTCTAAGGAATTCAAAAACCAGAAATTCAATTGCAATTACAATTACAATTTTAAGAACAAACCCCTTTAAATGACATAATAATCTATTGGAATTCACGAACCAAAATTATAACTTAATACCAGCTATTGGAATACACTTCTTTTATGAAAGAAAAAAAAACCTATTGGAATTCACTGCTTTTATAAAGAAAATAAGGCCTATTGTAATCTAAATTACATGTGACAAAACTATCTGTGACTTTATATTTTAAAGCATGGCTTCCAATTAAGTAAACCTTTCGTGGTTTTAATCTTTCTCAATGAATAACCATAAGCATCTTAGTGTAAAATTAAAACATGATACCAGCGATTGAAAAAAAACAAAAAAGAGTATTGTAGTCTAAAGTATATGTGACAATGGTGTCACCATCCTTCACATTAGTGATGCAACGATCAAGGCTGGTCCTTTTGCAACAACATGTGATGTAACATTCAAGGCTGGTCCATGTGATGTAACATTCAAGGCTGGTCCTTTTGCAACAACCTAGAAGATGAAGATGACGTTAAGAAATTTTAATTTATAAGACCATGATTTTCAGAGTGACTGTGGAATTGGTAATTCTCTGCATGATGCAACTTGGAGGCAATGGCCTTGGATCACTGGTTTCTGTCTTTCAACAAATTAAGAACCCTTTACTGTACAATGTCAATTATTTAGGCTTTGGGTTAGCTTTTGGGTAGTACCATTCCCAGGAAAACAATTTAGTTCGTAATTGCTTAAACAAGTGTATTAAACCCTCTTCATCCCACCCGCGACCCCAAGTTTATTATGATACAAGGCCAATTCTCTGAACACGGAAGTGCCAGCCAATTGTATTTGGCTTGCAATATTTTAATATTACCTTCTTGAAAGCTGCCAAGCCATGGTAATCATGATACAACGCCAATTCTCTAAACACGGAAGTGCCAGCGTCCTGATTGAAACTCATGCATGCCTCTGGATGCTCCTTATCCAGTTTTCCAACATATCAATTGAGAGCTGGAGTCGAGGAAAATACAAACATTAACACCAATTAGATTTCAACTTCGTCCGGAAAAAAAGAAAGAGCTGCACAATACTTAGTTGCTTACACATAATCTAAATCTGCAATCTGAATCTGGCATATATCCAATAAAACTACAGTACTCAGTAGAACCCAGAGAAAATTCTGAAATATCTGATGTTCTAATTCATTAAGCTTTGATTGGACACTTCAACTCTCCATGCGGTGACTTTGGATGGAATTCGGCAAGTTTATATAAATCCAGATGGAATTCAGCAAGTCTATATAAATCTGGAGCTCGCAGAATGCTTTAAAAGAGAAAAAAAAAGTCATCATTTCCCAGCCTCCTGAAATCAAGATCATATTCTTTGCACATTTGCTCCAACTCAAACCCAATTGCACTAACATTAACCTTTTTTAATTGATTACTAAAATACTTTATTAACCGTTTATAAATAGCAGTGAGAAAAGCACATCTGTGATATCCATCCGCAAAGAACAATGTATGTTTGGGTATTGCCAGACCTTCAGGGGGAGCCATACTGAAATACCTTCCAATGTTAACGTTGAACCTCTGGAAATGACTTATCTTGAGTCTCTGAGTTCGTCGCAATCTATGAGATATGGTGGCAACAGAATCAACTACAGCTTCAAGAAGGTTATGCTCTTCAACGCACACGAAAAAATCAAATCTACCACATACCAGGTTTTGTCGAGATTCTTCACTGCTCATAACAAAAAATTATAAGCTCATTACCAAGGATGAGAGAGCCGTGAAGCCTGATAACGGGTCAAAAGTGTATTCTCAACCAAAAAAAAATGCTATATTTTGTTTAACATACACATTGAGACTTCAAAGGTGGTTTCCAACTGAATTGGCATGAAAATGAAAACCAACTGAATTGGCATGAAAATGAAAATGAGTTTTAACTTAGTTAAAATATATTATTTACCTTAAAATATAAATTATTTGCGCCTCAGAATTGCAGTAAACAAGAACCAGATTTCCCAGTAATTCTTCTCTATTTAGTGCATCCACTTACAATTTCCTTGGAAGATGCAACGCCAAACTGGACGCCTGTCAAAGCCGCCTCCGAAACCGGGCGGCTTCTTCCATGGTGCCAGTAAACTAAGTGACTGACTTCTTCACTCACTGGGTGGCGTTGCAATTGAATCAGCAGAGTCTCGGCATAGTGGTTTTGGTCGTTTGTAGACCGTAGCTGCAGCTGTGTTTTATATAAAATATTGTGATGAAAATATAAAGGATGAAAGGCGAATGAATGAATGAAAGCTCAAAAATTTAAAAGAATTTGGATTTTTTATACCGATGTCAAACTGTGCAGAGAATATATAATAACATGGAGAATTCAAGAACCACTCTAAATTTACAATTATAGAATCCATTACATAATGGATGCTCATCAGGTGACCAGTACTGGCAAATGAAAGAACCCATAAATCTTTTTGGCATGGTTCTTCAAGGCTTACCTATGACCTGCATCTTTCGTCCAGATTGGGAGCACAGATATCCGTACTCTGAAACTTCTTTGATACCTATTCAATGATGAAGAAATTACAAATCCAGAAGCAGAAGGATAAATTGAAAATTGCAGACCGATTTTCTCTGTGTATTTGTAGAGATTTGGATTAGTTGGAGACAATGGCGGATGGGTATTAAATACAATTGCAATGGTAATGGTAAGCTTCCTGATTGGGAGATCGTTGGAGACTTACAGCCAGAGAAAGAAAGTGGTGAACACAAAGCTTTCACTCAAATAAGCTTTATCTCCTTGAATGCGTGCTATACGGGCCTCCAACTCGTCTTTTAATCCCCTCGTGCTATTCTACCGGTTTTCTTGATCGATCTCTGGCACCTAACGCAACGTGGTTCACCTCCATAAAGAAGTTTAATGGATGCCAAGTTCTACTTCCTTCCACATATACATATATATATTATATATCTCCTAGATATTCCCAAACATCATGGGCACGCAATAAAGTCTTCACCTTAACTAACCATACTTCATAATTTCTCCTAGTGAAAATGAGAACCTCGACATCACTATGGTTGCTCAAGAGGGTATTTCGCCCTAGTTGACAGATTACCAGTGGATTACTAGCGAATTGGTATCTTGGTCACCCCCTTTGGTATGGACGTCTTCCATGGAGATTCCGCTCACAAATTTTGTTAAACGTGGTTCTAAAATCCTTCGCTAAATTGGTGAAATATGAATGGTTCTAAATTGGTGGCTGTAACTTGCTTTGATACCACTCTATTGTTTGGAGGCAAAGAAAAAATTAAAAAAAAAGAAGAATTATGAATTATGAATGTTGATATAACCGCACACTATGAAGCTCATAGATTGCACATTATCTAACTCACTACACTGCATAGATTAAGGTTTTATTGCATCTCTCCTTTTCTTCGGTTTACAAAGTGAGATTGCCTTTTTCTTTCCTAAATGGTAGATGACTTTTTCTTTTGTAAATGCTAGATGTTTGTTTTTACCATTTTAATGGTGATTTGATTCTTTATTTTTGGAACGAATAATTAAAAGAGTATGATAATTATCTTGATCAATAAACATTGCATCGTTGACCTATATCACAAAGAAGAACATATAAGATTGGAAGGTTGGTTTTGTCGGCTGAGCTGTGGTCTAGCGGTTAAATCGGTGGGAGTTTCCATCACTGGCCCAGGTTCGATTCCCACAAGGGAGTCCCCAGAGTGACATCTTTTCTAGGAGTGATCAAAATATAAGTCCCCGACTCCGACCAAAAAATCAAGGGGTGTTCTTGTCAAAAAAAAAAAAAAGATTGAAAGGTTGGTTTTAAGTTAAAGTGAACAGATTTGGAAGAACTCTAAGCATATGTAACCTTTTTTATATAAAGCAAGTCTTTTTACTACTTTGATTGTTCTACGATTTTGTAGTAAATGTTCGATGAACAACTCATCAATAGGGACAGCCCTTTTATTTGATTTAATATGCATAAAACAATTCATACTTCTAAATTCTAATTCTAAATCCTGTTATGACTCTACTAAAGTATGTCAAATATAATTGCGTAACCATTTGCTAAGCGACGATGCAACTCGAATATAATCGTGTAAGCCAATATCCTATAATCGTGTAAACCAATATCCTATCATGTTAGTTCATATTGTGGGTTTTAAAATTATCAAAAATCGAACTAATATATTGCAGTTATTGGGGGATGAGGGGTTTAAGGTGGGGGTGGGAAGGGTGGTTTATAAGGATTGAGGTATAAAATGGTGTGGGGAGGAGGTTTTAAGTATTGGGAGGGGTTTTCAACAAAAAGTGTTTGGGTCACTATCTCTCGAAATTAAGGGTATTCTTTCATATCCCACGATCGCACGTGCTATGTGAGATGTTCACTAAGTGAAGTCCCCGTGTTCTCACTGGGTCCCTTCTTATTTCAAGGGAGAAACTTGGATGGCTCATTTAATTCTTTTTTGTCAAAGAAATTTTCGGAATTCTGCCCTTAACTATTTTGTATTAATCAAACCAACTGCCACTGCCAGAACCAAATGCTCCTGTGAATATCATTAACTCAAACTAAGCATTTTCCAATGCCATTGCTTACGCTATCACGCCGTCGGTTCTTGGGGCACAAAGTCCCAAGCAAACGTCACCTGTGAATATCATTAATTCAAACTAAGCATTTTCCAATGCCATTGCTTACGCTATCAGGCCGCCAGGTCTTAGGGCACAAAGTCCCAAGCAAACGTTACCTGCAAAAGACCAATAGAAGCTAAGTTAAATCAATATTTAAATAATTTAAAAAATAAAAATTAACCAAACTATAGTAAAAACATTTGAAAAATAAAAAATTTAAATATACCTTTGGAATTAATCTACCTAACAGATTCATATATATTCCCTGTCGGGAACATAACAATCTTCCTTCCTTCAATGGGTTGGGAGGACTGCCCCTTTTTCTTGCCACCTATTTGTTTTGCTACTTTTTGTTATGATGGATAAGTCTTAACAAAGAGTTTGCATATGTTAAGAACATGTGTTTTCTCCTAAGAGGTCATAGGTTCGAATTCAAAAGGGGTAGGTATGTACAGTGTTTGGATTTTAGCAGTTAAATCACTAGGAAAAAGGGTCCTTCCCACAAACAAGAGGTTCTCACACACCTAATTCCTACTAACAAACAGTTCTCACACACATAATTCATGTCTGACTTGACTATGACCTTAAACATAGATTATTAATAATTTAAGCATGTTTCATGTTACACTAAATATATTTCAAAATTATAATTTTGAATAAAATATTTTATTTAACTTTAAGAAGATATATTAATACACGTAATATTTTTATCGAACAAAAGTGGTTGATTCGACTAATTTATCATTAGCAAAACCTATAAATAAATAATAAAAAACATTATATTTTTACATATTTTAATATTTTAATTTCCAAAATTACCATACCCAAAAAAATTATTTTAATTCCCAAAATTACCATTAAAAAAACATTTACAATAAAAACGAAGATATCAAATCCATATGATACAAGAATATAAAATCATTTACCATATACAAATAAAAACATATGAAAATGCCACGTATTCATAAAAAGACGTAATTAAAAAGACATTAATTTGCTATCATCATATCAATATCATTCTTTGTCATTATTAGTTGTCATTTTTCTTCCTTCGTTCAAGGGAACCTGTTGAGAAAGAAGATTATCCCTCATCAAGCTTGAACATGGAATGTTCAACTATGATGGTGCTACCCTGAAATTGGCTCGTATAAGTTGTCTTAGCAATTTTTCTTACTCTTTGATAGAGATTGGAAAATCAATTTTGTGGACTTTATTTAAAGAGGTAAGGCATTATTGTAAATATTTTTAGTTATTTTTTATATTTTTTTATAATTATTTATTTTGAATTTGTAACCATAAAATCAATTTAGATAGTACACTTGTAAAGAACAATTATTGAAGATAAATGGGTGAATGAAAACGTCCTCCTTAGCTTAGTAGTTCTCAATATGATCTTGTTCTCTTGCTCCATGCATATTTGTAAAACTCTATATCTTCTCTATACCCTAGGTGGTAACTATTTCAGTTAGAGCTCAAAATATTGAAAAAGTAAGAAGTGCACTCATATATGAGTATCTTTGTTAAGTAATTTAAAGTACAAAAGAAACAAGAAGCGATATAAAGGAAAGTTTGCCATTTTAATAAAACAGTTTAAAGTAGAAGTCGCTAAACATAGTAATGCTTTGAGGCTAACTTTTCTTTTAGCCATCCCCCATTAACAATTTGTCCTCATTTAAATATAGCTTATTTATAACGTCTTTTTTTCTAGTTAATAGCTTGTTAATAAAAAAATGACAAAACTGGGTGTCGGGAATGATGGAGTGAAGAGGAGCATGGCCTAGGCCCTTCCAACGAAGAAGAGGAGAATGTGGGCAGCTGGAAAGAAGGATGGGTATCTAAGAAATCCAAGTCTTGATGCCATCCAGGCACTAGTCTTGATGCCTTCCAGAAAAGTCTTTCAATAGCTTGTCATTAACTCCATATCCCATTTTATTGGGTGAGAAAATAATATCGCATAACCAGAATACACATCTAGCACCAATAATAGCATTCACAAATTCTGATATTAAATCTAAGCTATGAATTCCAAAGAATAAAAGAATTCAATGCAAATATGTTAGGAATAGTGTGAAATTAGACCTCACAAAAAAACCTATGAATTATTCCATCCCAATTGTCTTACATCAACCAGAGTGTCCAATTATTTAACACCTATATCATAGTCTCATGGGAAACCTTGAGAGCTACTCTATTGCCATTTGAGTGAAGAGACTCATTTTAATTTCCAAAGAAACAAAAAAAAATGATGTGTACTAGTTCTACATTAGATTGATTGTTATTTTATTTACTACATCCAATAGCCATAAACAAATCTTCTCCCTACACTCACAAGTTCAATCTCTAGAAAGACAATTTTACAAGTTTATGAAAGAACTGCCCAAGGGATTTTTTTGGGGTGTTTCATTTATAGAATATCATGCTTCAATTCTCATTTATATATTATGTCGACTTAAATTAATGCCTAACAGAAATAATTCAAGACAATAGTAATTTCAGTTCTAAGAAATAATAGTCATGTCATATATAGGGAGACTCTTAAAACTACTTCCTCATAGAACAAAACATACACAACACATGCACACAGCATACAACGGAACCTTGATTTTTATCCATTTAGTCAACCCCAAAAACACATTGCAAATTCCCTATTTATACACAAGCATAAATTTTTTTCTCAATGAGCTTCACTAGAAGCTCCTTCCTTGGCCATAGTGGAATCTTGAGGGTATGAGAAAAACAAGACAATGAGAATCAACCTACATGGAGAGCTAATTACATGGATTAAAATGATTATATGGAGCTAATTACATGGACTCAAATTATTATATGGTTCAATTATACAACCATTGCTCCTTTACAATAGACTACAATGTAGAATATAGTGTAGAAGGACTTTGGTCTTCACCAATGTTATTGCTAGCAATGTTTGTACTTTCTAACATATGTGTTATATCTGATTGGAATTTTTGAATGCCAGTAGTTTCCAAAATAGTCTTTCTGATTTTTTGTAGCATACGCACAATGTCAATCATAGTAAGTCGTCCTTAACTGGACTCTTTTGTATAGAGAAAACCCACATTTACAAGGTGACTAAGACAATTGAGTTCCTTATCTTCTTCAATAATGTTACCAGTCCTCCTTAATAGACTTGTATACACTACTTCCTCGACTCGGTTTGGAAAAAGGCTACCCACCCATTTCTGCAAGCTCATTCCCTCCACAAACATGTTGTGGATGGGTTTCTTTCTAGTGAGCATCTCCAATAGCACCACTCCATAGCTATAAACATCACATTTTGTTGTGATACATCCATCCAATTCGTACTCTACATTCAAACATCCTCATCAAATGGTTTCTCATTCACAATTTTTAATCAAATAAAAAAACTCATGACATTTCCTGCTATCATTCTCAAATAATACCTAGAGGAATGTAGCCTACAGATCCCTTGTGTTGATGTGTCAATGTGATAGATAAATTGTAAAAGTTTGCAAAACATACGCTAGCAATGCCAAAGTATGTTAAATATGATGTCATATGTTCACCTAGAAGCACATTGTTTCATTCAAGATCACAATGGATTACTTGTATGAAACAATGGCGATGGAGATATGCCATGCCTTATGCAATGTCTATTGCTATAATTAACCTTTGAATCAAATTCAAACTACTCGTAACTCCATCTTGAGGATATAACCACTTCTATAGGCTTCCATTTGACGTGAACAGGAATATCAAAGCTTTGATTTGGTGGTCTAAATAAGATGTTATGATTCTGATAAGATTTTGATGCCTAACTCTACTCAATACTTTAACGGGCATTTACCCGTCAAATTCCATCGTGTGGCAGAGAACTATCTTCCAATTTTTTCTTTCCTTTTTAGTTTAACTTTGATGTAATCTTCACCAAAATATCCTCATTACTTTGATGTAATCTTCACCAAAATATCCTCATTAGTTTAACTTTGATGTAATCTTCACCAAAAGTTAAACAAAAGTTTATAGAAATTTAAATATGCACATATTCACATAGTCAAACTTGTATCTATTCCATTTAAAATAGTCATAAGATAACCTTAATTTGGATCTATGTTTTAAGAAAACAAGATGGTTAATAAACCCTCAATTATATGAGAAAAAACCAAGTTAATAATTCAGGGTTTGAATTATTTGCTTATGAATACCACTTTAAAGCACATTATCCTTTCAAGTCCACACAAAGAAACATGGCGTTACATTTCCTTTATGAATGTATCCAAAACACTTTATCAAAAATAAAAAATTATTGATGAGTTTCATAATGTTTTGGTATATATTTTAAATCATTTGCCTATAACCATCTACTTTTTCATTGCAAGAACGGTTAAATATTAATTTAGGAGTATATGCCATGACTCAAAGTTTGAACTACTAAATAATAATTTAAAAGTCTATGTTAATTTTTTTATTTTATAAGTCAAATCCTAACAATGAATTGTTGGGAAGAAATAATTAATAAACAAATTTCAATATAAGTGTTTTTTTTATAATTAGGTTTTAATAATTTAATATTAAAGAAAAACATATATATTAGTGATAAAATGAAATTTAAACTTATTAATTCCAATATGATTTGACAAGATAATTTAACCAAATCACAAATTAATACCTTTGGTTGTAAGTTTAATAATCAACCAAGGCATATAAGTGATTTGCTTATATGTAAAAGATTAGCCATAAATGTTTCTCATGAGTTTAATAAATAATTGAGTGGGTAAAGTTAGCGAAAAATCCATGTCTAAAACATGAATTATTGATTCCTCTCCATAGTACAAGATGTAATCGAAAATCATAAAATTGAGCATTTAATTAAAATTGTCAGATATGCCCAAAAGCTCATTTAGCCATTGAAGATAAATCCAAATTTCATTAGATTATTGAAAAAGCAAATTGATCTATTTTTTGCAAACCAAATCATGCTGTCAACTCAAATAGGCTCAATAAAAGCATGCAAGCATCTTTAAACATCCAAAAAGCCAAAAGGGTTCAAGCAACTAAGGTCATCCAAATCACCCAATCCTCGTGAAATGAAGAACCAATCCCAAGAACAAGCAACACATAGAGTGAAATGATCGAAGAATATGAAACCAAAAATCAAGCGAGATAAAATAAAATAAAACCAAAAGCTAGGAGTAATTACAAAATTTACATGGGGGTCATTTTATTTCATACAAAATCAAGAGGTGTTGTTGGGGTCGCCAACAAATGGCGACATACTAGGTGAACCGGTTATCTCTGTATGTTTACCTGAAGATTGTGGATACAGGAAAACAGAATAAAGGCTTCTCGAATCATCAAATTTCACACTACATGACTTTATCCTTTCACTAGCTGATATAGTAAAGTTTGAACTTTAATACTATGACAATCAAATGAATTATCCGAACTATTATTCAGAGACTTCATAAAGAT
This sequence comes from Pseudotsuga menziesii, assembly GCA_001517045.1. Lineage (NCBI taxonomy): Eukaryota > Viridiplantae > Streptophyta > Pinopsida > Pinales > Pinaceae > Pseudotsuga > Pseudotsuga menziesii. The sequence continues at coordinate 66,098 of LPNX010845823.1, forward strand.
GAATGACTTTGAAATATATGCACAGCAAATAAACCTCATCAAGAATGTTTTATCAACAACTAAAGATAATCGAATAACATCAACATAAATATATGACCTTCATATCTTAAGAAGATATCTAGATAAGTTCCCCACCCATTTGACATAAATAAATGAAATATTTGTTTTCTCATTTTCAAATTTTTATCATCGTTGTTTTTTATTTATTTTGAATTAACAATAATATTAATTAGATCTTTGATTCAAGACTACTATCTACGCCTGGAAACCAAAAATTGATAGCAGCATTCACGAGAACTACGAGAGATAAACAGGCTGGCTCTATTCAGAGACCTCCTATTCTTCAACCAAAGTCTTTGATTAGATTTTTACTAACCAATTTACCCTAATTGATGGGGAAAATAACCAAGATAAAACTCCTTGAATAGCATTGAGGCATAATGATGGCTAATGCAACTGATTGAAAAGTTTATGAGAGAAATACTTCTTGGTAGGAAAACTTCTCTAGCTAATGATATCATTGACAAAATAAAATCCAAGAATAATAAGCGGGAGTTCAACTGACTGGTTGGCTAAGTTCATAAGAATTGTTTCAAGACTAGGAGTGATTAAGTCACAATAAGAAAAATTGATATGGCAAGAAACTCCTTACCATGATTCCCCTTAAAGATATCAAGTTGATTAGTAGAGAGACATAGCAACACCAAACAATGTGCATTTTTATCTATCTACAATACCCCCTTACTTCAATCAAACAAAAAACAAAGAGGAAAATCAGAAAGTTCAAAATATAAAATTCACTACTGAAACTAATCAACCAAACAAAGTTGAAATTTAAAAATGCAAAATAAAATCACTAATTTAACCAAAACATTCAAAAACTTATATACAAGATAGTACCTAATCAAATCAAAATTTCAACCAAAAGGTATGTATTACAATTCAAAAGAAAAAAATAATTAAGCATTGATAAACCTTAAATGATAAGAGAAAAGATTGAAACTTAAGCTCACCATCCAAGAAGGTAAATGAAATTGAAATGAGAAAATCATGACATGGTCATACTATGAGATGAACTATACAAAATAATGTAAAAATCAGAAAATCATGCCATGCATAAAGAATGATGACAAATCTCCTAATATTAAATTTGATCACAATATAAGGATACAAAGGATTAAGCTTTTAGCGAAAGGGTCAATATGAATGAAAAAACACAAGGTGAATATAAGATGCATGTCAAAATAGATATGAGTTCATCATTGACATCAAGCTTCCAAAACTCTTCAAAAATCTTAGAATTGTAAACATAAAATTTACTCTTCTTTCCCTATGATTATGATATACTTCATTTAATCATGTTTGAAAGGTTGAAATGAATGAGACCCTTTTCCTCAATACTATTTACAAAATGAAATCAAAATGAAAAAAACTAGATTTTAAGTTGTGCAATGTATGAAAAATAATTACAAAATGAGCGAGTTGCAATTGAGAACAGAAAAATTATATATGATCACAACTCTTTACCCTATATTCTTTTTTACTATTTGTTGCTTTAAAAAGTTAGTTAATCAATCATATGTATACATTTCATCATTAGGCCATCAATTCTGATTAAAGATAAAACTTAAAATGAGATGCCTAATAGATAAAAACAATTAAAAGATGTTGAAAGTAAAGAGTACTTCCCTGAACAATGGCTTGTCTCCATCTCTAAACTAAATATGTACATATGTACGATAAAATCAAAGGTAAATTGTCTATTTTAATAGGACAATTTTGATTAACTCATTTAAGGTAAAAATCATTGTGCATATTCTAATTTTTTTTGATCAATTTTGGGAATAAATGAAAAGATTTTGCTCAATTTGAGAAGAAGAAAATGTAAAATCATGATTTATGTAACTATCATTTTTAGGTTGTAAAGTCATTGATTCGTTTTCGACTACATTTATTTTAACAAGAGTTTGAGAATGATTTTTGATATAAGTGTTGAACTCAAATCTTATTGTTCTTGAAATTGTGTATTTTAAGATTTTAAAATTTGTTGATGTTCAACCATTTTAGTGTCAAAATTTGGATCAATAATATTAGGCATTGAATTAATATTAAGCGATTAAGTAATGCAACTATCAAAATGCATATTGTCAATTTCTAGCTTATAGTTATTTACTTAATCATGTAAATTTGAAGGACAATCAAGATATAAAAATAAAATTGTGAGTTCTTCTGTAGCAAGTTGATCTCTCTCATGAAATCTAAAGTGAATTGACATAAATCTTGAAAAGAAAGTACTAGTAGACCCACCTTTTTGTCTACGGATATTTTCGACTTCATACCTCAATCCTTGATCATTGTAATCCTCATGCGCATCAATAAACAACTCCATGAAATGGTCCATGAATGAATAGATTTAGCTAGTAACATTTCAAACCAGCCTCAGATCCTTCTTTTGAATGTTACAATAAAAAGCCTACAAATCTTGTTCTCGCCAACTATATGAAAATGCTTACAAATAAATATAAATTAGTGAGATGTTTAAAAGCAGTGCTTTTACCTTCTCCATTAAAACTTAACTTTTGCAAGAGATTCACTACATTTTCAAAAATATCTCTACCATGCCTAAACATGCTAAAAGCATGCTCTAAAACAATAGTACGAGCCATTTTAAAATAGATAAAATTTAAAAAAAAATAGATCAAGAGGGATTACTTGCCGATAGGCCCTCCTACTAGTGCCATTTGTTGGCCTGATTTTCTTTCCTAAAGCCAACACAACACAAAGAGAAAGCACACACAAGAAACTTAACACAACTCCCGGTATGTTTGAAATAGCTAACTCTAGCAGGAACAAAGGCCCCGTTGCCTATATGGGTTTTCTCTCAACAAGAGAGTCTCACAATTTAATTATATGGGTTCTCAAACATGCAATTGGAATCCCAAAGATGTAATGTAACTAATATAAAATATATAACTAATCTAAGATACAAACTTCAAAGTCCGAAAACACACATATTTAACAACTACTAACATGTAGCTTTCAAGCATGACATAAAACTAAAAATCCAATTTGAAAACTAACTCTATCTAATCTATTTTCTAAACTATCCTGAACAGTAACACATTATTAAAACTAATTTAGCTATCTTGTGAAAAATAAATATTTTAAAGCATGCCAAAATATGAGGAAAAAAATCTTCTGTATTAAAACATAATTCTAATATATAATAACCAGCAATTACATATTCTAGAAATAATAATAATAATAACATCTAAAATATAGGACTATCACAAAAATAACAGTTTAGCACAAACCAAAATCTGAGAATACAAATAATAACCACCCTAACAAAATACTTATATCAGATAAATATTCATATTACGAGGAATCGATGTAATGTTAAGGCTAAATTACTCAAACACAGTTATTATAATATTATCAAAACATTAGATAATCATAAACTAGACATGCCAATGTTCCAAGACATAACATTTATCTAAGCTTCAACACAAAGTATTAAGCGCAAGATATATAAGCACAGAAGAAATAAGAATGGAGTTAAATAAAGCCTATTCTTGTATTTGAAATAACCAAATCAACAAAGTGATACCATTTTATCAAACAGTAACAATGTGAACATGAAAACCCCATAGCTAAACTTTGTTCATAAAAGACTTAAAACTCTAGTGCCAATACTTCTATTGTCTATTCAAACTCCAAGAGAGAACTTTACAAAATTCTAGGAAAGAAAATTTCCCCTAAGCTCTTATTGAGGCCTAGAAAATCGCAGGTAACAAAAGTTAGGGATTCTCCCCAATCAACTTTCCCAACTATCCCGTTACTGTTTGGTATGGGGAATCCATCCGGTTTACGATTCGGCTGTTGTAGGTCAAGTAACAAATTAAAAGGTTTTACCGGTTACGGCCCGGTCCACCATTTATATTTTTAGTTTTTGTGTTTAAAGAATGATGTGCAAGTGCCTAACTAAAATGCAACTAATAGAGATAACGAGGAGGGTCACAATGTGATGCACAAGTTCTTACCTCTCGTCTTACCTCTCTCGCATCTAAATCACAAACAGCAAGAAACTAACTATAACTAAATAACCTATCCCTAGGGAGCAGAATTATCAGTTAACAATGAGTAATGTATTTCTGCGCATGTATTAGGAACAATTACAGATAGTTGTTACTTATTTCAGAACACATGAACATAAGAAAAATATGAACAACAAGATAGCTTATTGTTTATGAAAACCTTCATTACTCACAATGGAAATTTCACAGAATAAACTAGAGTGCATTCATAACACGAAAGAAAATCATTGAGTTAGAACGATCTCACAGTTAATGGAAGTAAGCTGAAAATGAAATAGTTCACATTCAACTGATCCATAGCAAAACATTTGAATCATTCCACCAAACTTTCTCCAATAGGAAACTTGTAATTATTTATTGTAAAAGGAAGTAGTTCTTCTTACAATATCATCTAAAAATTGCTTGGGAAAGAAGTCCTTTCTACATCTAAGCTCTCCTATATTTATACAAAAAGCAAAACCTTTGGGCTGCCCCTTGGTGAATTTTGGGATTCCCCAACCTTTCAGTTCCAAAATTTTGTCTTGTAGTATGTGCTCATAATTTATACAATATATTACATTTTTAAATCAAAACTTTTTAGAACACTTTATGAAGAGGGGCTTGCTTAGTCATTTATGAACTTTTTCCATGCCTGGACCTCTGCTGCTATGCCCTCAAATCCAGAGGGTTCAAGAAAACAAATATTTATCTCATACTTAGCAGCCTGATTCTTAACTACTTCTATCCTCACTGGACTCAGGCGCAGCTGATATTCTAGTAAGTATATACTTACTGCTGCATGTGCCATTGCATTCTTTATAATCTGTTCATCTAGATCCTTAACTTGTTGGATCTCTTGCTCGTCTTCCTGATACCTGTTCTGTAGATGTTCCATAAAATATCATGTTTTGGTATCGCGTCCAATCTTTTTTCTGTAGAAACCTGGCATCTATTGTAGGTAACAAGCACTCTCCTGTAGTATTCAGCACATAATCCCTTTGTTTTATTTACAGTTTTCTTGAATTCTTCTGCAACATTAACTGCAAACTCCAATAAATCATATTCATGTTTTAGGTTCTGCTGGTCTTTAACTGGTAACTCCGCAGGAGACTCTTTATTTGCTTCGGTCCATACCATCCTTCCTATTAGAACCTCCAAAATATCTTGAGATCTATCTAGAAAATACGAAGTAGTGTCCAAAATTTCTTCTAATCTGCTATCTATTTGCAAGATTTTACACATTTCCTCCTCAGTGCTCATTTGTAATTGATGGATCTTTCTTCTTTGAGCTAGAACGTGTTCCTTGAAAGGTTAGACAACTGCCTTTTGTTCCATAGCATCTTTCAGTGATGTTGCCAATGAAGTATTCTGTTCCTCCAAAACTGCTACCTGCATTTGATATTGTTTCTCTCTTTCTTCAGTGGTAGCCTTCTTTGATTCTAACTCAATGACTTTGTTTTGCAACTGGACCTTCTTTGCACTTAGAGTTTCGTAGGACACCTGAAGGTCATTTTTCTCAGTTTTCAACACTTGGTGCTCTAGCTGTAGCCTTTGTAATTCAGCTAAGCTGTCTTGAGCACTCTTTTCTATTTTCTCTGCAGAAACTTCTAAAGCCTCCTTATTTTCCTGCAGAGTCTGAAGTTCTGTTCTTGAATTCCTCACTTCATTCATCATGTCCTCGTATTTCCTCTTCAACTTCTGACCTTCATCCCTCTCCTTCTTCAAAGTTTCTTTTAATTGTGTTGCATTCTTTTTAAACTGCTTAAGGTCTGTTATAATCCTGCCTACATTATCTTCAGTGGCTTGGGTTAATGCCACCCCAGCTCTGGCTATCAATCTTGGATCTGCATCTGTTCCATACACCATGGTTTTATATGTTATCATCTTACCTGACTGTCCTCCAGTTTCAACCTTTTTCTTGGTTCTTTTCACAATCTTTTTCTTCTCCTTATCATAAAAAATAGTGCTGAAGTTAGGTACTTTATCGCCTTCTATAGGCACGAAAGGAATCAAATTCATTCCAAAAAACGAAGCTTGCACAGGTGTATTTCCAGAAGATGCAGCAGGCTCCTAGGGATTAGGGTTAGATTGTTCTTTTCCTTGATCTATGTGATCCTGTCCCCCCTGTGTATCTATCTTCTCAGTTGTCTGTTGGTCTTTTTGAGATTTTGTTAATTTCATACCTTCACTTTCTTCTTGTCTTTTCTTTATCTCTGCTTCTTCATTTCTCTTTCTCTCCTCCTCTTCCTTCCTTGTTGCTTCCTCTGCAGCTCTCTTTCTTTCTTCTTCTTCATTTTTCAGCCAACTTTCTGCCTCCTGTGCTAGCCTTCTAGCATCTTCTTCCCTCTTTTTGGTCTCTTCTTCTTCCACCTTCTTAGTCTTCTGTGAGGTTTTTCCCTTTCCGCCCACAGTAGTGATTTTCTGTTTAAATCTCTTTTTTAGAGTAGTCATGTTCTTTGCATTTTTAAATATTTCCTCGTCCTTGTCCTAGAAATTGGTATATTCGAAATGAATGTTTGCCTCCTTGCAGTGATCTGCAACCTTATTTTGGGAGTCATTCCTGTGAAAGTTCATTTCACCAAAACGAAAGTGCTCCAGCTCCTACACAAATTCTACAGTTTGTTTTACCTTTGAAAACTTATAACTCCCTAGCCAGAAAGGTATGGCAGGATATGCTGCCTTTTTATGTTCAAACAAGAAACTTCCCACACCATCAATATATACCTGCCTAACTGTTTCTTTATGTAGCACATAATCAATGGCATATTTAGGGAGTAGAGAAGGTGCCCTGGAGCCACCATACATTCTGATATACATTCCTTCCTCAGTCAAATAATAGTTTCCATATTCTTCAATGACTTTGAATGCTTCTTCAGACATGCAGTTGCATTCAGTCAGGAAAATTAGGGTGTACAAAGGCATGATGAAGTGTTCACATATCTCTCTATTATGGCTATAGTATTTGTGAGCCCAAAACAATTTATAGGTTGTGTATACTGGGGTCCTGTCCCTATCCCAGTTACATCTCAAGCCTGGAAAAGGCTGAGTACATAGTATACAATCTATCAGGATGGAGTTCATGTAGAACTCTGACTTCTTTTGTGACACCCCTCCCAAGGATGAAGATATGCATGCTGAGAGGTTATTAGACACTATGTTTGACCAATTAAATATGGTTCCTTGAGTGGCCACATAGAAGATAATTGGTATCCATGCTATTTTGAAGCTTTTTCTGTGAGCTCTACCAAAAATCCTATTCAGCATTAGTGCAATAAATCTATAGGGAATCCAGAGAGTGGATGTATCATATTATCCTGAGGGCCTGGTTCGAAAGTTCTTCCTTGGTACCATCATCCTTTTAACTATTTCTACCAGGTCCATAGCTATCTCTTTCAACCAGCTTTATGTTAAGTAAATCTGAGCAGGAAGCAAATGATATGCCATTGAGACATACGCAGGACTGTAGGCAGCGTAGCCCTGCTTAGCGGTATTTTCAAGAATCATCGTAGTCACGTCTGCCCTAGTCAGAATCCAACCAATCACCTCTGAGCATGGGAACAACTCAGGTCTTGTGGCTACTTTCATAAGAGCCAATTTCTCGATGTTCGCATAAATAGTCAGCTCTTCGAATCCTACATCATGTATGTTTTGATTTGCAATCATCTTGTATATCTCTCCCCATTTATAATCCGGTTCAACCCCGGTGGTAGCTTTGGTATCTTCATATATGTATTCAACCCTGGTGATGATTTCAACCTCTGGTTCTCCTTCAACAACTGGAGCCTTCTTCTTTTGTCTTTTAGACATATCTCCTTTGTAGCAATCACCCTGTCATCAACATAGCATGTTCTTAGACCATTTATCATTTACCAAGTGAAACAATAATAACAAAAAACTGTATCAATCTATTTACCTCTTCCATATGCATTCTGAAAAATGAACTATACACAGTATTAATGCATGAAAAGAAAAATGACAAGGCAAAAGGAAAATCCTACAAGTTGTGCTTAAAACCCTCTAAGTCCACTGTCTGTAACCAAAAATCTCAACCATGATAGAACAGACTCTTCCTTTAATCCGGGCAGTATCTGAACTAACTCGAACTCCTCCGATAAAAGCATGAAACACATTGTCGCTATTGCCAATCTTCAAACCAGTAGACCCTATACTGCTCCTCATCGCGAAAAAACCCTAATTCGATCAAAACATCGAAAACCTCCATCGTCCCACGAAAAATGGGAAAAGACATACATACAATTAAACCCGCCCCCCCAGACGGCCATGAACAAACCAAAAATGGGTGGTGTAGATAGTGTAACACTTGTCTGCACCAACCCCTCAATCTTTCAAACAGGAATAAAGCATACATAACGGCTCACACAATTACACGGGCTCAAAAGAAAAACTCACTCAAGCAAACCATAATAGTTAAATTCTTCAACCTAACAACGCTATGCAAGTACACAGCAAAGAAAAATATTCTTTATACACATAAACCATCCCACGGAAAAACCTAACCAAGGAAAAACCTAATCAGGGAAAACCACGGTTTCAATCGACCAATACAAATCAAACAACAAGGTTGTGGATTTCCTACCTAGAAAAACGTAGTGCAGTCGGCGGGATGACCCAAAACCTCTACGACAACATGCTAACGAGTAGAATTCGGACAGCTGGGCATGTGAACAGTTCAATCGACAAGGACTGGAGCAAAAACTCAAAGTTTCAATACGGATAAAGAATAAAATAAGGCTCCCCATGTATATATAAACCTTTGGTGAAAAAGAGTCGGCGGGAAAACCCTATCGGTAGTTGAAAACACTAAACGTCGGGAGGATAGTTCAATTGACATCCACAATGGCAGACAATAAACAAATTACGGGTACACAAGACTATTAAGTCTGTCAGTGTCGAAGACTTTTAACGCTAAGTGTTGAGGCTTCAAATCTGAATGTTTCCATAGTGTCAGCGATGCCAAGCACTATCATCGCGATGGTTATGTATCAGCGATCGAAACCGAAAACCTTTAACGCATCGGAACTTCAAACCACAACACTCTTTGCAGTGTCAGTGATATACAAGGTATCATTTTGACTTACTCTTTTTTTTTAAAGATATCGGAACTGTAAACCTTAAGTTCTTCGGTATCAGCGAGCGGAAAGACTATCTTCGGGACACTCATCAACTACCTTCCAAAGCGTCGGCAGCATAGAGGATAAGTATTCCGATCCAATGTCATAAATCGTTTCGATAGTGTTGGTCACTATGGGAAGACCCGAGTTTACTATAATCAACCAACAACACCCCTAGATCACTGGCCCTTTCAGCGACAGACCGCAGGGCGGCCTGAAGTCTCACCCGAAATGACTCTAATGGGTTGGGCAAGGACTCAAGTGTCTTGGACCAGGTTCTTAGGTGATCGTACTAGCGGCGAGCAAGTTCCTTAGCTGCGCGATCTCTCTCTGTCTGCGCGTCGCGCAATCCCATGCTCGCGTCGCGCGATTCCCTCGTCTCGCAGCTCTTCTAACCGCGAGATATTCCTTTACACCGTCGCGCATCCCTATCCTGCAGTGCGCACTTCCCCTCTCTGTCGCAATATCTCCGGCCTTGTCGCATCACAGCGCACCATGCGACACGCAGCTCCTGCCCAACGCTAAGTCCTTAACCTGCGGTATCGCGCACCGCAGCTCCTCCGCCGGTGTAGTATCACCTCTCTGTGATACCCTACCTCCGCGGCTTAGCGCACTTAGCGTTGCTCGTGTCGACATGCAAGACTTAACCTACAAGGTTTTTGGTACTACAATAGAGACTCCAAGATGGAAGTTACGTCCACAGAACTGTGTTTTTCTATTATAGCTCAAGGGAAGGTAAAACACAGTTCTACTGCACCGCATATGCAGCTCAAGATCTTATCTCTAGATCTATTTTCTCTCTATATTTCTCTCCTACAATATACTCTTCCCTCTCTGTCGATCCCTGTGGATCGTTACATGCATACTCTATAGGCCAGCTACTGGTTATAGTAAGATTGCTACCGCTAATAACAGAACCAGAGCTGGACTTTACAACAGTCTAATAATCTACAGAATGACTAGCTAACAGTCTAAGTGCCCCAAAAATCATCAACAACCCTTTTGCAATACAAAATATATCCTTTTATAGGAAGCCCGAAGGTCTTGCCATTACAACACTGTGGGCCTGTCCCAACAGTAACCCAAACCCTAATTAGTGACAGTCGGCCATATCTGTACTTGAGGTAGCCGCTTTTCGTCACACCACAGCTCTTTGCAGTCTTCCATGCTTCTCGGCACTGATCATGGGTACTATGCACGGCTTCTCTTTTCTATCCTTCATCTTCAATGCTTCAGCCTCGTTGCTCCTTCTCCTTTATGAGGGTCGCTGAGCCCTCCTGTCTTCCACCGCTTCCTTCAATGTAGTGGTTGAGCTCTCTCTTCTCGGCTGCTCAGGTACCGTTGCCCTTCTTGACTTTTCTATCTTAAAAGTCATGGTTTCTGGCTCTGCTCTCTAGCTGGAAACGTGCTACAACGTCGTAGCTCTGTCTTATCTTATTTCTGCCAAAACTTATTTCTCCGCTAAACTAGCAGCTTTTTCTGTAGCTGCGGGACCCTACTCCAACATTCCCCTAACACTTACTTGTGGCTCGCCCTCGAGCCACTTCCAACGGGCTTCTCCTGCTGTAGCTTTGCCTTGGATTCCTGTGAAGCCCTCTGCAACCTGTCACGAAGTCCTGTGACTTCCTTCTGCATCATTTCGACACTCTCTTGTGCCGAGTCAAGCAAAGCTTGACTAATACTGGCGTCTTCTGTGGCGTCAGTTTCCTCTCTGGTGGTAGTGAACTCCTTCATTTTCTGTTCAACCGTATCGACTATCTCTGCGATTTGCTCTTGATACGGTTGAAGAAGGTCATTAATGTACATCTCCTTGGTTCTTAATTGCTGCGCTTCCTACTGCAAACAGTTCATCTCCTTTGTCTTCCTCATCTTTTGAAGAGCTGCTAAGCCCTTAATTTCTTCTTTCATTGCCGCAGCAGTATTCTCTATCTGCTGAATACTTTGCTGGATTTCTACTTTTTCTGATGGTTCATCTAACTCGTCCCATGTTTTTGTCGCATCAGTTAGTACTAACCGTGCTTCGTCGATGCGAGATTGCATCTGCGTAGAAGTGAGTCGAAGGGCTTCTACTCACGCTTTTTGGTCTACCTGGGAGGTGTCTCGTATGCGAGCCTCAAGCTCAGTGATTTGCACCTTATGGTCGACCTTCATCTTGGCCACTTCTTCATCCATCCTAGTCACGGTTTCTTCTAAAGCCTTTGCTCTATCTGCTACTCTTCTTAGCTTCTGTGGAACTGGTAAGGCGAACTCAATGTTACATTGGGGTAGTTCCAATGCAATGCTCTGCAAAACTTGAGAAATATCTTGATCTCTTTCCTCATATGTTCATACTTCATCTGCCTTTTTTTGAACACTGATAGCAAGTGTTGCATTCTGTTGCTTCAGTTGCGTATTCTGTTTGTACGTCTCGAGCTCTCTACTTTTGAGCTCTGGGCCTAGCTGCTGCTGGATCATTTGCAACTGGTCAATATGAAATTAGGCAAGGTTAACTTCAATGGATTGTCTAAACTGGACTGGTGGGTCCTTCATTGTGGCAGGGAATCGGATACTCCCTGGTGGAATTAACACAGTATTGAGGCGACCTTTTTCTAAGCTTTCCTGGCGGGACATCGGCGGTGCCGAGGTTTCTCCGGTGGTCGTCTTTTCAGGTGGAATGTACCTCATGGAAGTCTTCTCTATAATCATTTTTAAGTCTAGAAGTTGCTTTTCGACTGTGCTCTATCTCTTTTCCTGCGACTCCTTCATCGCGTCAAGTGAGTCCTTCAATGTGTCACACGTCCTTGTTGCGATGAGTTCATAGTCAACCTCTGTCAATGCGGTCTTCAGAACTGGCTTTGAGGTTTTGTGCTTTTTCTTCTGTTGTGTCTCTGGTGGCTCTTCTTCTCCAGTCTTTGCCATCTGTGCCTCTTGTGGCACTTGCTGTGAGGGTTTCCTCTTTTTCCTTTGCAGCGGGGCTTCTGTTGAAGATTGGGTCTGGGTGTCTGTGGTATCTTTGTCCTTGTCCTGGTGTTCTGTCTGTGCTGTGTCTGATGATAGTGGTGCGGTATTTTCATATTCCCGCTTCCATTGGTCGTCGAAGTCTCTTATGACCGCTTCAACGTCCCGTCCTGCCATTCTAAACGAGCCAGTAGCCCAGTCGTCCTGCTTAGTTCTTTTCGGCCGTAGATAGATTAAATGGTTGTCTGCCATGAAATTAAGCCGGCTATCGTATATGTCCACAGTCTCTGTGCTGAGACGTGGTGTCTCTTGAATGACCTTCATCAACATCTTATAGTAGTCATGGAATACCATCGTATTGAGCGTTTTCTTGGCTGGTCGGTTGGTCTCCCATAAGCTGGCATAGCGCACTCCTCTGGGCGCGCCACCTGCTATCTGCAGAAACTGAGTATGGGGCAGCTCCTTCCATCCGACAAATGCACAAAGTATTAGCAGCCACAAAAAATGGAAAGGGTGGTTGGCTTCATCCTGAGCTGCCAAGCAATCTGCTTGCAGCATGTTTAATAAGAATAGAGACCAATTGAACTGTTCCCCCTCTGTGACCTGTATGGCAAGGTGAACTACGGATCCTGTAACTTCCTTTGGTCGAACCTTGGTTAGCAGTCTGCCCGCGAGCAGACTGGCGGTGAATCTAAGTGTCTCATTTGGTATGTTTGAAATGTCATAACCCCGTCCTCCTCGCTGTAGCTGATACTTAGTTACTAGGGCTTGTGGTAACTTGGAGTCCTTGGTTTTTCCTGCTGTCTGTATGTCAGGGTGTTTACCCATCTTGGACAGACCGGTGATACGATGTATCAAATCAATGTTGAGGTCGACCTTGCTGCCTAGCCAGAGGTACCCTCCGTGTACGCAAGAGAGTAAAATGCGCACCACGGCGTTAACCTCTGCACCCCGTCCAAAATGAGGTAATCGCAGTAAATTGAGCAGTCCTGACCACTCAAGAATCTGAACATGTGGCAGGGGAACATACTCTTCTCTCCCTGTCCTTGGGTTCTTCTCAATCTTTAAATAGCTGTCCGACTTGAACTGGGGATATGTCTTACCATCCCCCAGGTTATAATCTATAAATTTAACAACAGCAGCATATCCTACTAGGTCTCTGTTTTCCTTTACTCGAGAATCAATGGGTGGTATGGGAACAGTATACTTAGCATTCTTAGGAATTCTGGGCTCTGGTGCACCTTCAAATCGTGGTATCATGTAGTCTGTTCCGCTATCAACTTCTTCCTCACGCTCTGAACTGGACTCATCATTGACCTGAGATTGGCTCCTCGTCTATGGTTGTTGTATGGTCTGTGACGAACTTGGTGGAGCGCCCTTTGGTGGCGTCGTCATAGCTCCTGCAAGGCTATGACGTTGAAATCTTCTCACAATGTTTGCTATAGGTTTGTCCTTGGACATAACCCACCCAGTGAACAGTGGCGGACATGCAATTGGCTACAACTTTTGGAAATCACAGCACTCTGTAACAAACTTAGCTCTTCACAGGGAATTCTAAACAATGCACTCTACAGCTCTCGATTTTTCTGCAAACATAACTGTCCCACTTGAATACTTTCTGCTTTTATGGTCAATACGATAATCCCGGACGCAACGGTCATTGAGACTGAACCCGTCGGTCGTCATTAATGCTTGGACAAGACCACACCCGTCATCCGATCCTTAATAAATGAGGAAATCCGATTGAATTTCCCTCAAAACATGTGTGCATAGGCACCGGTCTCGTCGGAGATTTGCCAAATCTGGAAAAATTGATTATTCTGGTGCCAAATCTACGGTAAGATATACCGGTCATTTCCTCATTAACTACCTGTCAGATGCTGACTTGACTGGCCCTTTGTCGGTTGCAAAACTAGGTACGTGGCACGGGGAAACATCGCACTTCCGCGATGCGACTCCGCATCACCTTCGTAAAACAATACTACTCTGGTTTTTTTTTTTTTTGAACCGACCTGATGCGATTCCTCATACTTAGAATAATACCTGCCGGTGTAGACTAGTTCTCGGTGCGATGCCTCCTTTCAACTACACTGGACATCTGCACCGCCATAAACTGGCTAAGCTAGGGCTGAGAGGGGGGTTGGATGTCACTATAGAGCTTAAGCCTACTGCCATTAATCCATGTGGGAAGAAGCTCCCCATTCAGCTGGCTGAGTTGAACGACACCTCCCTCTATGACTTGTTGTATCCAATATGGCCCCAGCCAATGTGTCTTGAACTTGCCTGGAAACTTAATGAATTTGCTGTCATAGAGGAGCACTAGGTCTCCGATTTGGAAAGTCTTATTCTTAATGTGTCTGTCATGCCAAGATTTTTCTCGTGCCTTCTGCACTTTCTGATGGAATCCGACGATGAATCTGTCTTCTTCTAAGGCCAGCAGCTGTGCTAGCCTTTCCTCCACTGTGTCTGTATCAGTCATCTCGGTAATCTGAGCGATTCTTAAGCTGGGAAGAATATACTCCATAGGCATAACAGCTTCCTGTCCATACACCAAGCTGAAAGGTGTGTGTCCCGTAAGTTTCTTGCATGTAGTCCTGTATGCCCATAATACAGCGTTAACTCTAAGGTCCCAATCATTCCTTTGGCTATTGCAGATCTTAGTAAGAGAATTTTCTAGAATCTTATTGAAGGCCTCCATCGTACCATTAGCCTGTGGGTGGTAGGGGGTGCTCTTATGGTGCTGAATCTGGAATTCTTCCGTCAATGCCTCAATAGTGCTGTTCAAAAAATGTGTGCCTTGATCACTCATCAAAATTACTGGGCATCCAAATCTACTGATGATGTTTTCAAAAAGGAACTATGCGGCTGTAGCAGCATCACAATTTCTTACTGCTTTGGCTTCTTCTCATCTGGTGAGGTACTCTGTTCCAGTGATAATATATCTCGCACCCGTGCACTTTCCTGGTGGGTTGATAGGACCCACGAAATCTATAACCCATTTGTCAAATGCACGCAGCGTGACCTGCAGTCGCAACGGCATTTCATCGCGTCGCGAGGGTTTTCCTACCCTTTGGTAGATATCGCAGCATCTACAAAAGTCCTTGGTTTCCTTATGCAAGGTAGGCCACCATAGTCCTGCCTCCAGGATTTTCTGCGCAGTCGGCTTTCCTGCGAAATGACCTCCTGCGGTTCCTGAATGTGCCTCTCTGATAATAGCATCTTTTTCATGCGGCATCACACATCTGCGCAGAACTTCATCCGGACCTAACTTGTATAGGTTTCCTGTGATGAGGGTGAAGTCTGTTGCTTTAACAACCAACTGCTTCTTTTGCTGCTTAGTAAACTCATCAGGTGCTGCTCCTGTAGTGAGGAATTGAATAATATCGGCATAGTACTCATCTGCGATCTGGATTGAAAACAACGGCGCATTTGGCAGATTGTCATCTAGGTTACTTGGCTCTTCTCCTGAGTCTATCCGCGACAGATGATCAGGTCCGGCATTCAGTCTGCCTGGTTTCACAATGATTTCGAAATCATACTCCTGAAAGAGGAGTAACCATCTGCAGATTCTCCCCCCTAACACTGGCTTATTGACCAGATACTTTAACGCGAAATGGTCAGTGAACATCTTAAACGGGGCACCCAACAGGTAGTGCCTGAACTTCTGCAGCGCGTACACCATAGCTAGGCCTTCTCTTTCTTTTGTGGTGTAGTTCTTTTCTGCTGGAATATGCGATGGGATGGTCAATATCTCCTTCTCCTGGTTGTGTGAGAACAACCCCTAGTGCTATGCCAGACGCATCCACATGTACATGAAATGGCTTAGTCGAGTCGAGAAATACTAGGATGGGTGCTGTAACCATCTTCTCCTTAAGTGTGTCTAGACTCTGCTGACATTCCTCATTCCATAGGAATTTTACATCTTTCTTTAGCAATTTCTCCATCGGTGCTGTAATCTTTGTGTAACCCTTGATGAACTTTTTGTAGTACCCGGTATGACCAAGTACTGTCCTCAGTTGCTTAACTGAGTTGGGTGCTGGGAGATTTACAATGATAGTGATCTTCGTGGGATCTACCATCAAGCCTTGTCTGCAAACAATGTGACCCAACAAAATACCAAATGGTGCACAAAATATACATTTCTTCAAGTTTAGAGAAATCTGGTACTGCCTACATTTCTCTAACATTAATCTTAGATCTCCTACGTGCTTGTCAACAAGTTCGAATACAGTCCAATCATCAAAATATACTTCTAAGAACTTATGGATGTATTCTTTAAATACAGCAACTACTACTCTAGAAAATATAGTTGGTGCATTCTTAAGACCAAAGGGCATTACCGTATACTGGAATGAGCCCCATTCTGTTGCAAAAGTGGTCTTGGATCGATCTTCTGGATGTATTCTTATCTGATGGTAGCCTGAAAAGCCATCAGTGAAGGAGTAGACCTCCTATCCTCCCACATTGTCTAATACCTCGTCAGTGAACTGTGTCAAAAACGGATCGTGAAGCGATGCATCGTTGAGCTTGCGCAGATCGACACAGATCCTGATGTCTCTTTTTGTTTTCTTTTCTTGTACGACCATGGGGCTAACCCATTCACTTTCTTCGACCGGCTCAATGATGCCTGCTGCTAGCATCTTATCAATTTCATCCTTTACTTTTTCTTTGTAGCGCGGATTTAATCTATATGGACGCTGTTTAACTGGTCTAGCATCCTCCTTCAATGGTATCCTCATAACTCCCAGGTCTCCAAATATTCCCTTCATCTCTGTGAACTTGGTGGGAAATAGGTCCTGATAGTCATGTAGCAGATCTGCAATCTGTGCGACTGTTTCATCGTTCCAATAGTCTCCAATAGAGGCAAACTTAGGCTCTGCGTCTGTGCCAATGTTGAGCTTTTTAATCTTGATGGCCTCAGTGATTGCTGGAATCTCTAACTGTGGTCCCCCAACATCGCGAGTCCCTTATGACTCTGGAATGTTGGTGTTGAGAGGATCCTCGTCCTCATCCTTATCCTCATTGTCTGGCTTTGCTACGAAATTATAGCACTCGAGCGCGGCTTGCAACTGGACGGCCCACTCAGGTTGAGCCTGCACCGAGATGGGACAGTCCTCAAATATCTTGATCTTGATTGTGTCTAGGGCCTGAGAAACACTTGGATGTTCTGATTCAAACGCAAAGGTGAGTAGGAAGTTGTCTGTCATAAGTGACCATGTGGTCGTCCCCTTGCGCAACTCAGTCTCTGTGTACCAGTTCCTTGGAACTGTGTCCAATGTGTGAATGAATCTGTGAACCCATTCATCCTCGAGAATGTGCGACCAGTTCTGTTCACATGTCTGAATGTGTGCCCTGGGATCAGTTTCTCCTGTGTACTTCCGCTGGACATACTCTCTATCGTCAGAAAATCGAATCGCCATCAATCTTTTAATATCATCCCATGATGCGATATTCTCTTTATGCGCACACCACCATCTTGCAGGTGTGGCTCATACTGCAAGGTCCATAGTTGCGATCCTCTGCTCATAAGGAATCTATTGCTCAAACTGCTCAAAGAAGTCCTAAATATCTGTCAGACCATGATATGATGGAATCTCAGCGACCTCTGTGCCAATCCATCGCAGTGACTTACTCATAAACACACATCTATGCGCTGAGACTTTGTAAAGTCTGTTCTACCAGTTCTATAGACCAACATCGAAATCCGATGCGCATGAGTTGTCGCATTGCCAACTAATGTTCCCTTCTACGATTGGATTGATGTAGTCGTTCTGGTTCGCAGTCATCTGGTAGAGACTATCTATGTTATGTGCATCCTCCTCTGCTCGGATAGGTTCGATGTATCTAGGACCCTGGTGAGGATCCAACGGCGCTATGACCCGGATCTGCGCATCCTCGAAGGTCATTTGTCTTCTTTTTAAGTCGATGACAGCCTTGTTGCCGATCTCCCAATCGATACTTAATAATGCTGGATACGGTCGACTGTCGCCAATTATTTCTATAACTTCGAAGTCCGCAAAAGTGCGAACTCCGTCAATGTCAATTGGCACCTACGGTAGTCGACCCAATGGTGATATTTGCCGCTAGTTGGCTAATCTCAGGTGGATAGGGGATCTGACTAACTGAGGGCTACCCATCTGTTCCCATGTCTGCTTAGTCAGAACATTCACCTCTGATCCCAGATCTAAGACAACTTCATCCATTTCAAACTCCCCAATCTGTGCTGTGAACTTCATCTCTCTTCCAGTCCTTGTATGTCCTGAAATATTATGGACAGCGTGGTGTGCACTTCCCGAGAGAGAAGGTTGCTGACACCGATCTATGATGCGCTGTAGCTCGCCGACAGCTTTTTCATTTCTTAGGAGTTTCAAGCAAGTGTGCAGGAAGGATTGTACACTTCCTGTCGATTCATCCTCGTCGCATCTTCCCGATGTGGTAGCCTACGGTATCTGCTCAGGGCTATCGCCATAAGGTGCTTGCTGCGGTACGCCCCTAGACGGAATTACCGGCGATCCTGATAGTGTAGGTTCGTCAAAGGAAGCCTTGGCTTCATGAAATGTCTCTTTATTCTTCTGTAGGTCGAGTGTTGTTGCTTTACTAGGAGCTCAGCGCACCCACTGCTGACTTGTGTTCTTTTCAATATCCTGCAATGTCCCACTGGTGGAAGCACCGCTACGAGTCACAATGTTAACTCTTGGTTCTGGCTCTGCCTGCTCATCAACAATAAGCTGGATGTTCTGGTGTACTGCTGGTTTAGGTTCTTTGATCTTAGCTATCAAGGTAGGGCACTCCTCTATGGTATGATCATAAGATTTGCAATAGTTACAAGTGGTAGTGGGGCTCTGACAGTCCCTAGCATAATGTCCTACAAATCCAACTCCGCAATTATAACAAGTGATTGGTCCACGACCATGGCCAAAACCTTCTCCTCTGTCGAAGCCTTCTCCTCGTGCAAAGCCTCCTCCACGGCCTCGTCCTCTGAATTCTCCTCCACGGCCACCATAAGTTGGATCAGGCTGTGGTCCTGCTGCTGGACCCTGTGTTTCTGCTTGGACTCTGTACACGTCATTTTTTCTATCTAACATGAGATCATAGGCTCCGCAATTCTGTTCATCATGTCCGACAGAACTGCAGAAGACATAGTATAGGTTCTTAGGTGTATGTACATACTTCTGAAGCAAAGGGCATTGCTGAGGTGGGTGTCCTTGTGTTTTACATATTTCACACCATGGCCCTTGCGTTCGTGGTAAGGGATTAGGAGCCCTTGACGCTAAATATTCTCCAAAGATTGGATAGTTGTCTTTGGTATGACCCTGTGCTCTACATCGTAAGCACCATATGTCTTGCATAACCTCTTTTCCTTTCTTAAGTTCGTGTATCTGTAACGTTAGGTTGGCCAACTGGTTCTGTAGGGTTGTCATGCCTGCGCTGGTTTCAACTAAAGGTGAAGCTTCTAGCTTCATCACCATCTCCAACGCGTCATCCTGCGTCTGGAGTTTCTGCTACATTAGTGGAAATCTGATGTGAGGGAGCAGCGCTGCAATAAACCATTCCTTATGCTGCTCTGGCGCAAACTCAAAGCTTACTTGGTCTATAAGAGCTTTGAATTTCTGGTCAAAGTCCCATACTGAATCTAAGGGTAGCTGCTTAATATCCTTGAGCTCTGTTATGCACTGAGACTCAGACTTAGGTTTCTTAAACTCTATAATCATGGCGTTCTTGACCTGGGCAAGTGTCTTGGGTATTGTGGTATACTTTATGTACCATGTTAAATCTCGATCTCTGAGTGTAGTGACCAACTGTACAAGTTTAAGGTTATCGTCGTTGATTGTTTTAATGGTCCACATGGCTTCACATAGAAACCAATGTTGTTCCGGGTCTTCTGCTCCTGTACCCTTAAAGGTAGGTAGCTTCATATCATCTCCCATTCTATTTCGCTGCGGTGGGTTCTGATTGACTGGATTACTACTACCCGGCGGTGTAAGTAAAGGTGATGTAGCAGTAGTAGGTACTGTCAGTGAGCTACTAGATGGAGTACCTACGGGATTACTCTGAGTCCCTGTCTGTTTCTGTGGAGTGTAGGGATGGTAAGGGATACCCCCCTCTGGTCCTTCTGTGGTACTAGGACTTGGTTGCCTAATATTGTCTGAGCTGTCTCCAAATACAGAAGAGCTGAAAGCTACTTTATATTTCTTGCCACTACGTGTTCGTCCAATGTCATCAAAATCACTTTCAAACTCTTGTGACATTACTATCTTTACTTATTCATCAGAAATCATGTCCATTACTCTTTTTCATATAGCAGCATCTTAATGGACAAGTTTAGAGATTTTAGGTACTTACCACGATATCCTTTGAAGAAGTACCGCTCAGCCTCACTGAAGCTTTT
>LPNX010845823.1:86694-129262 GCA_001517045.1 Pseudotsuga menziesii
AGCACACTTGCAAGCCAGAAGTCCACTGCTCTCGTAAGGGGATTGTCAAGGCTTTGTATGGTATGAATCAGCTCCGGTGTCCAGACAATGTTTCTTTTCTTTTTGAATATGTCCCTATCTGTCAACTTTGATAGCCAATCGAAAAGCTCGTTTCCATAGGTTGCAAAAAATATGGCGTGTATATCTGAAGTGATATGCTTTTGTAACCAGTCCTCTGTGCTCAATTTAGGGCTCTGATTTTCTTTCTTGGCAAACTCCGTTAAGTTTGAATCCAGCCACTGGTGAAACTCTTCTCTAGTAGGATGCCAACAGAACATTAGCGCTCAGTTGTTCAAAACTGGCAACGGAACCATTTGTTGGTCGCTATGGGCAGACCTGGGTTTACTATAATCAACCAACAACACCCCTAGATCATTGGCCCTTTCAGCGACAGACCGCGGGGCGGCCTGAAGTCTCACCCGAAGTGACTCTAATGGGTTGGCCAAGGACTCAAGTGTCTTGGACCAGGTTCTTAGGTGATCCTACTAGTGGTGAGCAAGTTCCTTAGCTGTGCGATCTCTCTCTGTCTGCGCGTCGCGCGATCTCCTGCTCGCGTCGCACGATTCCCTCGTCTCGCAGCTCTTCTAACCGCGAGATATTCCTTTACACCGTCGCGCAGCCCTATCTTGCGGTGCGCACTTCCCCTCTCTGTCGCAATATCTTCGGCCTTGTCGCATCACAGCGCACCGTGCGACACGCAGCTCCTGCCCAATGCTAAGTCCTTAACCTACGGTATCGCGCACCGCAGCTCCTCCGCGGGTGCGGTATCACCTCTCTGTGATACCCTACCTCCACGGCTTAGCACACTTAGCATTGCTCGTGTCGACGTGCAAGACTTGACCTACAAGGCTCTTCGGTACTGCAATAGAGACTCCAGGATGGAAGTTACGTCCACAGAACTGTGTTTTTCTATTATAGCTCAAGGGAAGGTAAAACATAGTTCTGCTGCATCGCATATGCAGCTCAAGATCTTCTCTCTAGATCTCTTTTCTCTCTATATTGCTCTCCTACAATATACTCTTCCCTCTCTGTCGATCCCTGCGGATCGTTACATGCATACTCTATAGGCCAAGGTTACAGTAAGATTGCTACCGCTAATAACAGAACCAGAGCTGGACTTTACAATAGTCTAATAATCTACAGAATGACTAGCTAACAGTCTAAGTGCCCCAAAAATCATCAACAACCCTTTTACAATACAAAATATATCCTTTTATAGGCAGCCCGAAGGTCTTTCCATTACAACACTGTGGGCCTGTCCCAACAGTAACCCAAACCCTAATTAGTGACAGTCGGCCATATCTGTACTTGAGGTAGCCACTTTCCGTCACACCACAGCTCTCTGCATTCTTCCATGCTTCCCGGCACTGATCATGGGTACTATGCACCGCTTCTCTTTTTTGTCCTTCATCTTCAATGCTTCAGCCTCGTTGCTCCTTCTCCTTTATGAGGGTCGCTGAGCCCTCCTGTCTTCTACCGCTGCCTTCAATGCAGTAGTTGAGCTCTCTCTTCTCGGCCGCTCAGGTACCGTTGCCCTTCTTGACTTTTCTATCTTAAAAGTCATGGTTTCCGGCTCTGCTCTCTAGCTGGAAACGTGCTACGGTGTCGTAGCTCTGTCTTATCTTCTTTCCGCCAAAACTTATTTCTCCGCTAAACTAGCAGCTTTTTTTGTAGCTGCGGGACCCTACTCCAACAGATAGCGATAACAAAAATCACCAACAGTAAAAAATAAAATGGATCAGTGAGAAACAGGACTAATCATCGGGACATTCATCGTTTGCCTTCTGAAACGGCGGCAGTGTAGAGAACTAATGCTCTAGCCTATTCATCAACTGACTCTCGACAGCGATAAAAAGTCATCATAAAATCAAATATTAAGCTCAGAAACAATAAAACAACAGACTCTATAGTTTTCCTTGTATCGATTGGGCAAACGGCAGTATTAGACCATTCTATTCCCGAAACAGCAGAAAAATAGTTGACTAAGCTTCCGACTTCAAATGATCAATTTCTTAAGCAGAGAAAACTGGACTTCTGGGACAGTCTTAAGAAAACCGAATCAACCTTAGGCCAAATCTAAGAGAAGTAAATTAAAGGAGAGTCCAAAATTTTACAAATTGAGAAAAATTGTTGCAGCTGCAACAACTCTACAAAGTTTTCTCATTGTTTAAAGGAATAAAATGGAGCAATTGGAACAACAAAGTTTCCTCGAGCTGCAGAAATTAATATCGTTCTTTTGCGAGCTCTAGGACAATATTGTAGTAGCGATTTGATTCTGAATGATTTTAGTGATTAATTCCCAAGTGAACGGTGTTTTTTCCATCGTTGTGGCAAAGAACTATCTTCCAAATTTTTCTTTCCTTTCACGTGGCTACAATCTCCTTTTAGTTTAACTTTGATGTAATCTTCACCAAAAGTTAAACAAAAGTTTATGGAAATTTAAACATATTCGCATAGACAAACTTCTATCTATGCCATTTAAAATAGTCATAAGATAACCTTAATTTGGGTCTATGTTTTAAGAAAACGAGATGGTTAATAAACCCTCAATTATATGACTAAAAACCAAGTTCATAATTTAGGGTTTGAATTATTTGCTTATGGCTGCCACTCCATAGCACATTATCCTCTCAAGTCCACACAAAGAAACATGGCGTTACATTTCCTTTATGAATGTATCCAAAAACACTTTATCAAAATTAAAATAATTATTGATGAGTTTCATAATGTTTAAATTAAAATAATTATGGATGAGTTTCATAATGTTTTGGTATATATTTCAAATTATTTTCATATAATTATCTACTTCTTCACTGCAAGAACATATAAATATTAATTTAAAAGTATATGCCATGACTCAAAGTTTGAACTCCTAAATAAAAACTAACTAAATAAATGAGTTCAAAGTTAAAAGTCCATGTTAATTTTTTAATTTCATACGTCAAATCTTAACAATGAATTGTTTGGGAGAAATAATTAATAAAGAAATGTGTGAGAAATGTCAATACAAGCATTTTCTTAAATTAGGTTCTAATAATTAGTTGTTAAAAAAAACTTATATACTAGTGATAAAATGAAATTTAAACCTATTAAATCCAATATGATTATGATAAGATAATTTAACCAAATCACAAATTAATCCCTTTGGTTGTAAGTTTAATAATCAATGAATTCATATAAGTGATTTGCTTATATATAAAAGTTTGGCCATAAATGTTTCTCATGAGTTTAATAAAGAATTGAGTGGGTAAAGTTAAGGAAAAATCCATGTCTAAAACATGAATTATTGATTCCTCTCCATAGTACAAGATGTAATAAAAAATCATAAAAATGAGCATTTAATTAAAATTGCCAAATCTGCCCAAAATCTCATTTAGCCATTGAAGAGAAATCCAAATTTCATCAGATTGTTGAAACACCAAATTGATCTATTTTTTGCAAACCAAATCATGTTGTCAACTCAAATAGGCTCAATAAAAGCATGCAAGCATATTTAAATATCCAAAAATCCAGAAGGGTTCAAGCAACTAAGGACATCCAAATCACCCAATCCTCGTGAAAAGAAGAACCAATCCCAAGAACAAGTAGCACACGAAGTGAAATGATCAAAGAATATGAAACCAAAAATCAAACCAGATAAAATAAAAGAAAACCAAAAGCTAAGTATTTACGAAATTTACATGGGGGTCCCTTTATTTCATACAAAATCAAGGGGTGTTGTTGGGGGGACCAATAGAATTCCATCTCAGTTTGGATGTATCGATGTAGGCCACTGCGATATTTCAGTATCAAGTGTCACTCAGAGTCCTTGATACCCAACTTTGCAGGCAAGGTCTGGAAGTTGTTGGTGTACTCTGACACCGTTTGGTCCCTCTCTTGACGTGGAATAGTCCATTTGATATACTTTCCATCATAGTTTCCCATAGGGTAATATTGTTCCTTAAAGACATCTATGAAAGATGACCAAGTGGGATTTGTCTCAAACATTCCATACTCATCTGATGAGTTTTGCTCCCAATAAGTTTCCCAACAATTTTTTACAAGGGCGACAGCTTGAAGAACGCAAAGGTGATATTTTCTCTGTCAGATAAATTGTGGATAGAGAAATACCCTTCTAGAGCATTCAACCACTTATCTAAGGAATGAACATCAATCTGGCCTTGAAATAAAGGAATATCAAAGTCCACTTGTACCTTGAACGGAGTTGCATCCCCGAAACAGTTGCTTGTTGAAGGTGCACCTACTGTTGCTGGCCTTCGTAGAAGGTTTTGGACAAAACTTTCAATCATCTCGTTCCTATGTCGCATGAGGGATTCCTAGAGAAATGACTTGATAATATCTCCTCCTCCATGAAACTAGTTCGATACCCAACTCTCTCTACTCTAACCTCGTCGGGGACATGCACTGAGAAACAATCAAAGGGCAGATTGCTCTGATACCATTGATCTAGATTTATACGTGAACGAAATGAAATAACATATACAATATCATAAACACAGACATATTGCAATGAAAATAGAGATAGAGTAAACACATATTCTATTAAATGGCGGAAATAGAATAGATTGTACAATAAAGCAAATAGAATTGTGGTATATATCTGTGAGAAGAGATGTGGTTACTACACTCATATATGCAAAGATGAATACAAAATGAGGCAAAAAGGGCCTACTTATAATAATCATGAGGGGGAGAACCCTAAAAGTCCAAAACATAACCCTAGATGATTAACCCTCATAAAGTTTGCGGCCCCAAGGAGGTTAACTGAATAGTCAACTTCTTGGGGTCATAACTTTTGCATACGATCTCCAATTTGGGAACTCAATAGATCATTGGAAAGTTCTATCTGAGATTTACATATTTTGAATGGGGCCATATGCATGATATAAACATCAACTAGCCCCTCGAATCTCCAAAAAACTTCGTTTAGGGCCTCAAAATGGACTCGAAAGTTTGGGACCCAAAAAACCATAGAAAAATAACTAGGAAACTGCCACAATGGACAACTATTTTTAGCTAGTGGAATAGGTGGGTGACCATCGATATCCATCTAGATCAATCCTCCCCCCTTAGGAAGCAATGGTATCCATTGTCTCAAATCTCGTATCATATCTCGAACTGTGTGTTGAGATAATCTCTTGGTGCAACATTTGATGAAGTGAAGAGGTTGCCTCTCTTAGACATCCCAAGACGGTTGTAATTACTGTTGATTGATTTGCAGGAGCTATTCAATAATTTTGGTTTTTTTTTATCCTTTGTATGAACGGGTATGGATTATTATTTTTTATGTACGAGCACCTTAACTGTGCCACCTTGCACTTTAGAGGTACTTGAATGGATGAGGGAACACTAACTTTGTGTTCTTGATGTTTCTGTTGAGCAAAGGGACCCTCTACAAAGGGTGTGGAGGTCTCTGTGACCTGATGTTCTCCTTCAGAGGAAATTGTGAGGAAGGATAATTTCCCGGTGTGGGAGCTTAATTTCCTACCCTGCGAGACTAAGGCATGTGCAACTATCTCTAGTATCCGATACAGGTGTCCTCCCAAAGTGACAATGACATCGTGAGGTCGTGACTCATATACAACATGACGCTTCCACATATATGGCTGTCCTAAAATAATATCACGGACTTTAAGTAGGGCCACATCACACAGTACCTCGTCTTTGAAAGACTTTATGCCATATGGTAGGAGGCATTATTGGGTAATGTGGATACCTCATCATTGGCTTAGCCAACCGATATTGTAGGGTTGCGGGTGCGGTGTTGTCGAAAGCTCCAATATCTTGATGACTTATACTGAGATCAGCTTATTTTGGTTGTCGTTGTCCAAAAACAAATGTAGTGGGATTCCCTTTACCCAAATCTGGGAGTGGAAGAGGCGCTTCGCTACCTCTAAATCTTTAGGATCCTCTGGTTGAATCTATGTGGTAGCAACAGTGATAGTGAGTTCTACATAAATGATCTTCTTGTAGAAATAATAGATCAATGCTATGATCAATGATGCTAAGAAGAAGCACAAGAAATAGATCTTGCTACTAAGAATTCTCACAAGCATACATAGGAAAAATAGAGAGAAGAAAAGAGACTGAATCACATGAATGAAGAGATGAATATTGGTGTGTATCCTTCCATTCAATAATTATGAATAATAGTGTACATAAATAGTACATCCCTCATAGGAAAATTGAATTGTATGGAAACAACTCATAAAGCTCAAAAAGGCTAACTTACCAAAATATAGCAAACCCCCATAGGTGGCTAACGCACTTACCAAATCTATCAAGGACCTCACGAGTTGGAAAAAGAATGAGTGAGTTGTCAAGGAGATGGAAATAACATGCTAATCCTAGAAAATGGAGAAAAAATAATGGAGGATGGGTTGGAAACAAAAGCTCCCAGTTTCCTAGTTGACTAGCTTTTATCTTATCCATAGAAAAGCAGGAAAAGCAGAAAAAGCAGAATCTGTTGTAAAGTCCTGTATACTAATTCTGGATGGTCAAAAGGTGGTCAAGATCAACCCAGAATTGGAAATAAATCATTCCTAGGATATAGATGGCATGTATTGACTTTAAGGTGCAAGTGGATGCCAACTAATTAAGCTAGTGGGTGAATAATTAATCAAATAATGATTAATTATTTTATCCTAAGTTGTGAATGGGTTTAATATATTCCTACACTCCCCTATAAGTCTGACTTTATGATGGTATGATAAAAAAATATGGATGCATATGGATGCATATAGGGCCCAGCAACAAGGCTATGGTCACCCTTTAACAATTATTATGTCCAGAAAAGTGAGGAAAGAGGCAAAACCACATGGGGAAAATCCTCCCTCAAGATAGGACAAGGCACAAAATTTGAAATATGTCTTCAGCATATCTTCATCTTCACTTTAATGAGCTGACTGAACTACTTTTGGATGAAGGACTTGCTGAATAAATCATGAACTCCATGATCATGCGCTAGAATGTAGAACCTGCAAGAAGGAAGAGGAGAGACTCCTTGTATCTCATCAAATGACGAAGTAGGAGCATTATCTAAATGATTCTTTTTGATTTCAAACTCTGATCTGCAAACATAATCTGAAATGGAAAAGAGATCTGTGCATACTCATTTCCAAAGAGTACAAAAAATAAGGCAATTTATTTCACACCCAATTCCCTGAATAGCTACAAAATTGTGATGTGGATCACATGTCAATCTTCCAATCTGATGTAGCACCTGTATATATTTGATATGAGGCTAATAAAACTTTGATATATCAGAAATATTATCATATGGAACAACAAGGAGAAAGGCTTCAATGGCTCCATGACGATACAGGGCTAGACTAGGAAAATTATGAGCAACTGGGGAAAACTGATAGGTGTAAAAATCTGAATGATGGATGGGAATAAGATCTGAACCATAAGTGTTTAGAACAGATCCAAACATGTTTAATATCAGTCCATATATGACTAAGGTCATGGATAACTAGCCATTGAAAGTTAAGAAAGACTTCAAATCATGTAAGATAAATATCACTGCATAAGAGACCAATGAGGAATCAACTAGTGAGCTTGGGATTTGTATAGTCTTTGGATTATTCAGAGGTATGGTAGATGGTATGGATTTTTGCTCCCAATAAGTTTCCCACCAATTTTTGGACATAAGGGATGGACTTGAGGAGCGCAAAGGTGATATATTCCCTGTCAGAAAAATTGTGGACAAATAAATACCCTTCTAGAACATTCAACTACTTATCTAGGGCATCAACATTGGTCTATCATTCAAATAAATGCATATCAAAGTTAAATTATACCTTCAAGGGAGTTGTATCCCCAAAACATCTGCTCGTTGAAGGTGCAACTGATGCTGCCAACATTTGTAGAAAATTTTGGGTGAAACTATCCATCATCTTGTTCCTCTGTCACACGAGAGCTTACTTGAGAAACGACTTGATAGGATATCTCGCTTTGTCACCTCTCTTTTCTTCTGCCATGGGAGGTCACTTGGGGCAGCGAGAGTGGTCTTTCCCAAGTGAAACTAGTTCGAGACCCAACTCTTTGTACCTTGACCTCATCGGGGACATGCATCAAGAAACATTCAAAGAGCATATTGATCTGATGCCACTAATCTATATTTATGTGTGAAGGAAATAAAAGAACATATACAACATCACAAACACAGACATATTGCAATGAAAATAGAGATACAGTAAACACACATTCTATTCAATGGCAGAAATAGAATAGGCTGTACAATAAAGAAGCTAGAGTTGTGGTATCTATCTCTGAGAAGAGATGTGGTTGCTATGCTCATCTCTGCCAAGCTGAATACAAAATGAGGCCGAAAAGGCATATTTGTATAAGCATAAGGGAGAGAACCCAAAAAGTCTAAAACATAACCTTAGAATATGAACCGTCATAAAGTTTGCGGCTCCAAGGTGATTAGTTGAACAATGAACTTCCCGGGGTCATAACATTTCATACGATCTCCGATTTGGGAGCTCGATAGCATGTTCGAAAGGTATATCTGAGCTTTACATATTTCAATTTGGGCCTTATGCACACCTTCTACAACAATTTATCCCTTAGAATCGCTAAAAAATGTCGTTTAGGGCCTCAAAATGGCATTGGATGTTTGGGACCCGAAAAACCATAGAAAGTAACTAGGAAACTACCACAATGGACAATTGTTTTTATCCAGTGGAATAGGTGGGTGGCCACTGATCTCCATGTGGATCAATCCTCCCCCTTAGGAAGCAATGGTCTCCATTGCGTCAAGTACTGTATCATATCTTGAACTGTGTGTTAAGCTTATCTCTTGGTTCGTTGTTTGCTTAAGTGAAGAGGTTTCCTTTCTTTGGCATACCAAGAGGGTTGTAATTGTTGTTGATTGATGTGTTGAAGTTGTTCAATAACTCTCGTTATTGTGTTATCCTTTGTATGAACTAGTATGGATGATTTGTTTCTAGACAAGCACCTTAAATGTGTTTCCTTGCACTTTAGAGGTACTCGAATGGATGAGGGAACATTGAATTTGTGTTCTTCCTATTTCTACTAAGAAAAGGGACCCTTTGTAGAGGGTGTGGAGGTCTCTGTAATATGTTGTTCTCCTTCAGAGGAAATTGTGAATAGGGGTGATTTCCTAGCATGGGAGCTTATCTTCCTACCCTACAAGACTATGGCAAGTGTAACTGTCTCTGGTATCCAATAGAGTTGTCCTCCCCAAGTCATAATGACACTATGAGTTCACAACTCAAATACAAGATGATGCTTACACATATATGGTTTTCCTAAAATAACATCACATAATTCAAGTGGGTCCACATCACACAGTACCTCCTCTTTGAGAGGCTTCATGCCATATGGTAGGAGGCATTTTTTAGTAATATAGATTCCTTGTCCTTGGCTTAGCCAAACAATGTTGTAGGGTTGCAGGTGTGGTGTTGTCGAAAGCTCTAATCTCTTAATGATTTCTATTGAGATCAAGTTCTTTTGAATGT
Organism: Pseudotsuga menziesii; assembly: GCA_001517045.1. Taxonomy (NCBI): domain Eukaryota; kingdom Viridiplantae; phylum Streptophyta; class Pinopsida; order Pinales; family Pinaceae; genus Pseudotsuga; species Pseudotsuga menziesii. The sequence goes on from LPNX010845823.1 coordinate 96,222, forward strand.
TGTTGTTAACAACAAAATGTAGTGAGATTTAGTTTACCCACATATGTGAGTGCAAGAGGCGCTCCTCTACCTTTGACTCTTTAGGATCCTCTAGTTGAATCTCTGTGGTAGCAATAGTGACAATGGGTTCTAAATCAATGATTCACTTCCCCTGGTCTGCGACTGTGACATTGGGTTCTGAATCGAAGTCGGGACCTGATTCTGAAGATTTTATCTCAGCCACTAATGACTGTTTTGAGCGACATCCCTTAGTGTTGTGCTAGGGGAATTTTGTGGAACTCATACCAATTCCTGATGTCCTTCTTTGTCTTTCTATTCCCCTTGTTTTATTTGGCATGGATTGGTTGTCCTTTCCTTATCCTGTCTTCTCCAAGCCATGGTTTCCCTAGCCTTTCTTCTGCGGTGGGATTGTAGGTCCAGATTCTTGCTTGTTCTTTTGCCGAAATTTCTCCTCGATTTTCATAGCATATTGATAGGGAGATCCAAGAAAAGATATGCATAGGAAGTCCATCTCATTTGAGATGTATTGATGTAGGCCACTGCGATATTTCAGTATCACATGATGCTCGAAGTCCTTGATACCCATCTTTGACGCAAGGTGTTGGCACCGGGATTTGAGCCCCCAAGGTCGAGCAAGGGGAGGTCGCTCTTGGGAAACAACATAACCACTTTAGACTACGCCTCTGGCCCTCCGCAGTCAAAGAGGGATCTCTTGTTTGTCACAGGAGTCTACTCCACATAATATTTTCAATTAGCATGATCAGGGGGCCAGGATCCTAAATGGGACAAAGTGTGTCAAGGTGAGGTGCATGGTGGGATTATCGGGGGCAAGGGACCATTGGTAATGGAGTCGAAAACCTACGTAAGGAACAATTACAAAGGAAAAGAATGATGTGGGGTTGCAAACAGAGGCAAGATAGCAGCTGATTTCCCAATTAGGGGGTATTTAGCAGGCGGTTAGAGGACAAGAGAGAGGACAGCCCATCGCGTGGAGCACCAGCGAGATGAATTCCGTGCAACTTTAGAAGAACAATTGATAAATTCCTAGAACAACAACAGGAGCATAGAAAGTAAGAATTCCTAGCTGTTATACACTAAGTTGCAGATATGAAAGCAATCAACAAACTGGAATGGAAACAGGAATCACATTACATGTAAAGAAAAATACATATTGGGAAAAGCAGCAACACATGAATCTCTTCCATGAGAAACAACTCTTCTTCTACAATTTATTCACACACAGGTATCAAACCGTATTTACAAATGGGGAGCTTCATCTTGGGAATGTTTCCTAGTCCAATTCACTAACTCCTTTCTCCCTCTATTGGGAGCGTTTTTATACAATCCTATTGCTGAGACTACTGAATAGAAAATTGTTACAAGTCACAATCATGCGTTAATAGTGCTGGGAGTGGACTATGGCCACATTTTACAAATAAAAACAGACATCATGGAGACACGACGTGTGATAGCATAGACTCACAGTGCAGATCCTTCTACCATCCTGCTTCGTGAAACTGATTCCCATGCGGCATGCTGACGGTCAATTGTCCACATAGGCTGTTCGGGAACTATTTTGGGTCTCCTTGTCCAGCCGGTGTATGTCTCTCAAAGGCTGATAAGAAGACCTGAATCCATTTCCTGACCATTCTCCCGACCTCATCCTCCGTCGGGTAACACTATTATAGGAGGAGGCTAGAAAAAAGGTGGCCAAACGCTTGGTGATGATGAGTGACTTAAGAAGCTTATCATCCTTGTACTGTTTTCTTCCTCCTATGAGGAGGGTTCTTCTGCGAGCCATGCAACCAGGTGTGTGTTTGACCCTCTCCTCGCCCACGACTAAGCAGCTAAGTGGAGATCCTAGGAGCAGTGTCGAAGGCTCCAGACCCACCTAGTCCCAGAACGAGCATTTGCTCCAACAGTATTTCCACCACTGTCAGTTGGGACTTCAGAGGTCGTGACTACAGCTGGGAGTGTCGGAGGGATGTCGCTGGGATGTCAAAACCCATGCACCGCACATATGGATACTGGGTAGTGTAGAAGCGGGTGAACCTCCCTTGGTGTTTAACATCTGTGCCCCGGTGGTTGGCAATTTTCTTGTGTGGATAACGAAAACACATATTCATGTTTTCCTACCAAGAGTACCCCTTGTCAAACTAACTTCTCGACCCATATAGCCATGGTCATCTATGAAGGACTTCGACACCTCTCGGAATTCAACCCTATATCTCTTATCATCTACACAGTTCCATGTCTCAAAGATATTTGGAAGATGATGTTATATAGTGTGAGCAGGGACGGCTGAGGAAGGGCTATACCCTTAGAGTAGCTGCGATGGCAGCATGTGTGATACTAGGGCGGGGATATTTCCTCCTGATGTTCAATCATATTATCCGGTAAGGCTAAGATTCCAAACCATTCCTACGTGGCTGCCAGGCTGGTTCCAAGGGCTGCCGATTTGACCATCTCTTGCCCTTTCAATTACCTTGATGGTGGCGTTAGGCTGTTCTAGTTCGTCACATCCCTCGGCCTCGCTTAAATTCTAAGTCTATCACCTCAATGAATCAAACCTATATCTTTCTCATGGCTCCCTTCGAAGTGAACCACATGCCACACTAGTGAACCAAGGAAATTGGTGCCACTAGACAAGACTTACACCTTAGGCTTATCCCAAACGACGTCGAAGGAATCAACCAATCTGCAATGGGGTAGATTAAACACGTGAATTCCTCCTCCCGCTATCATCTCTGCACTGGATGTGGAACCTGTACCTTGGAATTATTCTTAGCCATCCGATTAGAGGGATCTTTCCTATCCATCGTCCACGTTCCATTCTTCCTATCGTCAACTTTTCTCTTCTGACCACCGCAGGCAGTTCTAGATTGTGACACATTCTCAACCGTCAATCGAGACCAACCTTTCATGCAGCCATAGATCTGAGTGGGCCCCACCATCTTTCGCAATGAGAAACCTTGTTACTCATCTATGCTAGTTCACATTGCGAAATGAACCATGGCCATAGATTTTTCTCCTTTCTCATTGCGGCTGTTGATCTTCACAACCTCTACCGCTCTTTCATGATTTGAGATTATGCTTTTAACCGCACAAGTATGGATTGTGAAATTACTTGAGGCCGTAGATCTGCCCCATACCTCATCCCAGCTGTCGAAAGCTTCCGATCTTTAACACATTTCGCAATCTGGAAGGGAAGCTCTGATCGTGCATGTTTGCTCACGCGAAATGATTTGGAGCCATCGATCCACCTCTGATCAACCACAGCCTTTGATTATGAATCCCGCCCAATGCCACCAGCGCGCCTACCATTTTCCTCGTTGAAGGGTGCTCACATGAAATTCAAGGGATTGGGACCCTCACCGAACTTCTGTCAGACCCTCAAATCAACTGTTAAAAATGGAGTGTTAACAACTGGCTCCACGAGGGGAGGAGTGTTAACAACTGCTTCCTTTTTCTGATAACTGGCTCCATTAGGAGTGTTTAACTGGCTCAGAAAAAGTATTTATCTGTACATTGCTGCATCTGTCTTCATAGCTTGACATTTCATTACATATTCCCAATGTATTAGTAGTAGGGGAGGAATCACCTGGTCATTTCTTCTCATCATCTTCTTTCTTGTACGGGTGTCTGGCCCGTGCCATCTCCTCTTCTTTCTGTTTCTACTTGGAGGCTTTAACCATGTGTCATATTAATTCAAAAGAGGCATAACACAAGGGTAGGCTATCACCTCCAGCGCTCGCATCATCCTTTCCCGCTTCGACCTTATGATTCTGCATTGCATCTCAATTTCTTTCATCAGAAGGATTTGTTTCAACAGTTGGCTCGTCAGGTACATTCTGTGGGTATTTTTCCTCATATTCATTGTACACAGTTGTACCAAACTCCCTCTTAGAATCATCCTTTGTGGACTAGGGATGGTGCAAGTCGCCATCTTCAGAGAATAATCCTGTAGGACTACCTGCTCCTGCCTCGGGCCAGTCATCTTTCTGTACATCAGGAGGGAGCTTTGACAGGCCAGAGACTTTCCCATTCTACTTGTAGGGCCCAACCAATTTGAATGTATATTTTATTTCACCACCACCGTCCTAATCTGAAAATTTCTTGGACATATTAAGGTTTTCCTCAACCTCCAAACAATTAGCGAACCTACGTTGTAGGGTGGTTGATTTTCTCTCCAAAAGAAGCAAGGACAGGTCAGGGGGAAAGGTGACTGCATAATAGATCTTTGCAACATTCTCAAGAGGTTAAAGTTCCTTAGGCATGTTATAATAAAATCTTGCGAATCTTATGTTAAAACTAGATATGGCCTCACCCTCGTGCCTCCTCTAGGAATAAAACCCTGAAAGTATTTGCTCCAGTGGCCTTCTCCTACCCCAAAACCTCAAGAATGTGCAAGAAAACTCTTCCCAAGTGTTGATGGACTTAGGCTGCAAGTTTTTAAACCATACTTTGGCATCTCCTTGTAAGGACAGAGCAAAATCCCACATGCAGACATCGACATGTTCTATCTCAAAAAGGTCAGAGAAATGCTCAAAGGCTTGTACATGTTTCTTAGCAGTCAAGTCTTCAGATTCTTCGTCGAACTTGGGGAGGTACTTGTAATATCTCGCGGGAAAATCATGGAGAATGGGAGGCAATTGCATTGGTTTGTATCGACTTGGAGAAATGGGAGAGACAAGGTCAGGAACGATAGCTAATCTATCGTCCCAAGTTTTAATAATTTCACAGGGGTGTCCTTTGACATCGGGTGCCCCCGGATAAAAATCTAGGCCATAATCATATGTACAAGACGACGCAACGCTTTCAGTTCATAAAGAAGGATAAACTTGAATATATTCATGACTCTGTTTTGATGAAACTAGGAAAAGATAAGAGAAAACTTACAAGATAGAATAAGGCATCCTGGAAGAAACGTAGACTTGAGTACCTTGACCCTCCGCCATGCATTTCTAAACTTCACAAGGGGTCCATTTTCCAGACAAAGTCTGCCAGCTTTCCTTGGTCATTTGATTTCTGGGTCACACCACCAGCGGAGTAGCTGAAGTCTGAATCCTTCAAGAGTGGAGTCACCAAGTGAAAAGTGCTCAAACTTCTTGATGTCTGGTCATTGTTCACCATCAACAACCAGATCTGAATCTTTGTCATTTTTCCCAGGGAGGATCTTCAACTTCGTCCCCAGCAACAGCGCCAGTTTGTTGGCACCAGGATTTGAGCCCCCAAGGTTGAGCGAGGGGAGGCCACTCCCAGGGAATAGCAGAACTGCTTTAGACTACTCCTCTGGCCCTGCGCAGTCAGAGAAGGATCTCTCATTTGTCACCGAAGTCTACTCCACATAAGATTTTCAATTATCATGATCAAGGGGCCAGGATCCTGAATGGGACAAAGTGTGTCAAGGTGAGTTGCATGGTGGGATTATCGAGGGCAAGGGACCATTATCAATGGAGTTGAAAACCTGCATAAGGAACAATTACAAAGGAAAAGAATGGCATGGGGTTGCAAACAGAGGCAAAATAGCTATTGATTTCCCAATCAGGAGGTATTTAGCGGGCGGTTAGAGGACAAGAGAGAGGACAGCCCATCGCGTGGAGCACCAACGAGATGAATTCCGTGCAACTTTACAAGAACAAGTGATAAATTCCAGGAACAACAGCAGGAGGATAGCAAGTATGAATTCCTAGCTGTTATACACTAAGTTGCATACATGAAAGCAATCGACAAACTGGAATGGAAACAGGAAGCACATTACACGTAAAGAAAAATACATATTCGGAAAAGCAGCGACACATGAATCTCTGCCATGAGAAACAACTCTTATTCTGAAATTTATTCACACAAAGGTATCAAACCATATTTACAAATGAGGAGCCTTAGCCCGAGAATGTTTCCCAATCCAATTCACTAACTCCTTTCTCCCTCTATTGGGAGCATTTTTACACAATCCTATTGCTGAGACTACGGAATAGAAAATTGTCACTAGTCACAATCATGCGTTAATAGTGCTGGGAGTGGACTATCGCCACGTTTTACAAATAAAAACAAACATCATGGAGATGTAGTGTGTGATAGCGTAGACTAACAGCGCAGAGCCTTCTACCATCCTGCTTTGTGAAACCAATTCCCATGTGGCATGCTGACGATCAATTGTCCACACAGGCTGTTTGGGAACTATTTTGGGTCTCCTTGTCTAGCAGGCGTATGTCTCTCAAAGGCTGACAAGACGACTCGAATCCATTTCCCGACCATTCTCCCGACCTCGTCCTCCGTCGGTTAACACTGTTATAGGAGGAGGCCAAAAAAAAGGTGGCCAAATGCTTGGTGATGATAAGCGACTTAAGAATCTTATCATCCTTGTATTGTTTTCTTCCTCCTACGAGGAGGGTTCTTCTACGAGCCACGCAGCCAGGTGTGTGTTTGGCCCTCTCCTCACCCATGACTAAGCAGCTAAGTGGAGATCCTAGGAGCAGTGTTGAAGGCTCCGGACCGACCTAGTCCCAGAACGAGCATTCGCTCCAACAATACTACCACCACTATGAGTTGGGACTTTGGAGGTCATGACTGTAGCCAGGAGTGTTGGAGGGATGCCGTTGGGATGTCAAAACCCATGCACCGCACATCCAGAGACCGGGTAGTGTAGAAGAGGGTGAACCCCTCTTGGTTTTTAAAATCTGTGCCCCGGTGGTTGGCAATTTTCTGGTGTGGATAACCAGAACACAGATTCATGTTTTCCTACCAAGAGTACCCCTTGTCGAACTAACTTCTCAAACCATACAACCATGGTTATCTATGAAGGACTTCGACACCTCTCGGAATTCAACCCTATATCTCTTATCATCTACACAGTTCCATGTCTCAAATATATTTGGAAGATGGTGTTATATAGTGTGAGCAAGGACAGCTCAGGAAGGGCTATACCCTTAGAGTAGGTGCGATGGTAGCATGTGTGATGCGAGGGCAACGATCTTTCCTCCTGATGTTCAATCATATTATCTGGTATGGCTAAGATTCCAAACCATTCCCGCATGGCTACTAGGTTGGTTCCAAGGGATGTAGATTTGACCATCTCTTGCCCTTTCAATTACCTTGATGGTGGCACCAGGCTGTTCTAGTTTATCGCATCCCTCGGTGAGAGCTCCCTATCATAGTATGCACACTTGCTCATCTCACCTTTTCCTTTCTTCTTCTAGGGATTCTTCTTGGATCTTAAAGACTACTCTTGAGACTTTGGCTTGTCTCTCTTTTGATCAAGAGGCTTCTTTGGATTAGCCTTCTTCTTGCCTTTGGAATCCATCTTTCAATTTCCATCAACCAAAGCTTGGTCTTTGGAAGGTTTAATGGTTCCCATCATGACCAACTTGTCTTGCTCCTGGGTGAATCAAAGATTCCATGAACTCTACAAGTGAAGGAATCTTCCAATTTCGAATAGTTAACTTTGTGGCATGGAAGGTCGAAACAAACACTGAATAGTTAGGGCCTAATTTGAAAAGTATGGCCAAGACTAGTTGCTCACCCTTCTTTTCAATTCCGTATTGCTTTAGTTGAAGAACAAGAACTTTGAACTTGGAGAAATAGAATTGTAAGGACTCAAAGTTGCTTGGAATCAGCTCGATAAGCTCATTATCTAGTTGATGTCCCCTCATTTCCTCTGTTTTTCCAAACAAAGATTGAATTTTCTCATATATTTCATTTGGTGATGTCAATCCATCCAAATGGAAAAGAAGGTCTCTAGAAATACTGAGACACAAGAGACCATAAGCCTCATCTCTCCTATTGTGCCAATTATTCTTCTCTATTGCTACATTAGGTTTAGCTTCAGTTTCCATGGTCACCCCGAAGAGGTCATTGCTCCTCATCAGAATCTCCATATGTGCCTTCCTTTCGAAATAGTTGAATGAATTCAAGATGATATGTTGAGATTGATCCATTTCTTCAACAACTGCGCCCTGAGTAGACTGAATGCTCCCTGGGAGAGTGATAATTGATCCTGAAATAACAAAAAAAAAAGAGGATAACAATCAAGCTAAGGGAGCTCTGATACCATGCGGAAATTAAACCCAATCTTAGTACAATTGAATTCACAAAAATTGCTAGAAGACATGCAAAGATCCACTCAAAATTGGAAACTGAAATTGGTGCATAACACTAACTTGCATTCCATAAGTGTACATCAACCAACCTTTTTAATGAGTAGGCTATCCAAATATATAATTACATCAGAGATTCGAATACCAAAGTGGCAAGTTGAATCCTCACAATTAACATGCTTACTAAAAGTAAAAAATCCCCCTAGGTGCATAAAACACTTTCCAAATCAGTCCAGGAAGGTCACAAATTAGCTGAATAAGGCATGTCAGCTAATGAGTGATGCAAAGTCAATGGACTCATGCTTTTAAGAGAGAAAAATATGGAGGATGATTTGGGCAAAAAACAAGGCAGTTGCCATGAGACTAGATTTTACCTTTTCAGCTTAAAGTTGCAAGAAAAACAATCAAAGTCTGTAAAAGGTAGGAAAATGCACTTACTAATCTGGGCAGTTTGTATAGTTGGTGGAATCTTATCTAGAATCTATATGGGGCGTTCTAGAATCTAACATGGAAAGTGTTGACCAAGTGGTGCAAGTGGAGGCCAACTACCTAGTCTAGAACCTAGGAAATTAATCAAGAAGATTAATAAATATATCCCAAGTATGAGAATGGGTTTTTGATTATTCTAACACATGGAAAGTTGTTGCAGAGAGCATTGCAATATGGTGCTTTAGTTTCTTGTATCTGGAGAAACGTGTTTGCAAATTGTAAGGAGAGCACAAACTAGAAATTATGGATGTTGCAAAAATAGATAGTTCATGAAGAAGCATGGATTAGATGGATTCCTATGGTGGTTGTCACAATTGTTGAATGGATCTTGTTTTCTCATAATTATGATGAACAGGTTGCATGATTGCCATATCTCTAAAAGGTCTAGGAGGGTTTACAATGTAGTTGAGTAGGAAAGGGTAGATAATCTTCATCATTGTCAGGTAGAAAGCCTTACATACCAGATGAAAATGGAGATTGTCAAGGGTGGATTCTAGGAAAATGCACTCGTGTAATGTCAAGCCAAGGATTCACAAGGATGTTCATTGCAACATTATCAAGGCTTCACAATCTAGTTGATCTTGTGAAAGAACTGTTGGGCAATGATGTGCCTAGATACTATTTATGTAAGAGTGATTACCATTTAGTACTAATGTATATATGCAAGGGTATATAGTCGCAGCCCTCCTGTGGCATGCATAACGCTTGAATTTTTGGGTATTATAAGGTGTCTTCGTAAGTGAGATTAGGCATGATTGTATTGTCCTTCTTATAAAAGACCAGAAATATGAATGGTGGTGAGTAGATGTAGCCTTGTTCTTGGGTGTTCAATATCTGTTAGTTTTTGTACCTAGGAATTTGTTCCCTAAGTCACTTAGAAAAGGGAAAAAGGTGACCCTCACATTAAAAGCTATTTAATGAGACTTTATAAAGTTAAATTCACTTTTTGATAAATTTAAGTGGGTGAGTAAATTTATTTAAGTGATTTAAATAAATGTGATTTTTACTCTCATTGAATCTTAGCCATTGGATTGGATCTTTCTCCACCGTTGGATTAGATTCTCACTTAGGGTTAGGACAAAAAGGGTTGAGGGAGGCAAATCACTTTACTTTTCATTTTCTTGAGAGGAGAAGAAAGAAGAGAGAGCTGAGGAAGGAGAGAGGGCATGATTTTCAAGACACCAGCTGAGAGAGATTTTCAGTTGGCACAGAAATCGAGGAGTACAACACAGAAATCGAGGACTGTACATATTGCATTTAATGGCATAGAAATCGAGGGTGTGTGGACTGTACAGATTGCATTAATTGCTGGCACATAAATCGAGGCCGTACGGATTGTACGTACTGCATTTAATGCTGTACGATTTTGGGCACAGAAATCGAGACAGCATTCTGTAATTTTTTCAGGCTCGAGTTTCAAGGTGTACGGAGCATTTATTGCTGTCCGTACTGTACAGATTTTTCTGCTGTTATGGGCACAAAAATCGAGGGCAGAATTTCTTCTTCCGCACAGAAATCGAGGCTGAGATTTGCTGCTGTTTTTGGCACGTTTTTCGAGAAAAGAAATGCACAGAAACTGAGGCAGCATATGCACTGAAAACGAGACAGTTTGCTGGTTGAGATAAGTTGAATTTTGGACTGTAAATGAATGTCTGATTTTTTTGCTGAAGATAATAAAATCTCTCTCTCTCTAACTGGTTTTCCCCATGGAGGTTTTTCCAGGGTTTGATTTGGCCAAAAATCTCTGAGTCTATCATTTTATGGTGTGATTGTTAAATGTGTTTTTCAGCCTATTAGTGTTTTTACTGTGTGTTTATTTGTTCAGTAAAAATTTCTTAAGTAACTTACAGCCATTGCAAAACCGACTGTAAGTGAAAACCACGAAATGTGACATAAACCAGCAAACAATAAAACGCAGAAATTTCTACATGGTATCAGAGCTTGGGGGCAGAAAACAATGATAGTTTGCAGACACACAGAAATTTTCAGAACTCAGAAATTTTAGTATTTTACCTTCTGTCAGTGAGCAGCACTTTGTTGGGTTGGTGTAGAGATGGCTACAGGTCTTAGATTAGAGGATAGGCTAGATGGGACAGGAAATTTTGTGCCGTGGAAGGCCAGAATTTTACTGATACTGGAGGAGAATGAGTTATGGCCGGATGTAGTTAGGAACACTACAGCTAATCCAATTGTGATTCCCGCAGCAACAGATGCAGCAGCTCTATCAGCTTTCAACAAGCAGGACTGTAAAGCTAGGCGGATCATTCTAGATGCAGTTAAAGACCACATAATCCCTCACATTTCAGGCAAGACTAGGGCACACTTGATGTGGACAGCCTTGATCAGTTTGTATGAGAGTTCCAATGAGAACAGGAAGATGGTTCTCAAAGAGAAACTCAAAAGTATAAAGATGAATGGGGGTGAGGGAGTCATAGCATATCTTACTAGGATTTCTGCAGTTCGGGATGAACTTGCAACAGTTTGGGAGGTGGTAGCCCCTACAGAGCTAGTACGCATAGCAGTGAATGGGGCTTCAAAGCCCTGGGGTGCATTTGTGCAGGCCATAGTGGGCAGAGAGAACCTACTTACCTGGGATAGACTTTGGGATGACTTTGTGCAGGAGGAGACTAGGAGAGGTCTTTTACAGGGCAATACATCTCATAGTGGGGTTGATGACGAGAATGTGGCTTTGGCAGCTAAGGGCAAGAAGAAGAAGAAGGGTCCCAAGAAGGGTGGGGCCAAGCAGCACCAGCAGAGTGGGCAGAAGAAAGACTTGAGTAAAATCAAGTGTTATGCATGTCAGGCATTTAGGCACTATGCTTCACAGTGTCCAAGCAAGAAGAAGAAGAAGGGACAGGGACAGTAGACAGCAGCCTCAGCAGAGGTTGATGAGTTTGGTGATGCATTTCAGAGGGATTTTTCCCTATATGCTGGACAGATGGAGAGAGAGAGAGTCTCTTTAGCCACCAACACAGATATGGATATGGATAGTGAGGATTCATTGTTGGCAGGTCATCAGGGGAGTCCATCCACCTCTACTACTTGGTATATTGACAGCGAAGCCTCGAGCCACATGATTGGAGCTCGAGAGATGTTCTCGGAGTTATCTGAGACAGGTAGAGATGTGGAGGTTGTCCTTGGAGACAACACCATTGTTAGAGCTGTTGGTCGGGGGACCATTACATTTCAGAGGAGTCGATGAGTCCCATGACTCTGGGGGATGTGTTGTATGTCCTTGGGCTGAAGAAGAACCTTGTGTCAGTTTCCACCATTGAGGACAGGGGTCTTGGGGTGTGCTTTTCAGATGGGAGAGTGCAGGTGTATCCCAGGGCTATAGGTATGTCCAGTGCCATGGACATTGAAGTCAGATGTGGAAAGTTGTACAAGCTCTTGTTTCAGCCACAGTGCGCTCTAGCACACAGCAGCAGCAGTGAGCTATGTGAGCTTTGGCATCGGAGGATGGCCCACCTACATCACCCAACTCTCAGATTGTTGAGGAGCATGGTTACAGGATTATCGAAGTTCAGCATTGAGCAGAGTGATGTGTGCAGGGGGTGTGCTTTGGGAAAGTACACCAAGACTGCTTTTCCGAGCAGTGACACGAGAGCTGCAGGGGTGCTAGATCTTATCCATTCTAACATATGTGGTCCTATGTCATCAATGTCTTTGACAGGTTTTGAGTACTACATTAGCTTCATTGATGACTACTCCAGGAAGACTTGGATCTACTTCTTGAGGAGCAAGAAGTCCTCACTTGTGTTGAGAGTCTTCCAAGGGTTCAAAGCCCTTGTGGAGAAGCAGACGGGGAGGAAGATCCAGATGTTGAGATCGGACAATGGGGGTGAGTATACCTCCAAGGAGTTCGATGCATTCTGCAGACAGGAGGGCATTCAGAGACAGTTGACAGTTCGTTACACTCCTGAGCAGAATGGAGTAGCAGAGAGAAAGAACAGGTCGATTGCGGGGGCAGCCAGAGCGATGCTTCATGATCAGGGGTTACCTTTCTTTCTATGGGCAGAGGCATGTAGCACTGTAGTTTATCTGCAGAATAGGAGTCCTCACAGGGCAGTGGGGAGTAAGACTCCTGAGGAGATGTATTCAGGCAAGAAGCCTGAGGTGGGCCACTTTCGCATATTTGGCTCGTTGACTTACTCTCACGTCCCTTCTGAGAAGAGGACGAAGTTTGATCCCACCGCAGAGAGAGGTATATTTGTGGGATATGACGAGACTTCGAAGGCCTATCAGCTTTACTTACCTAGTCAGAGGAGAGTTGTTGTTCGGCGGGAAGTGAAGTTTGATGAGGAGAGAGCCTTCAGGAAGTCTAGGGAGTTAGAGCAGGGGGAGACACTAGCTCCCACACCTCAGTTGGTATAGGCTTCTTCGATGCAGCTATCAGGTCCACAGGTTTCTGGAGTGACTAGATCACAGGGTACAGGCACAACTTCTACAGGTTTAGTGATTCAGGTGGCTAGCACTTCAGGGACAGTTTCAGGGATAGGTTCAAGGTTGAGTCCTCAGGTCACAGGTTCATCAAGTACTGGTCCTCGGGGTGTTGGACCTTCAAGTACTGGGACTTCCTCAGATGAGGAGAGCCCAAGACCAGCTTGGGAGGGGCAGTCTTCAAGGAAGAGGAAGCCTAAGTGGCTTCAGGAGGCCTTGAAGGATGCTGATGCATTTGGTAGGCCCCAGGAGCAGATCAAGACAGTGGTGGAGCCAGACAGGCTTGGTGTGGTGCCTGACAGGGATGGTATGGCCCTTGTTGCAAGTCTTCGTGACTCTAAGCCATCCACATTTGAGGAGGCTTCCCAGCATCAGGTATGGAGAGATGCCATGATGGAAGAGTACCATTCCATCATGAAGAATGATGCTTGGGAGATAATGCCGAGACCTGAGGGGAAGTCAGTTGTGACTTCCAAGTGGCTTTACAAGATAAAGCATGCTGCAGATGGCGGTGTGGAGAAGTACAAGGCTCGGTTTGTGGCGCGGGGGTTCTCACAGGTTGAGGGAGTTGACTATGATGAGACATTTGCTCCAGTTGCTCGGTATTCTTCTATCAGGGCAGTTATATCTATAGCAGCAGAGATGGGTTGGAAGATCCACCAGATGGATGTGAAGACTGCATTTCTCAATGGTCTTCTGCAGGAGGAGGTATATTTAGAGCAGCCATAGGGATTTGAGATCCATGGGAGAGATTCTCATGTGTGCAGGCTGAGGAAAGCCTTGTACGGACTGAAGCAAGCTCCTAGAGCTTGGTACTCTAGGATTGATAGTTATTTGACATCGATGGGATTCCAGAACAGTGAGGCTAATCCCAACCTATACTTCATTGTGGTTGGAGGAGATCCTCTCATTCTTCTGCTATATGTTGATGATCTATTTATCACAGGTGATGAGCGTCTCATTGCACATTGCAAGAGAGATCTAGCATCGGAGTACGAGATGACAGACATTGGACTGATGCATTACTATTTGGGGATGGAGGTTTGGCAGGAGCCTAGACATATTTTCCTTGGACAGGGGAAGTATGCAGTTGATATTCTGAAGAGATTTCGGATGGAGGACTGCAGGCCGATGTGTACGCCTATGATCACCAACTGGAAGCAACTTCATGCTTCCGAGGGTAAGTTGGTGGATCCCACTTTATATCGTCAGCTCATTGGGTCATTGATGTATCTGGTCAATACCAGGCCAGACTTGTGTTTTGCAGTTAACACTCTTAGTCAGTTCATGGTTGAGCCTAGGAGTGTGCACTGGACTACCGCAAAGCACATACTGAGATATCTTGCAGGTACGGTGGATTATGGTCTGGACTACAGGTGTTCGGGTGGAGTCAGCTTGGTTGGGTTCACAGATTCAAACTGGGTAGGTTGTGTGAAGGATCGGAAGAGCACTTCTGGTTGTTGTTTCAGTTTGGGCTCGGCAGCAGTGTCGTGGTTCAGTGGAAAACAGAAGTCCGTTGCACTGATTTATGCTGAGGCTGAGTATATGGCAGCTAGTCAGGCTACTTGTGAAGCACTGTGGCTTCGCAAGTTATTGGTAGATTTATTTGATCAGCAGCTTAAGCCTACGGTGATCTATTGTGACAATCAGAGTTGCATTCAACTCTCTGAGAATCCAGTGTTTCATGACAGGTCGAAGCACATTGAGATCATGTACCATTTCATCCGTGACTATGTTCAGAGAGGGGCAGTTGAGCTACTGTATATATCCACTGATGAGCAGGTAGCAGACATTCGGACAAAGTCTTTGGGGAGGGGGAAGTTTGTCTTCTTCAAAGATAAGTTGGGAGTGGTGCAGAACACCTTCCTCGGTAAGAGGGAGTGTTAGTTTTTGTACCTAGGAATTTGTTCCTTAAGTGACTTTTTGCCTAAGTCACTTAGAAAAGGGAAAAATGTGACCCTCACATTAAAAGCTATTTAATGAGACTTTATAAAGTTAAAGTCACTTTTTGATAAATTTAAGTGGGTGAGTAAATTTATTTAAGTGATTTAAATAAATGCGATTTTTACTCTCATTGAATCTTAGCCATTGGATTGGATCTTTCTCCACCGTTGGATTAGATTCTCACCTAGGGTTTGGACAAAAAGGGTTGAGGGAGGCAAATCACTTTACTTTTCATTTTCTTGAGAGGAGAAGAAAGCAGAGAGAGCTGAGGAAGGAGAGAGGGCACGATTTTCAAGACACCAGCTGAGAGAGATTTTCAGTTGGCACAGAAATCGAGGAGTACAGCACAGAAATCGAGGACTATACGGACTGCATTTAATGGCACAAAAATCGAGGGTGTACGGACTGTACGGATTGCATTAATTGCTGGCACATAAATCGAGGCCGTACGGACTGTACGAACTGCATTTAATGCTGTATGGTTTTAGGCATAGAAATCGAGACAGCATTCTGTAATTTTTTCAAGCACGAGTTTCGAGGTGTACGGAGCATTTATTGCTGTCTGTACTGTACGGATTTTTTTGTTGTTCTGGGCACAAAAATCGAGGGCAAAATTTCTTCTTCTACACAGAAATCGAGGCTGAGATTTACTGCTGTTTTTGGCACGTTTTTCGAGAAAAGAAATGCATAGAAACTGAGGCAGCATATGCACTAAAAACAAGACAGTTTGCTGGTTGAGATAAGTTGAATTTTGGACTGTAAATGAATGTCTGATTTTTTTGCTGAAGATAATAAAATCTCTCTCTCTCTAACTGGTTTTCCCCGTGGGGGTTTTTTCAGGGCTTGATTTGGCCAAAAATCTCTGAGTCTATCATTTTATGGTGTGATTGTTAAATGTGTTTTTTAACCTGTTAGTGTTTTTACTGTGTGTTTATTTGTTCAGTAAAAATTTCATAAGTAACTTACAGCCCATGCAAAACCGGCTGTAAGTGAAAACCACAAAATGTGACATAAACCAGCAAACAGTAAAACGCAGAAATTTCTACAATATCCACCCCACAGCACATCATTTAAGAATAATCATTGGATCAGATCCAAGGGTTCACATCTCCGTTGCAGCAGCATTAAATGCTGCACTACAGGGTGGATATTGAAGGCCTTGTTCTTGTAATCTTAAAGCTTTAAGAATAATGGTTTAATGAGTGAATTGATGATTGAGGAACATGGTAAAGGGGAGCCCAACTAGTGCCAATTGATGCCAGATTCACAACTACTCCCTCCTAAGAAGTGTAGAAATAACTGGCTCTTCTTGTCAAACAAGTGTGTTAGAAATGGACAAATAGTTGAGTGAGACCGATGAGACTGATCAAAATTATGGGAATGTATACTTGTTGCACGAGAGGATCTTACTTGGTGGTGTGGGAATGTCTCCTTATGATAAGAGATATTCAGATCCAGCGGTCTATATCCAGGCCTATACAGCATTTGCTGCAGGCTGGTTATTGTTGGCCTTACAGTGTCGCCTTTAATATCTGATCTTTCTATTTTTGAAGCACACTGGAATGCAATAAATGTTTGACAGTGAAGCTTTTACCCCTTCTAGGTTTTTTCCACTATAAACCCCAATGTCATTTGTTGTGCATGCTTGTTTATCTGCGGGCTAGCGTAGGCATTTAATCTGCAAGTTTCCTCGTATGATTTTAACAGTTTACCATTCGCAAAGCACGTTCTGTTATTAGCATAGCATTTTCAGATAGGCTTCAAAACCTAATTTATGCAGGTTTTTAGACATTGTTCTGAAAATTTTGCTGGATTCTAACCTGGTCAAAATAAGCATTAGGATCGAAAGATTCAAAATCGACCAATTATCATTTACAGTTTGTGAGCTGTCTCATCAAACTGTTAAGAAGTTGGTGACCTGATAATACTTAAATGACTGTTAGAAACGCATTTGCTTTTTGCACATTGCACTCTCTGTGTTATTGGTCCAAATCGAAATGTTTATTTTTGACATTAATCGATTTTTTTTTTAAATATCAGGGGTGTTTCAGCTGCTTGAATAAATGGTGACCTGACAATTTTTCAAAACATATTTGTTTTTGCAGATTGCAATTTTTCCTATTATAGGTTCAAATCCAAATGGTTGTTTTCACATTGATCGAATTCTTTTTTAATCTAGATTTTTGGAAAAAAAAATCTTTTTCACAAATTGTATTTTTTTTATTAAAGGTTTAAAATTGTAAAATTTGTTATTAAAAGTTCAAAATTTATATTCTAATGATTATTTTTTATATTTATTGCTTCTTTTGGAATTCTGAGCGAACTCTGATCTCTGCTTTAATACAAATCCAACCACTACACTATGAGTTGCTAATCACACTCCCATAAAACATCAAGCACATATTATTTTAAATAGTTATGGAAAACTTTTCCAACCAGTATAGGATAATATGGCACAAACAGTAGTATTCCACAGCACTTGTTATTCTTGCTTCCAATGTGAACATATGCACATACTAGCCAATAATTTGCATGAAACTGGCCCAAAACTGAAACCTTTTTCATATTAAGTAATATGTAATGCTTACAGCTCTTATTATCAAGAACATTTCAGAAAACCGTAGGGTCTGTCATAAACCACAGAGAATCAAGTAGATATGAGCATTACAGAGAATCAAAAGCTTTGCAGGAAAACAAAGGATCACAGCCGAGTTAAAAGTTTATTATATCTGCTCATAAACAAGCATGAATCTTGTCCTAAATTGAGTAGGTATCAATTTAAAACATTAAGAACCCAATTCCCAAACCTTAGATGCACCAGGTGGGTATGGAGTCCTGTATAAACACAGATGTTTCCAGCAGGATGGAGCTGGTAACCTCATTAGATTGCAACTAACTATAATATTGTTATTTGTTCTACTTATGGTTCCTTCCACATCCAGTAGAACAGATTAAACTGAATTAGAGGAAGCACAGAGAAAATAAACATGAAGGGGGTGATGATGAAAATTCTATCTACCTGAACTCTGCACAGGAAGGTAAGGTCCTGGTCTCGAGCTCAAGTAATGACCTGAAAGTAATGAAGAAATTCAATCGAGAGGAGACAAGGACAGATAAGCCTCTGCTATGAAGTATTGGACTGTAGATTTAGCTTAAATTTAAATCCAAATGTCATGCATCTGGCCTGCCACAATATTCTGAAGACGAATCCTCTTTTCTAGATTTCGTAAGGGAAAAGTAGGGCTGATTAGTTACAGACCTCATCCAAGCCCACTTATGATCATTGAGATCGACAAAGTTCCGAGTAGAAGCCACCTGATCCAATGTAAGATAGGCATAAATCCCATTTATCCTCCCTGCAGCAAAACCGGTATAGCCCGCCATGACTCCATGGATTGCAGAACGAGCCAGCAGAGTGCAGTAGATATTATCAGCAGCATTTGCAGGCACTGCTCTGATCATATAAGTTGGGTCAATATACTTCAATGTAAAGAGCTCATCGGGGTGATGTTTCTTCCACCAATGCTTCAGCTCATCCCTAAGCCATGTCCCAACATCCAAAAACACAGGATTTCCACATTCATCCCTCTTATCCTTGTCCTCTGGACTCCTGGGAATCAATTCTTGTCCAGCCCCCTCTGCAACAACAAGCACAAAGTGCCCATTCTCTGCCAATCTATGCTCAAGAAACTCAAATAATCCCCCTTCTCCCTCCAGATAAAATGGGTTCTCAGGTATAAGGCAACAGTCCACATCCCTGCTCCCCAAAGTTGAATGCAGTGCAATATGTCCAGTATTCCTACCCATCAACTTAACCAGTCCTACTCCATTATGGGCACTCTCGGCCTCAACATAGGCTGCATTGATAGCCCTCTGGGCTGTCTCCACTGCTGTATGAAACCCAAAGGACCCGTCAATAATCCCAACATCATTATCCACAGAATTCGGGATTCCAACAATGGAAATCTTGAGTCTCCTCCTCTTAATTTCTTCAAATATCTTCAGTGCACCCTTCATGGTCCCATCTCCACCAATGATATAAACCTGGTTAAAACCATGGGCTTCAATGCCATCCACTATCTTCTGCAAATCAAAGCCCCCCCTCGAGGTCTCCAGCATTGTGCCACCTATCTTGTGCCAATTATCCACTAACTTTGGATACAAAGCCACAGGGTCTGATGAATAAAACCCACGATAGCCCGACCTAATCCCTGTGATATCCCTTACTCCATACCGAAACCAGAGACCAATTACAAGTTCTCTGATCACTGTGTTAACACCAGGTGATAACCTCCCACATGAAACAATGGCAGCATGGACTTCATCAGGGCGAAAACATACCTCAAACCGAGGCCCTCCTCTGTGATAGAGTACTTGTGTCTCCCTTGATATTGTCTGTATATCCACAACAATGTTCTGCATTACCATATCATTCTCAGTCACGAAAAAACCTTCAATGGGACGAAAATACATGTTATGAACAAGAGGATTTATAAAAGTGGGTACGTCCTGTAAGTAATCTCTCAAGTGCGGAGTACCCTGAATCCTCTTCTGGCCATGATAATTGCTGACAGCGCCTGCCGTTGATGGCTCCCTTGCAAGTTTTTGCATAGTAGATATCATGAAAGAATGTAGCGAAGACAAACACAGAATATTTCTATAAAGTGCAAAGATGATGATAACGCTGAAAATTATTAAACCACTCAGAGATGGTAAGGATTGAACCCACTATAGCAATCACACACAATGATAACACTAACAATGTATCGTATATAAATTAAAAGAAATGAATTCACAGCTGGTAAGGATTGAACCCACTATAGCAATCACACACAATGATAACACTAATAATGTATCGTATATAAATTAAAAGAAATGAATTCACAGCTGGTCATGTATTTCAGAGAGCATGATATTCCTGGCTGAAGTCAAGCCTACTGTTTATTAAACTTGTTTTCGAAACCAGAATTTTGTCGTTCTCAAAGCTCGTTCTAGAAACTAGACTTTGACTGCTGTAGAATTTTATGACGAGAAAAATTAAAATGTTAAGGTCCTCTCTGACAAGTTGACAACCAAACCAGATTACTACTTCAATCTTTAAGTCGGCAAAGCTTTCTCACTCTTCTACGGGTCAGCGAATACATATTGCAATTTTGGTCAGGATCTTTCAAACTGCTGCAGAGAGTAGCCATTGGTATTTGGCGCAAAGTTTTATGTGCAATAGAAAGAGCCCATTCTGTGTGCCCGACTTTGTGTTTCACGCGATAACTTGCAACAGTTGGACACCTGGTTCAAGAAAATTAACACAGTGGTGCATCAGGTGTACCATTCTGTGTGCCCGACTTTGTGTTTTCAGCACCCTTGTGTTTGTCAAAGATCACTGCAGAAAATTAACACAGTGGTGCATCAGATCTACCAACTGAATTCCTTTTTCTTCTCTCATAGTTTGGAATGCCTGAATTCCTTTTTCTTCTCTCATAGTTTGGAATGCACATAACTTTCTGTTTTGTTTTTCTAAGATGTGATATTATAACTTAGTTGTTAAAAGGGTAATGAGAATAATCGTAATTGCTATGGACAAACGCTAATTAACTCATTCTTCTTATTATTATGCAACTATTTCTTGAAAAAAAACTTCCACTTCAGCCCCCATACACTTTTAACCAATAAAATCAATTTTAAATTTTAATAAAAAGAAAAAATAATAAACACAAATATTATTAATTAATAATTTAATTTTATAATTCTTTTATATTGATCTATTCTTTCTCTATTATTCTAGAAAATCTATTCTAGAAAATCGTAAAGGTATAAAATGTAGATCGTAGTTAAGACTTAATATAAGTAAAGTCAATATATAAATCTTAATGGTTATGTTATTTTGAAACATTATAATTATATATATCAAAAGATTGGTAGGGAAATGGATTTTGTTTGGATAGTTAAAAGGCAAAAAAGATGAAGAAACATGCTTCCAAAGGCTTCCATGTATGGATGAAGAAGCAGGATGTGGGGGCATGAAATAAGTATAGTGTAACTAAGTGTTAGACCATATTTAGTATGATTTAGGAAAAATATTTTAATATAGGTAAACATTATAATGTAAAAGGCTTTCAAGTGCAATTTTTTAATTAACTTATTTACTTTTTATTAATTATCTTAATAACCTTAGAATTACCATGGTGCAACTGTACTTAATCCAAATTTTCATGTTACATCCCTCAAACTAAGTGCATTTCCTAAGTTTCTAAGCAAGTTGAAGGTAATGAAATGAATGTGATATTAGGGAAAAGTGTTCACAAATTAATTATCATAGAAATATGTTGAGTGCTAGGTCTAACTTTAACTTTCAAGAGTTAGGGATTGATGATTTTTCTTTCATATGTGTGCCTTGGAAGGGATTTTTTTTAGTGAGCCTTTCCTTGAAACAATTTTATGATCCTTTTATTATTATTATTACTATTATTATTTGCAAGTCCTTTTCTTTGGATTTGGCTTTGATAAGCTAGGAGATAAGGATTATGGCTTTTTTGCAAGGTGCATAATTCACACTTATCATTTAGCTTCTTTTCCTTTAGAGTACTTTGACTTAGGCATCACACATATGAATAGTACAAAGACATTAGAACATGGCATATAGAAATGGGTGAATGCCTAGTGAATTGACATGGGGCCCAAAAATGGCTAGTTAAAATGTTGTGAATAA
The DNA here is from genome assembly GCA_001517045.1 of Pseudotsuga menziesii. Classification (NCBI taxonomy): domain Eukaryota; kingdom Viridiplantae; phylum Streptophyta; class Pinopsida; order Pinales; family Pinaceae; genus Pseudotsuga; species Pseudotsuga menziesii. The sequence goes on from LPNX010845823.1 coordinate 117,897, forward strand.
CATGAAATGAGTGTCACACTTGCTTAAATTCCTAGGGATACACCTAACCCATAAGGTCATATGTTTAATCTAAAAAAGAATTATAACCATGTCATGACACATATTTAAGCTATGAAACAAAAATCTATAATACCTGAGCCATTATAGAGTAACAACATTGAACCCCTATGGTCATGTCCAAACATAAGAAAGCATTTACCATAACTTATGTAGAGAGCATATGTCACAACACTAGTGTAAATTGAATATTCCGATCGATCTTTGGCACATATCATGGTGGACTAAGTAGGTGGAAGGCATCTCTTGGAAAAATATCTATGGTCAAGCCATAGATCTCAAATGTGAAAATGTTGGATGTGATGGAAGATCACATAGACAATGATCATCAAGTCACCCCTACATGTTGAAGGGTAACACCATGAAGGTGGTTACCTCAATATTTTGCACTGTAATGATACCCCATAAGGGAAAGGTCATTTTTTTATCAACAACAAGTCCCATCTTATACTAAAATGAGTCCATGTGTCTTTGAAGTCTTGTGTCAAGGTACCACCACCCCCACTTCCTCCCATGGGAACTTTCACCGTGTGCACCATCACATAATTTTAAGAACCACCCCATGTATCATTTGTGACCTACAATGTGGGTTCTCCCAAAAATGTTTTGCTATAAACACCTTCTTAGTCCTTGACATGTTTTATAACAACATCTTCATCTAGAAAGCACATCCCACTCCTTGAGCAAACTCCACATGTAAAGCATGTCCATTCAAGGATCCCCATTGACCAAATCTCTCTCTTCCCACCACCTAACATAGTTTGGATCTCGTTATGGCTACATTAGCACTTCCCAGTATAATCCTTCCCCAATATTTCTACTACTCCATCGACCAACTGAGTCATTTTCCCCATACTATTTACCACATCTTAACCTTGGTGGTTATATGTCTCACAACGACCCCTCCTTCTCATCAGGCATTAACATTGGTCCACCACACATTAATGTTCCAACAACCATCCCATGGGTAAAATCACACTCTCAATGCTCTAAGCCTACTTCTATGGGATTCACTTATGCCAACAATCCATCACACACATACGGAATTGACCACGGCTACAATACTCACTCTCTCCCTCCAATTCACAAGCATCTTTGAAGGTGAAAGCTAAGCACCAGATATCAGAGCATTGAATGCTCTACAACTTGGGGTGTGCAATGTTTAATTTAAATAGTCTATAGAGCATTGAATGCTCTACAATCTAGGGTGTGCACAAATTGATTTAAATAAATTGTAAAACAATGAATACTCTACAGCTTGGGGTGTGCATTGTTCAATTTAAATAATTTTAAATCAATAAATCAAATGTTGTACACTTGGGCTGTAGAGCATTTAATTCCATGCATATGGGTTCTTAGCCACGACCATCTTTATAGGATTTCCAAAAAAAACACAAAAAATAAAGATGGCATTGTGCACCCTTTCCCCCATTATCAAGCACGTAGTTTGGTCACGATGGTTAGAGGCTTAGACATTTCCTGGTCACATAACTATTCATAAAAGAGTTGCACATGTTGTGCAACTATTCAAGGATCAATCCTAAAAATTTATAGCACGTGATCGCAATCTCCACCCCAACATATTTCATGACTATTAAGGGAAATGGTGCACATTTTACACAGTCGTTCCCTCTATTCCTGTGTGACCTACTAGAAACCCTAAAAATGATTTCTACAGGTTATCGAGACCCAAAACTAAGAAAATAAACCAACCAATATGAATAGAATGATGAGACATATCTTACTTGGTGGACGTGGAATCAAATTACGCCAATGCAAAATTACACATCGAACTCCAAAAGATTTAGGGAATAAACCAATGCACCAATAAATGAAAATGCACACATGATTCTTATTTTGTCTGCCCATACCTATTTGTAGGGTTAGCCCTAAATTTATTTTGGTCATAAAAGAAGCTCAAGAGTTATGTTTTCCACATCAATTTCATTATTGAATTCATGTTTTTTATTTTTTCTATGCCATGGGATTTGTTTTGGGTGTACAAGTACTTCACTCAAGAGTTATTTTCCTACCATTTTTCATTTCACTAGTACGAGTACTCATGAACCTCATTTTTCTAATCATTTGAACTATTGAATTCATTTTCACGATCACTTTGACACCAAAGTATCGATTTTATATATATAGGTGTTTCATCTGAAACCATTTTTTCCCCACCATTTAAACAAGGTCTCATTTACATCCCCTTCAAGAATATTTCTTCACATTGGCATTTATATATCATATTCCATCTTTCCATTTTCCCTATTTGGTTCCCCTTCAATATGCATGTAGACTTCTCCCTTCCTTAACAACAACGTCACCTCTTCATGTTGCAAAATCTCTTGTTGAGTAGTAGTGCTCCCCCTTCATGGGTTTCCTTAGTATAATAATAAATTTCATGTTGGGACCCATGCCACTTATTCTCCCTTTAGGATTGGGATACCATTTATTCCATCATGTCATAAAGAAAGCCTCATGCTTTCCTCTCGTCATTTTCTAAACTATCCACCTTAAACTCTCGAGTGGTTCACATTTTTATGGATTATTATGCTAATTATTTGCTTCAATTTATTGATCTTTCGTCTCATCCATGTATTTCTGACCATATACATCTTATTCCTCCATTCATTTACCCCCTCAAGGAGACCCACCCTTGATGGTTACCATTTTCTATCATTATTTCTACACATGCAAGATAGAACTACCTAGTCATATTTTGTGAACTTGTCTCCTTTCCTTTAGTATATCCAAATTATTTTATTCTTTGTAAAAGAAAAATAAAAAACATCTAGAAAACACCCAAAAAACCCAAGAAATGGGGAAACATCAATTCTTGAATTTGCTTTCATTATTTTGGAAGCACTCCCTATCCCCCTTGTTTGGAGCATTTGTATTGAGTCATATTTGTTTGTTCTTGTCTATAGAATATATTGGTCCATTGCATCCAAAGGATCGTGGGTATCACTAAGATTTACACCTCCCATCTACTTTTGACCTATTATCCTAAGCCATGAGTCTTCTCATGTGCTTGTCTTCACTCTCATGGTCTCCAATCCATCTTATGCATTTCTCACCCTAAGTTATTAGACTCACCATGCTTTGTGTCAATGTGGTTCATGGTCACTACCCAAGTCAACCATAATTTATGTTCCAATCAAATGAAGTCTTAAGGATCTTACTAATTATCCCACTCATCTCCCAACTAAGTGTTAGACAATTACATTTGTTACTTCATGATTTTCACCTCTTGTTGGTTTTATGGAATTCCATCTTCCCTATTTCCAACTAACTCTCCCCTATCAACATTGATTCATTATATTGTAGGGGTTTGTTTAGAGCATGGTTTAGAGGCTTCGGTACCTTGTCCCAACTTACATCGAATATGGGAGGAATCGGTTCAAGGAGAGAGCCATTATTACTCTCTACTCTGATAATTTCTCATATAATCAACTACATCTCATTCTTCTATCATGATGATTTGTATGGGTGTTCCCATGAAGATGGTAACACTTTTGGGGAAGCAAAGGGCGCAAGTATGGTAAAATAATGACATCGATCGAGTTATTGTTAAGGCCTCAACTGAGCTTTAAAAAGATCAATCGAGGGCTTAATAAAATGCTCGATCAAGCAATTTTGAAATGCTCAATCAAGGGCTTGTCTAACCCTTGATAGAGCTATGGATCTTGATCGAGGGTTAGAAAAACTTTTTATTGAGCTTCCAATCTTGATCGAGGATGTTTGCTCGATTGAGCTTAAAATCTTGATCAATTTTTTGTGTCTGATGAAAATTTTAAAATGAAAGGCCATGAGAAAGTTTGTACCCATGGAATTTAAGAGCTTGTTTGAGAATTAGAGCTCGCTCGATCTCTTGCAACAATTTTAAAAAAAATAGACCATGGATTATTTCACTGCATATATTGCATAGGAGCTCGAACAAGAACTAAAGAGAAGCTCAAACGAGGGGTGAAGAGAACTGTGACATGCCACCACCATGAACCATGTAGACTCAATTGGGAACTTCGACTTGCCACCAACCACCACCTTGTTACACCATGGCCTCCACAACAAGAGGTAAGTAACTCAAAACCCCTAAAAATAAGTTCTTCTATGCATTGATTCAAATTGTTGTTTTTCTAAGTAATTTTAATGAAACTTTTGTGAAATTTGTTCAAAACCCCCCAAAACCAAAAATCAACTATATGAATTGATTGAAATTGTTTTTTATTTTTTAGTAATTTTAACAAATTTTTTGTAAAATTAGTTATTTTTATTGTACATGCAATCCAAACTTGAGTTCAAAATAAATTATCAATATTGGTAGTAAAGGGATTGTTGTTTAGAGTGAACTTGTATTGTACATGATGCATCCAATTTTATATCTATAGGTGTGATATTTGTATTTGAGACAACACAATTTTTCTTCTTTCCAATTCCATAGGTCGAACTCAATTTGGGTCATTGTAGCTTCATATATGGTTGTTTGTCCTAAAACATGTGTTTCAAATTAGTTTCAAAAGTAGGAATAGGCCAAATATGAGCAATGTGTAACTCTAACAATATCTTAATCGTATATGTTTATAGGTATATCTTCCAAAACAAATTGGTGATGTGCATTAGCTTAGAGATGTACAACCATCTCTATATTAAATGTTTGACCATCTCTATATTAAATATACAACCATGATGGGCATGCTAATATTAGTTGTTAGTGGATGCAACAAATAGGTCCTAGATATAGCTCAACCAAATTTCAAATATATAGTTCAATGATTTTACATAATTTTCGTCACAGACTAATCCCATTCAATATGGCTTTTGTAAAAGTGTATCTAGAGTCATAAGGTTAGGGATTTAGGTGTTTCCATGTTAAGTATATAATCAAGAACATATATTGGTGGGGAAATGCATTTTAAGGTATATTTTTCTTAGAACCTTTATCTCATTAATTGTTGTGAAAATATATGGGTATGTTCAAACTTTCAACTTTATCACAGCTCTATAAATTTATTTCTAGAGCCATAAGTGTTTGTCAGCTTGCAAACTAGGGATTTATTTTTGTATGATAACCTCTTGTTGGAGCCCATAATGATTTTATTATTTGATTCATTTGAGCTTGTCTTATTTTAATGTTTCAACATTATAGCATTTAACTAGATATTCCAATTTTGAATGACTATGAGATGACACAGACTTTGATTGGTAAGTGTGAAGCACTAGAAGCCATGGCAAGAACACCCTTTGAATGACATTAGTAGTGGGAAGGGAGGATCCAAGGACTAGATTCAATATCATGTTCACTATGGTGGAAAATGGGAAAACATTGAGGTTTGACAAAAACCTCAGTAGACAATCACCAACATCATCATTGTCATCACCATCATTCGATCATCATCATCATTTTTTGTTCTTGTCATTGTATTCAAAGGATGACATATATATGATTTGTCTTCATTGTTTCATGCATATCGTTCTCCAAAGTGGGGTCCTTCCCTCCAAAAATCACATTCATGAGGAGAATTCAGTGTTATGGCACCCCCCCATGTCGTAAGCGGACTCATATGTGAACTATTTATATATAGTTTTGTTTTTATTGTTACAGATAGAAGGAAATTATTGTATACATGTAGATGCAATTATTAATTGTTGTTTGTTTCTACTTTCATAGGTGCCCTGCTAGCTAGGTCATACGGTGATCATGCATCTGACAACATGGTTTCTAGTGTCTTGCATGATGTCCATGACACATTGACCTCCTTAGAGCACATCGATGGTGTTCCTCATCGTGCAAGTACATTAAATTCGTATTTATTTCTTTTTCAACTACCAGTATATTTACTTTGTATCGATATTTTGTACTTTTACTGATATATTTTTGTGTATATGTCTGTCAGGTGTTGATCTTGCTTCTCCACCTCCTTGGGATTATGAGATTACGAGGATCATGATTGAGGAGATCAGTTCGTAATGTGATTGGTTGTGCACCTAGTTAGGGGCCATGTTCCCTATCTTTCCATCTAGACAGTTGATGAGCATGATGATCAATGCAACCAATGGACTATTGGAGGTCCACTAGAGGGAGGGGCCTCTTAGTGAAATACAAGAGACTACTTTCCAGAGGAGGGGGGACCAGGTATTGGGTACTAACAAATGGGAGGTCGTGAAAGCTGCAACAAGAGGAAAGGATATCAATAACACTTTGTTTGAAATTCCTCCTAATTGTTCTCCTAGATAGTTGTTCTAATTGTAAGAGTTTAGGCTTGAGGTTTCCATGCCTCATGTTTATGATAGGATTATTAGAGAATAGGGGATTTTCCCCCATCATGACCATGTCTCATTCTACTTCACCAAACATGTGTATGCAAATTTTGTGGTAGACACGTTTCCTAATTACACAAGTACATTTTCATCTTTCTATGGCATCGGACGGGGACATAGTTATGAGCGTCCTGGGGGTCGTATAATCCTTGTTGTTGCACCACCCTATCCTCGGTTATTTCCCATTCCTAGTCAAATTTTCATTCATTTGGGTGATGTAGCTAAGCCATCACAACTTGGAGTTGAGACATTGGATTTGATGGCAGGCACCACGCATAATGAACTGGGAAGTGCTACACTTGCCACGCATGAGGATAGGTCTAGACCACCCATGGACCCTTAAATACCGAGTTACCATTGGTGGACGAGTCAATTATTCAGGTGCTTGAAAACGAGACTCTAGTTGTGTATGCTCTAAGTGTTCGAGATGCGTATTATCATATGTATGAGAGATGCATGCCTCCATCGACAAAGCATGCATATTTATGTACTTAAGTTTTTTCATTATATGTCGCTTACTAATAATATTTAATACATGTACATAAAAAATAATCAATTGAGTAATAGTATTTTTTTTTGTTGCTCCATGTAGAGGACTGCCTTTATGGATTTGCTCAATGCCACTTTCCCATCGATTGAGCATCCAACCATTGCCCTTTGTTAATGTCTTTGTGTTACATATGCTAGTTCCCTCATCCTAACTTTGTAAGTTACATACATGCATATAATTGCAATTATTTTATTGTAACTTTTGTCTTGTCCCTTGCTCAAATTGTACAGGGTAGAGGTAGGGTGATTAGAGAGGAGAAAGAGTTGCATCCTCCTTCGGTTTCTGACCATTAGTAGTTAGTCGATGAGGTACTATAACTTATGTTGCAATGCAATACAAAATTCAAGTTGATGTTTACATAATGTTCATTTATTATTCTTTTACTTATTACATGCATGATCTCACTATACATAGGCTCAAGTACAACTAGGAGTTGATACTGTAGTGATGTTCACAGAGGAATGGGAAAGGTTGACTCAACATCATCCTTGGGATGACACACAACACAATTTGTAAAATCTCGCTATGGACTCGAGTCAAGTAAGTTGATCCATCCACTTGAAATTTTAAAAATATGTCATATTATAAATTTTGAGTACTAAATCTAACTAACAAAGTTCAAAATTTTATTTTTTTCATTTCGCATCTTTAGACACCATTTTCAATAATGTCTTGCCCCGACACCAAGGGCATGCTGCAGGTGGTACTGCCGATGGAGATAACCATAAATCCCACCAGAAGCTTGGTCCACATATTTGATGAGACTTGTTAACGTTGCATATTTTTATTGTTATGTAAACATATATACTTGTATTTTTTATGTATACATATATACTTGTGTTTTTTATGAACTAGAGGGACTATTTTGTATCAATTTTTTCCTTCATGGATATATGATGTCTTATATTTATGTTGACATGAGTTATTTATCTTATTTTTATGCTTTTTCTTCATGGATATATGATGTCTTATATTTATGTTGACATGATTTATTTATCGTATGTTATGGTTATGCACCTGCATGTTAACTTTATCTTATCTTTATGTCGATGAGTCTATACATGTTATTTATCTTATGTTCCTGTTTATGTCGACGATTATACAATTTACAATTTTACAATTTTACAATTAGAAGTTACAAGTTTAGGATTAGAAGTTACAAGTTACAAATTTACTTTTAGAAGTTGCAAGTTTATCTTATGTTCATGCTATTTATTTTATGCTCATTTGTCATTTAAAATTCATGGTGTTAGATACAATTTACAAGTCACAATTACGATTACAAGTTACAATCTAATATTTAAATACAATTTCATAATACCAACTTACAACTATACAATTACAATTTAAGAAAATGATAATTAGATTTACAAATTACTAATCACAATAGGAAATTACAATTTGCGATGATAGTTACAATTAACAATAGTAATTAGAGTTACAATTTGCAATTTAGATTCTATAGTCTACAATTACAAATTACAACCTACAAGTCACAATTAAAGTTGTTTTTACAATTTAAAGTCTACCATTATAAATATAATTACAACATACAAAATTTCACAATTACAAATTACAATTACAGTACAATTACTCTTTAAGAAATTTAATAATTAGGCATGCACAACTTTTACAATTGTTCAATTACTCTTTAAGAAATTACTAAATGGATATGTACAGATTACAACTTACAATCTCATTTACAAATCATGATGTCAGATTCAATTTACTTCACAATGCAACTTTATGTTTAATTTATTTGTCTTCTACAAGGCATTTAACAAATGTTGTGCCTGTTCAATATTCGAATGAAGTCAAAGGTAAGGAATTGTTTTACTTTGAAATTTGACAGGTTTAGGAATAAATGTTATAAAGTGGAAAATGAATTCCTTATACTCAATGACTAATGACATGGAATGGATGAAGACATTATTTTATTATTAAATGAACATTTAAATCTAAATTTAAGATAAATAACATAGCCATTAATGCTATGTGAAATATTGATACAAAATCAGATAGTTTGAAAATCATAGAAATCATTGTAGGCACTAGTTAGTGTGTAGAGTAGGTCGACCTTAAAAGTGCCACATGTGTAGTTTATTCTTTTGGCCAATGGGTTATATGAATGTAAGTCTCCGTAATACAGTCATGGTCAACTTCTGCCATCTTCCATCTCTTTGGTTCACCACTCTTCACCATGATTGTACTGGCAAGATATATACTCAAGCATAAAGTGTTGGTAAATAATATAATCACCTTGTGTTTTCACTTTTTCAAAAAAGTGTCCCATCACAACCAGCTCTCCAATTTGGTACATGAAGTCTCCATCCCAATAGGGTCGAACCAACCTACTTTTAATTTGTGTACACCTCATTAAATAATATGTTGCATTCCCTTCATCACCCAAGGGTGCAATGACAACAAATACATTATCTTCCACAAAAATTGCAATCGTTAATCAAATGTATATACATTCAAGTGGAAGTTTGAAAGGTTGAACATTCAATCGAAAATTCCAAATAAAAGCATGTGATTGGGCCGAGAGGCGCTCTACAACCCATTATGGGGGAGATCTTGTAACGTTACATAATATTATGTAACGTTACAAGACTAACAAAATAATAAAAATTTTAATTATCCGCCAAAATAAATGTCAGCAAAAAAAACAACCTAATTTGAGGGAGATCTTGTAACGTTTGTTACTAACAAAATAATAAAAAATAAAAATTTTAATTATCGGCCAAAATAAACATCGGCCACAAAAACAACAAATATGTTGTAATGTTCCTACCTAACAAACCAATAAAAAAGTAAAAATTTAATTATCCGCAAAAAAAAATGCGGGTCAGAAAAAAACACAATATGGGGGAGATGTTCTAATGTTCCTACCTAACAAAATAATAAAAAATAAAAAATTGAATTATTTACAAAAAAATGATGTCTTGCACATGATTTTAAAACCATGTGCAAGGCCTTCTAAACAACCCATGGTTTTATTGTGCATGGTTTAGGAGGGCCTTGCACAGGGTTTTAAAACCATGTTCAAGACCTCCTAAACAACCCATGGTTTTAGGAGGGCCTTGCATATGGTTTTAAAACCATGTGTGGGGAGATTTTGTAATATTCGTTCCTAACAAAATAAAAAATATTATATGTCAGCCATAAATAATATTAAATAATAATAATAATAATAATATATGTGGACCTTAAATAAAAGTATGTGTCTTTTGGTTTCAATCAAATCAATGGCTATATATAGGACACACCAAAGTTGATAGCTCATTGAGTGAAATACCTAAGAAGAGATTTGCACCTAGAGAGATTTGATCCCTCTCGACGCTTGATAGAGCCTAGGATTTGGATATAGGATGGTGTATATAATGAGTAAACTCCCACTCATGTTCAGTCGCATACCTTCCCTAACCATGTTAGAAACCCGATCATGATCTAACAGTAACACAACCTCTTTAGTGTGCATCTCTTTCCATGTCAGAATTGGATGAGGACGCTTCGGGTTAAGAGGGACATATTTCCATTGTTTCACATGTCCAAAATTTTCCCATTCATCAAGATCACATCCATCCGCATCGACACGGAACTTGCAAAAGCATGCATACTTCCTCATTTCTATGGAAAATATGTTTCCAATGTCCTTACTCCAAACTGAGTGTAATTCCCTCGTGTAAGGTATAGTCTCACAATACCAAAGAATGGATCTATTCACAATACCAAGGAATGGATCTATTCAACTAAACCAATGGTTCAAAGCACATTCAAAATGTGAGCTTCAACTACACACCATAGTCTCTTACATGTGCACCAACCTTGCATGTCCGTGGCCTTCATGTCCCAAATGCAATGTGCACCAGTCAACTACTTATGCATATGATTTGAGTCGGGTTGCACTATGAGTCATCTGGTTCATCCTAAGTGCTTGTTTTACACAAGCACCTGCACCATAATGCTCAATCTTTATGTTCCATGTTTAAAAAAAATCCAAGTATGTTGAATTATTGTTTGTTTATGAAGGCGACTCAACCAGTAATAAGAGTGTGCCAATTTGAATTGCCCCGCACACCCATCTAACCAAATCCAATGTTCTGTAAATTGAAACCCCAGTCTTTCTGTATGAGTTGTAAATCAGCCCAAAGTATTGTTGAACAAACAATGTGTGGATGAAAACTCATAGTTAACTATGTTAATGGTTTTAATGGTTTGAAGTCATAAAGTAACTAAGTCATAGTAAAAGTATTTTCACACTATTAATAAAATAATATTATTGTTATTTTCAAGTAAAGTACTCGTAACACAATAATATTTTGTCTTTTTTAAGTAAAGTACCCATAATGAAAGTACTTCTTACTTTTTGTCATAAAAAATATTATTTTCGTTTCATACTTTTGAAAGAAACAATACAAGCAAATATTATATTTATGCA
>LPNX010845823.1:129353-164435 GCA_001517045.1 Pseudotsuga menziesii
TAATTTCATTTCCAAGTTCAGTGCATGTTAAGATAAATGACACTATATTTTTGGGAATTTACAATTGAATCTCAATCACATCAATATAGTTTTTTTATTGATTTATTTTTAGTCAATTTTGAAATTTAACTCGACCATGGTTATTTAGATTGTGCATAGAATGTAATGTAGGAGGTGCGTTGTCAAATATACCTACCCCATAAAATACTCAAATGATAATTTTTTAATATATCTCTTAGGAGGCCCATTTTTTACCTCAAAGTCTTTATGATGATTGTGCTTGGCTCAAATACCTCACAAGAATGCTTGAATTCAAAATATTTCCACTTGGACCTGTAAGAGTGTTTGGATGTATTTATAAATATGATTTTGGAACTTTTCCATGAACTTTGGAATAACAATTTTGTCCTCAAGCAAGTCGATCCTTTTACATGGCATAGTTGAAGAAGATGATGCATCCATGGTAACATATTCAAATCTCTTTCACGTAACTATGATATATGACAATCCATAGTGTGTTGGATGGATGGGGGAATTCCTATGGAACAATGCCAAACTACCACATTCAGAGCATCTTCTTCCACCTACACATATTTTGTTGAAAAACACATCCTCGGGATTCCTTTTGCACAGTATAGTAGAAACAAAATATCACACTATCAAAGGAGATAATTCACCCTACCAGTTAATTTTGAAAAAGTCTATAAATGTGTCATAAGAGTTGAAATTCAACATGGTATCAACAACAACATCTGTCATGAATTGTTTTCAGCATAATATACCATAGTTGTAGTTTGCTGACATGTGTTTGATATCTCAACACAATAATTGGCCTCTTGAAATTCCTCAAGAAATGCAACTATTGTCATTTCTATAACATGCTTATAATGCTCAACATAAATGCCTTTGGATAAATGTTGTCGTAAAACATGCTTTCAATCCGGTATAGCATGAGAATGGGTGTCCCAAAACTCTACCACCTTAAGAAATCTTGTCTCGGTACGGTTTCCTACAAATAAGATCCCAACAAGCACCTTCATTGTTTTCAACTATCCGAACCTTGAATTTAGTATAATTTTGCAATGTTTTTCTTGAAACATGGAGTAGTTTTGAAATGTTTCCACTATTTGACTTCTTGAGTTTGTCGGTGCCACAATAACAGTTGCAATTTCCCTGCAAGCAGCTCAGATAATGCCTTAATTTTATGAATGAAGATAATGCCTTTGACACATTTTCTTCCATGGTGACATCTGCCATTTTACCTTTAACATATTTAAAACCCAATAGGTTTGTGGCATCTTTCATTCATTTGTGTTTTATTCAAAATACAAGTTGATAATATTGTTACCGTGCTCTCTAACGTTCCGAAAATGGTCTGAGTTCATGAAATCTTCTCTCGTGACAACATCAATAAGGTATTCTAAACAATCCCCGCTTCTTACAAACCCACTGGATCTCCCAACTACTCATGAAACTGTGTGAGAGGGAACAAGGTCCTGTGATGGTTGATCAGGATCTATCCCTGCATATAGTTCAATTGAATTTTTGAAAGTTAAACTTTGACCAAATAAGGGGCTTTTGTTCAAATGAAGAAAAAAATAGAATCGAAGAAAGAAGCATTTTGAAAGACTATGGTCTCACCTATGACTATTTCAAATGCATTCAATATCACATGCAAATGTATGGAAATTTATTGTATTTAAATATGGTTGGAGGGGTTCTCACTCAATCCCTTTTCCATCACTTATGCAATCAACAAAATTAAATTTACAACTACATGGCTTCCATCAGCATCTTTCATGTTACCTGATCAATTGGGTAACATCGTTGTCTTCAACTATCCTTAAAGGCCAATTTTACTATGCGACAAAATTTTCCTAAATTTGAGTTTCATGTGCTCACATATTGCTAAGATACTCTTGTTGCTCCACTTACCTTGAACAATTCCAACCAATCCAAATTTTGTCACTCCTAAGTCCAATTCACATTAATAATATTAGCATCCTCCTATATTTTTTCCTTCCCTTAGTCAATCTTTCCACAAAAGTAAGTTTACCTAGACTTCCTAGAACTTTCAGTGCTACAATGAAATCCATTCCAACTCCACCGGGGTCATGTTTTGAATTTTATTTTCTTTTGCTAGCCATGCCATTTGAAGTCAAATACACTTTTCACTTTTGTGATCTCTTCATAGTTCTATTCTAGAGATCACTATAATATCTTATGTCCTTTGATTTTTTGTCCATCTGTATATACATATATTTAAAATTTTATCATGTAATGTATCCACAAAATAAAATGTAAAAGGGTCCCTATGACCTAGCATCCTTCCACTCAAATTGTAATTGGGTGTTCCAAAGCCTCTCATGCTGGTAGTTGTGAACCCGCTAAAGAAGTCGGCCCACGAACGGTAATACATGATTGATTATAACAATGTGAACTAGAAGTGGAACTAGTGGCAAATAAACTCTGATCCAAGCATTGTCAACATCCCATGACAATAACATATAGGGTAAAAACTTCGTCAAGTGGGATGAAAGAAGTTATCCCTCGAATGATATTGTGTTGCCTCTTTTAAAGAGGTGGTGGGTAGCCCCCATGAACGAACAAAAACATGTTATTTCAGGTTTAACCTCCTATAGCACGACGCCTCTTTCCCCATGAATTATTTTCCACTTGATGATGAAGGGTTTTTAAAGGTTTTGTATGGACAACAACTATGTTTCGGATGATAAATGATTGATGGGCGTTATTTGGATGCATATCCCAACAATCCTACCTTATACTAACAAATTATTTAGTGCCCTCCTATGGAGAAATTATGTTGATTGGATTAAGTTGTCATGGTTAATTTTTTTACGACTTTCTTTGCTTAGTTGAATGAGAAGGGGATATCATTACTAAAAATTAATCCATTTAATTTAAATTATATTTATTCTATACATGTACATGTTAAATAATAAATATGATACTTTTTTTAACATTTCAAAAGAGTGTCTAAGCATACTTTTAATTGTGTGATAGAAAACATGGTATTTACATTTAAGTTTGAATTTACAAAAAACAATAGATTTCATATCCAAGCATCATTCATGACTCCATTATATCAAGCATTATAAAGTCTTTTTTCATGTACTGATGTTGATTTAGTTATGTTGAAGTTATCACCTGGTCTGTTTTTTATGACTATGACTATGTTTTAAGACCAAGAGGGGTAGTATTTTGCTTTTTGCTAGATTTTGATGGATCAAATGTGTTTGTTATGGTATATTAGATGGGGCTCTGGAAGGCCCATGAATTGTATGGACTTGTATGTTTTGATGTTCTTAGTTTTTGTCAATGTTGCATCTGTAGGAACAACATACAGTTTATGATGTACAGAGCATTGTTGTCTTTGATTCTTAATGGAATATCAAGAAGTAGATTGTTTTCCTGTTGAAAAAAAATTATCATATAACATAATTCAATGTTGATTTATTTAATACATGTGCACTTTTAATTTAAAATTGTGCACAATAACATAAGGGGACTTTTAATCTAATTTTTTATGAACATACATGACAATACAAATTCCTACTTTCTGCATTTTAAAATAATAAAATTTAGTAATTTACATTAGATGAGCATCTTGATTATGTTAACTATGCTTTGAATTTAATTGAAAAATATCAAATTTAATTGATATAATTATAACAACTTTAATAATTGGAAGTTATATCACTCCAAATCTATATAATATATAAAAATTTTACAATTTTTCTATTCGTTAATCTAATATATATATATATATATACTAAATTAAATAAATATTAATATTAAAGTTTTAAGTGAAAATAAAATTACCGAATTTATTAAACATGGTTTTCTTATGTTTTAAGAGGTCCTAATTTACTACCTATGGTACATTTTAAAAGGAGATGTGTGTCATTATATATTTAACAATTGTATAGTATCTAGTGTACGATGGACTAATACACATCTAAAATTCAAGTGAACTTTGTGAAGGTTCTATCAAATAGAAAATGGAGATATTTTCAAGGTTTACAAATGGGACCACAAACCTATGTACTAGGTATTACAATCATTTAATTTTAAAATTATGTAATAATTTTTTATCTAAAATTTAAGTGTATTCTCACATTTTGTTCCAACATATCCCAAGGAAGTAATTTACAATCCACATGATCTATCAGTTTATGTGTGAAATTGAAAGCACAATACCTCTAGTTTAAGGATGAATCATGGACATAAGTAAACATTTGCAAGGTAGCTCTAATTTAAGGTTTTTCACATATATTTGAATTTAAGTTGTTCTAGAGTGCTCATTGCAATTTAACTATCAATTCCACTATGATATTTGATGGCCTATCAAAACCAACCTCGAGGAATGAAGTTTAACACTACATGGGAATTTTGAGAACACACAAATTTTTGTTATATAAATTGATACTAGTTACACTAACATGAAAAAATATTTTCTAACAACGACCAATGCATGCATGAACATTCCAATTCACTATTTAGTATATAAAAATCAATTGCGATCAATAATAAATCAAGTAAATTAAATGTATATTTCATCTGTTGTGTGTGTGTGTGTGTGAATCCACGTATAATATCTCAAAAATCAAATGACTACTAATTAATCAACATGGTAATTTTGTAACTAATTTCAACATGATAATTGTAGTTAATTTTGAAACATGATAATTGAATAATAGGGTAAAAGGTAAAATTCGATAAACTTGTTTAAAATAATTAGCATTTGAAGAATGAAGTAAGAAAAATAAAGATATCGCCATCAATTGGGATTGGATCGACCAAAAGTTGACTTGCATCCTCTTCTTGTTTCTCTCTCAATGTTGCTCGCCATCGCCTCATCCTTTCTTTGGTCGTTTCTCGTATTTTTTTTTCTTTAATTTGATCACAATCATGTTTCTTGTTTCCCATATTGATTGGTGAATAAGAATTGAAAATGTGCAATTTCCTTTGAAATATTTAGAAAAATGTATACCATGGGACACTCAAGAGGCTTAAAATGGTGTTACAAATGATAAAATTGAGTTTATATTTGTGTGTCTTATAGAATTGTTTTACAATTCAGTTCATTAACTGCAAAAGGTGGGTTCGTAATTTGTATCGCTAGTTACAGGGAAGGAAGTGAATTAAAATCAATGGAAAAAGGTGATAGACAAAAGTTCGATCAAGAATTTTAAATGCTCGATAGATATTTTTAAAATTTAGATCAAGCTATTAGTTCGATCGAGATTTTAGATTAACCACACATAAACTCTCGATCGAGTTTTTAGCTTAACCACACATAAACTCTCGATTGAGGTATTCATAAAAAACATGCAAAACCTTGATTACGGGTTTTAAAACTTTCGATTGAGGGCTTTAAAACAGACTTTTAGCCCTCGGATACACCTTAAGTGGCATACTTCATACCGATGGATCCATCAACGAATCGTCTATCCATTGGCATATAATTTACAAGTTTTTTAGTTCTTATGATAATTTCTTTTTTCTCTTTCAAACTTACATTTACAAAATCATGTCCACAACCTCAAATCAACGCAAAGAAAAATCAACAACATAAAAAGTACACAACAAAAAATTTCAAAGAATATATACGCTCCACATTAATGCGTTCTCTTCAAAAGCGTATTTTTTTCGATTTTTGTGATCAGTAAAGAAACGTTTAGGTGCACAGACGTGAACAAAATGCAATTAAAATTTCAACAACTAGTTTCTAAAATTAATTAAAAAATATAATTTTCCAACATAAATTTAAAAAAATTATGTGCGCCCCAATGCATTTTGTGTAGATTATGTTCATATTTATTTTTAAATTATGTGTTTATCAATAAATTATTTTACGTGCACACAAGCCACTTCTTAACTTTTCCTGAAATTTACAAGACCAAACCTATTATTGAATGCAATTTTGACATATTAGATGATATTATTAGTTTTAAAAAAAATATAGGTGGAAAGACAACATACTTACCTACAATTGTTTTTGATTGCATGTCGAAAATCACAAGGAATATATGAGTTTTGAGGGATTCGATTTAATAAATAAGTAAAAAATGAATTTTCATCGTCACTTTTGGCCAAAAAGTGTTACCCATCTTCATGGATTCACTCGTATGTTAGTCCCAATGTATGAACGCTAGTCAAATATTATCGATACATGTCTAGCTCAATTCAATGTTATTTCAAATCTCTCAAGTAGGAGTTAATTTTCTAGTACTCCTTACATGTTGCGACCAAATATATGCATCACAAGTTACAACGTTGCACATTAAGTCAAAGATACCGCACATGTAGAGTTATTTCCAACATTAAAGCTCTTAAGAGGGAGTTTCCCTTGAGGTAACTCCCTACATGTGCAACCCCCACACTCTTGAGGGTATTCTTCCACCATAGTTCTAGTTCCTTTGGGAATCAATGTCCCTTACATCTTAGTAATGTCTCTTTCCCAATAACTAAAAATATCTACGTAAATGTGGAAAAAGAGCTTGCGTTCTCCTTAGCTCTAGGTATTGATGGAAGCAACATTCATTTTTCAAATGTATTTAGATACGACCTATTTCACCATGATATCCTAATGTACTTTACCGTTGATAGTTTCATGATTATGGGAATGCTCATCTAGTTTGTATAAATATATGTGCATATTGGATCAACTCGTAATTTATATATATTTACATAGATGTGCAGGTGGTATTCAAATCTCTTCATGTGAATTCCTTCCTCCTTGGCTTTGTCTCTCTCTCTAGTCTCCTCATTTGGGAACTGGGTTAAATAAAACATGATGTCTTTCAGCTATATGAGATACTCCTAACCTCACACATCAAGGGGCAATTGTTATCACCCTAAATTTTCTCTTCGACGACATTTGAGTGAGTATAGATAGAAGCATCACAAATCAGTTATAACTTGTACAATTCATGCTCTATAGGACATTTATGGGCTACCTTGCAAGGTACACTTACCATAGGAACCTTCCATGAGTCACTCAAAACATTCCTGTGATACTTTCATGACTCACATAAAAAAGTCCCAAAAACCTGCACAACCCTATCTAAATAAAAGGGTGGTCCCTGCAACACATAAATGCTTAGGGACAAGCCTAGATAATGAAGTGGTGGCAATAATACCTCCCATCACCACTCACCCACCATAATACATCACTTTGTGAAGCATTTATTACGATGTATGGAAAGAGTTGCGGTTCTCAAGCTATAAATACAAGGTTTGGGAAGAGCCATACAATAGAAAACACTTACAAATTACAAACTTATGTCCTTGGATTACACTACAAAGAAATAAACAACCCTTTGATGTCTGCTTCTCCTATTCCATTAGGGGATTTTCTAATTACTATATGTCTTCCCTCCAAAATGGTCATCCACAAAGGGGTTTCTTACTTGCAACATTCTAGAGAGATTGAGTTATCAAGGAGGTCGAAGAACCCTCTCATGAAGAGAATTGGGGCCAACATGTTCAAATATAATCTTCCCAAATGAATTCACAAGTTTACTAGCTTTTCCATTGGTTGTATTTTAATAAATTGTTGTTTCCCCTCATTTTGTTTCTCAAATGGTGAATTATGCATCCAATCCATGTTCAATTTGATAGTGTGATTTTATTTATGTGAAATTGATAGGCTTACCAAGTGCTTTCCCTAACATATTTGTCTAGTATTAGTCTTCACAGTTCGTTAATAATGTGTTTTGGTACCTTTGTAACTCAAATCCCTAACTTCACCTACTTTTAAAGTTTTCTCGAAAACACTCTCCAAAACAAGAGGTTCTCTCCATGCTCCTATTGAACTTCATCAATGTTATCTCCTATAACAAATCTAGTAGTACACAACCCCTTGAAGTATATGGGTTCTTCCTTCTTGTCTCCTTTTGGTGTTCATATTCTTTTAACACTCATAATCTTGGCGCCCTTTATTAGAATTATTGTGCCATTAAATCTTCAGGAAATGAGTGTAATCATATTCGTAATTATTACACAGTGAAAAGGAATGAATAATACACACGAAACAAAACAAATATCACAGGAAACAGACAATTATTGATCAAATAATTATAGTATAAAATTCATTACATCCCAGCAGTATACAATGGTAATACATAAAAGAGAATTCGAATCATGAGAGATGAATTCGATTCTACTTACTCAATCTGACTGCATGGATAACTAGAAGTGTCTAAATCACTATCGTATTTCAACTGGCTAACTCTAAATGTCTAATCCAGCCTCTCAATCAGTTATAATCAATCAAACTAGTCTAACTGTAGTGGTAGGTGAGAAGTAGGTGAGAACCGGCACCTTCCCACATGCATCCATGCATAACTAGCGCTAACTGAACTGGAGGAGATCTAACTGAATGTATTTGAAGCATAAATAAGCTTAAGGAGGTTGGTTTCGGCACTCCCAGTGGCTCCTAAATTGTAGGGATTGGTCTAGGAGGTGCCTAAACTGATGCATGAAGGTGTAGTCAGTTCCAGTTAGCCTCTATCGATGTTCCCCACACTCTAGTGACTGGTACATGTGGCCCCATTAGGCCAAGTGTACCCAATGGTACTAGTGGACCCAATAATAACTAAATGACTCCTAAGTTAGGCTAATACAATATAATATACAGCTTGGACAAGGGAGGATTATAAATCCTAATAGCCCCCCCCCCGGCCCCCCTTGAATCCTAACTTGGACAATTGTGGGCCCTGGAAACAAGTCCAAAAGTCACCCATATACAATATAAAATAAAAAAATATTGCTTAATAAACCAAGGAAATAGGGGAAAACCTCATGGGAAAACCCCCCTCTCAAGATAAGTAATGAATCAGGAAAACAAGTTTTGAATAAAACTTTGTGAAAATTTTGCTGCAATTTGCAGTAGCAAATGCAGTATCTTGGTTCTTCTATGAAGCAGCAGCTTGAGACTGTGCATGTGAACCTCTGAATCCAAACTAAATCATTATGTCTGGATGAATCTTCATCTTTGGAAGAATAATAATGTGCTCAACCGAATCAGGAACATAGACAGCTGCAAGATGAAAACTGGACCCATTTAAAGCAACTAAAATCAACTGATAAGAGAGCAAAAGTGCTTGACAATTTGAACCATGTGAGGAACACCCAAGCAACTGATATATTGCAGCCTTTAACATCAAATCATGCGAGGTAAAATCAGCCCCAAGTGTTAGGATCAAGTGTCCAGGCGAATGCAGAATGTCTCCATCTTTACTACTTCTGTGAGGAGATGAACATGTGATCAAATAGATAGGTGGAGAATCCATGGGACCGTGGAGAGAGAATGATTGAGCTCCATAATATGATATAGCTTCAGAAATAACCAATTATTCACAAAATATAATATCAACAAACTCATAATAGGAAACTGACATCAAATCCCTGACAACAAGTTTGAAGGAGACTTGCAGTACTTGATTTGTCACACCAAAATTGATGAGACCAGCTACAAGCATGACTAGAGGCTCTTGGAACTTAAAACTTGAACCAAATAATATCATATCATATCCAAATAATATCATATCATATCCAAATATGTTCATATCATATTCAAAAGTGTGGAATGAAATCAAATCCCCAACAACAATTTTGAAGGAGACTTGTTGTACTTGATTTTTCACACCAAAATTGATGAGAGCAGCTACAAGCATTGCTAAAATATTTTGAAACTTAAAACCTGAACCAAATAATGTCAAGTCAGATCCAAATAGTTTCTAATCATATCCATGAGTGTGGAACAATGGTTCCAAGTGCCCCACTGAAATGGTAGATGCGCAATCTTCTCTTTTTTCAACAAGATTATGAACATTGGTGCATGAAATCATGTAGGAATTTGTTGGAAGATCAAGACCAAAGAGAGTGAATGGATCAATCCTCAAGTATGATATTATTTCCAAAATATCCAAATATTTACAAAATATAATATCAGCAAATTTATGAGAGAAAATTGACATCAAATCCCCAGCATAAATTTTGAAAGAGATTTTTGGTACTTGATTCTTCACACCAAAATTGATGAGACCAGCTACAAGCAACACTGGAAGCTATTGAAACTTAAAAATTGAACCAATTAATATCATATCAGATCCAAATAAGATCATATAAGATCCAAATAGGTTCATATAATTAGATCCAAGAGTGTGCTCCACCGAGATGGTAGATGCACAATTTTCTCCTTCTTCAAAATTCTGAGTATTGGTGCATGCAATCATGTAGGAAATTACTGGAAGCTATAGATCAATGAGAGTGAATGGATCACTCCTACAATCTGATATTATTTCCAAAATATAGAAAGTGTTACTTTTATGCACACCAACAACATCATTAGATATTGAGAGATCAAACTCCTCTTCATTTTCTGAAACAATCACCAGTAAACTATGCACATAATTTAAAATATAAGAATCATTGGAGAATTTTTGCATAGAATGGAAGGAGAGTTTTTATTCAACAACAGAGATTTGAATGTATTATTCTGGATCATCCATGTGAGAAGATGAGATATTATAGATCTCATAAACTTCCAGAGCAGCAAGAGAAGGAGTCACTCCAAGGAGACTTTCTTCAATTCGAATTGACTATGTGGAAGATTCTGCTTCTTCTTCATCTTGAACAACTTCATCAGAGAGAATAGAGGCCGATACTATTGAATAAAGAACTCTTGTGGTCCTCAATGTACTCTCCAAAGTGCTATAATGGTCCTCATTGTGCTTGCCAAAGGTTTTATCCAATTATGTCAAGAGATCCTTTAGGTATTCAGCGGAATCAATAAGGTAGCACAGGATAGGAGAAAAGGCCATACATATTCTTCCAAAATCTCTATCACCATCATTTAGCCAGTCATTATCACATTTATAAGACTCTTTACCAATTCCAATATATACCTCATAGAGACCTTGTCTCTTTAGATATGAAATCATATTCAATTTCCATTCTGAATATCTTATGGATGGAGTAAGAAGAGGAACTGGTAATATCGAATCCGTATGAAGTTGAACCTGCAGAATATCACTGGAAAACAAAAAATAATTCGCACTATGTCAGAATCAATCCTTCCCTCTCGACATGTACACTTTTTTAGGGTGTGTCACCCCTACACCACCACTCTGAATAAATTCAGAGGAAGCAAGGCAATCTTTGCGGGGATTCTATGGAAACCCAGCTGCTTCTGGTGTACAGTGGAGATTAGACAGACTCGAAGCTTGCCTGAGGTGGCTCTAATACCATTAGAATTATTGTCCCATTAGATCTTCAAGCAATGAGTGCAATCAGATTCCTAATTATTATGCAGTAAAAAGGAATGAATAATACACACAGAACAAAATAAATCTCACAAGAAACATACAAGTATTGCTCAGATAATTACAGTGTAAACTTCATTACATCCCAGTAGTATACAATGGTAATACATAAAGGATAATTTGAATCATGAGAGATGAATTCGAATCTACCAACTCAATCTGACTGCATGGCTAACTAGAAGTGTCTAAATCACTATCGAAGTTCAACTGGCTAACTCCAAATGTCTAATCCAGTCTCTCAATCAGTTACAATCAATCAAACCAGTCTAACTGCAGTGGTAGGTGAGAAGTAGGTGAGAACTGGTGCCTTCCCACATGCAGCCATGCACAACTCACGCTAACTGAACTGGAGGAGATCTAACTGAATGTAACTCAAGCATAGCTAATCTTAACTAATTACCAACTACCAACAACTTGGAAGTTGGTGTCGGCGCTCCTAGTGGCTCCTAAATTGTAGGTATTTGTCTAGGAGCCACCTAAACTGATGCATGAAGGTGCAGTTAGTTCCAGTTAGCCTCTATCGATGTTCCCCACACTCTAGTGACTGGTACATGTGGCCCCACTAGGCCAACTGGACCCAATAATAACTAAATGACTCCCAAGTTAGGCTAATATAATCTAATAGACAGTTTGGAGAAGGGAGGATTATAAATCCTAACACCCTTGCGCTCTGCATTCAAAGCACTTTTCATGGAATATTTCTTTCTCTTCCTCTGGGAGTTCCTTCACCTCAAATAGTTTCATAGTTTCCTCGAGAGCTTTCACTAGCATCACTTGCATTGGTCTCTTATCCTTTGATCCCACTTGTCTACCATTGGCTAGACATTATTTTATCTATACCTCTCATTCCTCTACCTTGAAAACTCTATTGTTTTCTCAACAACTTCTCTTATGTCTTCAAGGCACACTAATATGAATCTCTAATAGACTAAATTATCACCGTGTTGATTTCATCTTTGATAGCATATCAGAGGCCAATTTTACAATAGCTAAAAACTTCACATTATTGAAATTTGATAAACCATTAATAGAATGCTTTAGTGTGTTCCTTCACTCTCATTTACTTTTGTCTTGAGTTTCACTTCCTAAACATATTTGACAAGTATTACAAAAGGAGGAACTTATTGTTGACCCTAGAAACCATCTTATCCAAAGCCCTAAATCACTCTTTGCCTTTTATCTGTTGTCCATTTGAGCATTATCCCACCACAATTATGTAAGCCCTTTCAAATTCATGAGCACAAGCTTCATTCTCTTGGGGAACTTCACTTTAATCAAATTTAAAAAAAAACTCCATTTCCTGAATTCAATTTATAATTTCTTCTAGGTTCAATCACCCTAAGTAGGTAATAGTCTCCATCCTAAGTCTACCTCTGAAATCTTCCAAACCATTTATAAATATCTCCTCTAGACCTTGGGATTCTTTAGCTCCTTATGGAATTTCATGTTCCTTCCCATCATCACTCACAACATGGAGACTTGTTGCATCACCTCTTCTATGCATTGCTTCCATGGAATCCATCCTAGTAGACATGGTTCTTAACAACTTCATACCTTTGTGTGCCATATTGTTGTTTGTGTGAAATTTCCTCTCTCACAATGCTACCTAGCAATTCCTATTCCTGCATGAACTGTTTTCACCCCTCAACAATTCTACCCGGTGAACTCTTTTACTGGAATAATTCTCCACACATATGTAGGTAGGAAAAGCCACTCTTGTACCACACTAATGCAAACCACTAGAAAGGTTACAATTCAATTCAAACCACACACCGAAGAAATGGAAGAAGCACATATAACACAATTAAAGAACAACAAATTCATAGGTCTTGCTAGAGGAAAATACAAATATAACGAGTGTATTAAAATCTAATATTAAACATTAGCCCATGGGGGTTAGAGAAATTGGTAATGAGGAATTGAGATGAAAAGTTGTAAATAAAAGGTCGCAGGTTCAAATCCCCCGTCAATACTTACCAAAAAAAATATAATATTAAACATTACACACAAGACCTTTCTATTGTTGAGATCTTATATGAAAGAGACTTCCAGCGGGTTTGATGTGCACCTGTACCATTTTTAACAAAGATGAAAGAAGAAACTCAAATTATTGGAAAAAAAGGTATATATAATTGCTAGTATATAATGATATAGCCTCTAATCTAAAGTATTGGACCATAGATTTAGCTTTAAATTAAAATAATTGATCTGTTGCATTGTGTTGAAGATCATTCCTCCTCTCTAGATCTTCCTTTTTTTAAGGAAAAGTCTGGTTGATTGGTTACAGACATCATCCAAGCCCATTTATTATCATTGAAATCCACAAAGTTATAATTAGTAGTGATCTAATCCAATGGTATGTAGGCATAGACCCCATTTATCAGCCCTGCAACAAAACCAATATAGCCTTCCATGGCTCCAGGGATGGCAGAATGAGCAAGCAGAATATAGTATATATTATCAACAACATTTTTAGGAACGTCTCTGATCATATAGTTTGGCTCAATATATTTCAATTTAAAGAGCTCATTGGGATGATGTTTCTTCCACCAATGCTTCAACTCATCCCTAATCCATGGCCCAACATCCAAAAACACAGGATTCCCATATTCATCCCTCTTCTCCTTGTACTCTGCACTCCTGGGAATCAATTGTTGTCCAACCCTCTCTGCAACAACAAGCACAAAGTGCCCATTCTCTGCCAATCTATACTCAAGAAATTCAAATAACCCCCCTTCTCCCTCCAAATAAAATGGGTTCTCAAGTATAAGGCAACAATCCACATCCCTGTTCCCCAAAGTTGAATGCAATGCAATATGTCTAGTATTATTTCCCATCAACTTAACCTTCCCTACTCCATTAGGGGCACTCTCGGCCTCCTACGCCCGGAACAGGCACAAACATGTAAGTGGAGTTCTCCTCTTAGTGGACTCTTCTCAACTTTGCAAATAAATAAGGTTTCAATTACAAGCTACATGCAATGGAGGAGTCCAAAACAATAATCAATTGGTTCAATAACAATAACTCCGTGGAACGAATCTTCCTTGGACCCCTTCTACAAGAAATTCAAAATACGCTTTAGTCATTTGAATGGACATCTTTTAGGTATGCATTTTGTGAGCCTAATTAGAAGGTGAACAAGCTCTCCAAAGAGGCATTGTTACTAGTTGATGACTCCTTCATTTTTTACGAGATCTTTGATGTCCGTAAATTCAAAGCAATGGAATTTCATTATTAGATCACCTTGAAGTCCCATGTCAAGCATTTGGTCGTTAAATTAGTTTTGTCTTAGATGTTCAATGCTATCGTTGAAAGGTCTTTGGGCATTTTTAAAATTTTGGTTATTTGTTTATATTTTTGGAACTGGTCTGTTTTCTTTACCCTTTGTTTTGTTTATGTCAAATCTTATGTTAGTACTTAATGCTCTCACTTCTTAAGGTCAGAGATTATTATTTGAAGGTTATGCAGCTAAAGGAAGGCATGTTCTTGTAATTTAGAAAGGCAAGTCTTTTGCTTTGGAGTCAATGTGGTTAGTGTCCATTCAATCTAAGTATCTGCTCAATCATTTTCTACAGCAACATGTATACTCATATTTATTAATATAAGGATTTGTTTTTCAAAAATATATATTATTATATAATTATATAGTCCCCACCACACACACATATAACCTTATGTCCAACAACATTTTTTTCACAAATTCTTTTTAAATGAAACATAAAAAATACTTCTACTAATAAATCAATATTTTTAATAACAATACAATTAGATACATTATATCACTTCTTTAATTAATATTTATGCTATTTTATAAACCTATTAAAAATTAACAAAGGTTATGATATTACCCACGCTATTAACTTATGGAGTAAACTTTCTACTCGACCATTTGCACCGATCGAACGACTAGCAACGCGTGATGTGACAGCTCACGTGAGCCAGGTCATCCGATCGGTACAAATGGTCGGGTAGAAAGGTTACTCCTTAACTTATTATGTTGCTGCTATGTCCACAAAGTGTAATATGCACACTATCACTATGAACAAACCCTTCTAGACGAGTTCAATATAAAACATAAATGTAGCATTATATAACGAGATGCCATCACTTTGATATTTTATGATTTTTTACAGAGATCTTATGGGTTTGCCATTTAAAAAAAATTATAAATGTGATTTTCAAAATAATTAAAAATATCATATGTTTGTTTTTTTTATTATCAAAAGGGTAGAGTTCTTATGATACACTATAATCCAAATATTCATTAATAATGGTATTAATACAAAGTGAAAACATATTTTGTTTTAATGGTTTTTTGTTTAATTGGTTGAATGGTTTGTCATTATCTTCTTCTTTTTTTCAGAGGAAAAAATACCAGACCTTGATATTCTATTAAAGAATCAAAGGACATCATATACAATCATCCAATAGCTGGCACTTATCAAACATCTACAGATGCGTATACATTTGGGGACCTCTCTTATAGCTGATAGGGAGGATTCCAATCATCCAAGAACAAGGGAGCAGAAAAACATAATTTCTGATAAGATCATACTTTTCTCATCATTCATGTAGATACAGGTCAAAATTCTAGGTGTCATAAATCAAGGTTGACCGAAAAAAGATATGAATCAGGAACATAACAAGAAGGCTGACAGACTCATCCATGTCAGCCAAATAACCCATCAAATAAAGAAAATGTACGTGCTTCTAGAAAAGAAGTGAAAGGGAAAAGTCCATCACAAGCTAGAATAACTGAATATCCCCTTGATCAATGATCTTACCATCCAAAGATTCAAAAAATGTCCCATGTCCAGGTGGCAACATAAGGGCTTGTTTGGAAAGAATGTCAGCCTGCTGGTTATGTTTGCGGTAGATATGATTGGTGGTCACTGGAGGGACAAGTTGCAGCAAAGATAGTATGTCATCACACCAATGACTCAGAAGAGGGGCGTTCAAAGAAGCTTTTATGTTCACCCAAGAGATGATAACCTGTGAATCCCCGTAAACAGATAAGAGAGGGATCCCCAAATGAAAGGCAACAATTAGAAGAGCCCAAAGAGCCAGAAGCTCTGATATGGTATTAGTGCTCCTGCCACAGCCCAAAGAGTAACTGATGAAATAGGTAGAACTCAACAGAATCACAAAACTTGCTCCCCCAATGTTTCCAGCAGCCGCCCCATCGAAAAATCCATAGGGGTAATTGATCTTCGGTCCCGAGCCAATGACCCTATATTTCTTCTTCTTTTTAGGAATAGGATACATAAGCATGATGTCAAATATTTGCTTACGTAGAACATAAACAAAGGCTATTTTATTGTAAAAAATGCATCGGTTTCTTTGTTTCCATATACACCAAAGAAAGAAAAGAGGCAAATAACGATAGACAGAGTTTACTGGTGTAATGGTGAACCATTGTTCAACAAAGTGACAGACTAAATATTTTGAGAAAGAAGGCAAACCATAGCTTTCACCAACCACAGAATAAACTCTTCGAGAAAACATACAGTCCATGAAAATGTGCTGAGATGAGTCTTCCCCATTCCGACAAAGCATACACAGGGTTGGTCCATGCCTTCCTCGACGTTGAAGTTGATCCCAAGTTAGAATACGATCCTTTAACAGTAACCAAATGAAACAAACAATCTTGTTTGGAATATTCAATTTCCATAGAAGTTTAAAGACCGGTGACTGTACCTAAATGACACAAGAAGAAGCTATACAATCATAACCCTCTGCTATAGTAATATCTCCAATATATTTGTCATGCGACCACAATAGAGCATCCTTTTTTTTAGAGAGACGAATTCTACCAAACTCCAAGCCTGCAGTATATTTATCCCACTGTTCCTTCCAATTCCCCACCAGGTCCAATTCTTCAGCCTTAAAACAGTAACTTTGAGCAAAAATAGAATGATTCCTAGCATGATCCAGTGAGATAATACCGTAGTCCTCCAGGTATTCCCGCAAGTCTTGTGAGAGAGTGAAGGGAGAGCCTAAACCTACAATCGGGTCTAGGCCAATCCGAATAGCCGAGCCATTTCCCACCAACCAGGTAAGCCCACTGCCTAGCCAAGAAATTGTAAGAATAAAGCCCTTCCAAATCACAGATACCCCTCCGACAGAAAAGGATTTATTGCGTAGCCAAGTAGCCACAGGGAGATTTTTTAAGTATTTCACAGAAACAAGTTAGGACCAAATGCCAATCCCGTTTAAAGCCATCCAGAAACTTTTAAGACGTAGAGATATACTGAACCAACTCAATTGTTTAATACCCCAACCTCCCAAGGAAGTCGGTAAAGACAAAGAACGCCAATCAGCAAGATGATATTTCTTGTTATTCGCTGAAGAGCCCCATAGAAAGGAGAAGATCAAACCTCTAAGCTTGTCAAGGATGGACTGAGGAATAGGTGCCAAGGCCATCCAGTATACTGGCAAGATGGTAAGGACAACTTTGATCAATACCAGCCTACCCCCCAAGGACAAGAGCCGATAGGTCCGGTGATGTATTCGTTTTTCAAATTTCTAAATGAGCCATTGTCAGTCTTTAATCAAATACCCAAGAGGTTTAATGAAGTAACCTAGATAAATAAATCCCTTAGTAATATGATCAAATCTGTAAGGAAGAGACCCAGCAATCCTGTTCAAAATACCATAATTCAAATTGTTATACAAGAAGCATGATTTATCCATGTTAATTTGCATTCTTGAGGCATCACAGAATGTATCCAAGATAACTTTGAATGCAGCCCACTCTTCAAAAGTACCATATCCAAACATGATGACATCATCCACAAAGAGTAGATGTGTCAGGGAGAGTTGTGAAGAGATCTTAATACCTCAGATCAACCCACCATTTTGAGCATCCCTGATGAGCAAACTCAATTCCTCAATGACTAGAATAAACAGCATAGGGGATAAAGGACATCCCTGCCTGATGCCACGGGAAGCAGGAAAGAATCGAGTGGGAGAGCCATTGATAAGAAGGGCAAAGTTTTCAGAGGACAAACAGCCCAAAATCCAGTTAGTGACCACCAGAGGAACACCAATTTGTAGAAGTATAAGACGAAGATAGGTCTAAGTCACTCTGTCGAAGGCCTTAGAGAGATCCAGCTACAGAATTAGAGCACATCTATTTTTTTGTTTTGACAGTGTGAAGAACTTTCTGAGTTATTTCCAAGGGAGCAGTAATTTGTCTATGCTTCAAGAACCCAAATTACTGTGGAGAAATATGCCTATCCAAAAAAGGCTTGAGTCTTTGGGCTGCAACTTTAGAAATCAGCTTGTATACCAAATTGCAGAGTGAGATGGGCCTAAAATCAGAGAAAGTGGAGGAATTTTCTTTTTTAGGGATAAGGGCGATGAAGGTGGAGTTCAAAGAAGGTGAGACCCTGCCTTGAATCCGAGAAGTTTCCACCAAGTCCAATAGTTTAGGCCCCAAAATATCAAAAAAATCCAAATAAAACTCTGTAGACCATCCATCAGGGCCCAGGGCCTTATCTTTCTTAAAAGATTTAAGGGAAAATTCAATTTCATCTAGGGAGATCTGATAGGTGAATGACTCCCTCTCATCACCATTTATAAAGGAAGGAAATAAATGAACAACTTTCAATTGGGCCTCAATATTGGTCATAAGATCATCTCGAAAGATATTCCTGAAATGACGGACCCCTAATTCCTTAATGCCCAATTCATCAGTAATCAAAGTGCCCTCCTCATCTTTGAGACCGCAAATAGCATTATGATTTTTCCTGGTAGAGGCCACCTCATGGAAAAATTTGGTATTCGCATCCCCCTGAGAAGCCCAAACCAATCTACTTTGGAGCCGAGCAGATTGAAGTTCATGATCCCTCCAGCTCTGCAGTTCAAGTTGAAGAGCTTGGAGCCTGGAAGAATCCCTAGCACAAAGAATACCTAAAAATGATGAATCCAAAAGACCTCTAATATCGTCCTCAATAAGTAAAGACCTCTCCCGCTTCTCCATGGTCTTTTCTCTGATCCACACTCTGACCTTTCTTTTAAGTAAGCACAACTTTTGTGCGAAATCGGACATACAGTCCAAGGGGTTAGATGGGGTAAGAAGATGCCATTCCGATCTAACCATTGAGACAAACTCCAAATCAAACAACCAGGAGTGATTAAATTTAAAGGGAAGCACACAGGAAGAAGAATTTACCATCCAATCAAACATGACGGGATAGTGATCAGAAATGACAAAAGGTTGTGCCCAAACCCTGTATCGAGAGAGGAGACTGACAAGGTTAAAAGAGATCAAGTATCTATCCAATCTCTTACTGATGCCCTCAACCCCCACCCTACCGTTACGCCAGGTTGTCCCAACATAGGTAGGGGCAATATCTGCAAGATGATGGTCACTGAAGAAGTTAGTAAAGAAAGGACCAAGAGGATCAGGGATGGCCTTAGTGCCCCAAATCTCAGAACCATTCAGGGTAAGGTTCAAATCACCTATCAGGATCAAATTGGGTAGTGAAATTAAACCACCTCGAGCAACCAAGTTCCCGAAAGTTTCTCGGTGATGATAAAGACCATAACAGTTGAGAATGGAAAGTGTAGTGTCAAAACCCCTAAACCGAGCTTTGAGCAGGATGCTAGTAAGAGTATGGAAGGCTTTGCATTTAACTTGGAAAGGGCTCCAACCAAAGAGTATACCCCCGGAGAGCCTAGAAGAGCTAATGGCACAGAATTCCCATCCGAGACAGAGTTTGGAGAAAGCTAGGAGTGCAGGGTAAGTACTATTCATGGTTTCCTGAAGCAAAATGATATCAGGCGCGAGAGAAGAAAAAAGATGACGGAGGCCTTTTTGTTTGGCCAAGCTCCCCAAGCCACGAACGTTAAGAGAGAGAATATGCATCAAGGACCACTCTGAGGAGGGGTCGAAGCTCTAAGGACCCTAAGTGGGGAGGACAGGTGCTGACGAGCAGCATTCTTGAGTCTGGTGGACAAAGGAGTGTAAGGAGCCGAGTTCGAGTCCAAAGTCACCGAAGGAGCTTTTTTTTTCTTTTTGATTGTGACATTCTCGAACCTGATGGAGTCAAGTGGAAGGATCGAAGGGGAGAGGGGAGTTTTGGCAGAAAAGATCTCCAGAGAATTTTTTAGGGAGGGGTCTGCGAAGGACGGAGAAGAGGCGGGGCTCCTAGGGGGAGAAGAGACAACGTATGAATGAGAACCAGGAAGAGGAGGAAAATCTGAATCCTTAAAAATAGAGGGTGAAGGGGATAACAAGGCCAAGGATGAGGTGTAAATGGGTTGAATCGGAGCAGGTGGAGTATCAACCAAGTATGCATTGTCAGTGTTAAGAACAGGAGAAGGGATGGGTACCCGAGGATCAGAGATCACTATGGAATCCATAAAATCAGTATGTCCATCCATCGAGTCCAGAGGAGAAAGTTCAAGGACAGAGTTTGGTACAGGAGGGGGATAGGCAGCCCGAGGATCATAGGCATATACAGAAACCAAAGGAGCAGAGCGACCATCCATAGAATCCAATAGAGAAAGTTCAAGAACAGAGGCATCTTCAAAAAAGGAACAAGCATTAAAATAATTACCTGGAACAGGAGAGACGAGAGAAGGAGGTACATGCCCTGGAGAGGGTTCGTCCATAGAGGGGATGTGAGAAGGCCGAGCAGCTGGTGAACCAGAACCCTGACGTAAAACCAGGCACTCTCAGCGCAAGTGACCAACATCCCTGCACCTACTGCACCTGAAGGGGATGTTAAGATAATCAAGGCGCTGTGAGAACAGCCTCTCATGGCACAAGATTTCCACCTCAGCCGGCAGCCCCACGAAGATGTCAATTTCTACCAGAATTTTTTCCATACATTTATCATACACGTTCATGAAATCCTCCTCCAAAGCGACAAAACGTCTAATGGTGTTTCCAATACCCTCCAGCATGGGACGACACCAGAGAGGGAAGGGAAGCGCCGGGAGTAAAACCCACAAATGTCTCTTTCTAATACACTCCCTGAGCAGATCAAAATTAACATGCCACCGATCCAAGACCAAAGAACCACCACCTATATGCCACGGAGAGTTTAGTACAGACGTAGCATGTGAGTCTTCCAAGAAAACAATCACTATCCATCCGCGAGCCAGGAGACTAATCATAGGAATATAGGAGAAGAGAACACCCCAAGCAACCCAATCTTGCTTGCCCATATGACAATATTCTAACCTGCCGATGAGTGCCCGAGAACACAGAGCTTCGACACGGTCCAAATAGACATCACGGCCCATGACAAACAGGAGTTTACCATCCAAAAATTTTAGAGCTTTGGCTTTCCTACGATGACAAGAGCGAGGAAGAGAGGAGGTGACAGCCCCCAATGTGGGCTTTGTTGTCGTTTCCATAATCAACGACAATAAAAAGGACAAATGATACTGACAGCAAACCCTAACCCAAAAGTCAACCAGGAAAATCAGGCCGTGAGAAGGAAACAAACCACATAAAAAGAACCCCTACCGAGTAGGAGTGGGTTAACTTGAAAACCAAGACCAAACCCCCAGAGAGCCTAGGGTTAATTCGAGTGCAAGCGTGAGAAGGGTAAGAGTACAAAACCCTAGAGCGCTGACGAAAAGAGCAGGTGTCAACCCATTCGAGAAAAAACCAAAAGAAGCATCCAAGGAAGGCACAAAGTCAACCTAGAAATCACAGGAGATATACCAGGGTGGCGCGCTAAAAGATACGTCACAAGACAAAAATAGAGAACCCTAAGAACGTCAACCCCAAACAGACCGAGAAAGGTAAAGTATAAACCGGCTAGATAAAAACCTAGAAATTCCCACTTTTTTATGACTGGTTGGTACTAGTCCTCTGCATAGAGGAGGGACTCCAGTCGCTGGTTCATACAGGTGAAAAACATAAACGAGGGAAAAAACCTGCCTAGCGAAAACCCACCAAGAGATGTCCCAAAAGTGAAGAAAAACCAACCCAGAAGGGAGAGACAGAAAAAGGAGACGAGTCAAACAGAACAGAAACAAACAAGCCAAAATCAATCCCACATACCTGCAAATAATTGGGTGCTAAAGAAAACGAGGTGAGCGCCATGAGAAAGATCTTCCCCCGCAGGGGTCACAAGAACAGACAGAGCTACTTGCTCAGACATCGCTCCACTCACATTCATTATCATCACTGTGTTGTCATCTTCCTTTGTGTATGAATGGCTAAATGTTCTGTCATTATCTTCATTTTACAAGCATACACGAATTAAAAAGAAGCAGCTATTAATTCTTATAAGCAAAGGGCGTGAATTAAGTTGCCAACTGTTATTATTCGTTATTTGTTTCATTATATGTAAAGTTGTTTATATTTTATTATTTTTTTGATAAATTGATAAGCTATAATTAATTAAAAATTTTACAAAGAATTAAGATATTTTTAATGTCTATCATAAGTTAAACTTTAAATTTAGTTGAAGACTGTAACTAAACAAAACTACAGAATCTAAGATTTTTATAATAAGATATATATATATTATTATGATAAATAAAATAAGTTTTTTAAAATAAAATAAATTAATATAAAAATAAACAAATATACTATAGATTTTTAATTTTAATATTAATATGATAAATTATATAAATAAAAACAAATATAGTATAGACCTTTTATATGTATTAAATTTGATAAACATAAATACAATTATATAGATCTACAACTTAATAATAATAGAGATTGTAACACCAATCTCATATTCCCATAATATATTAAAAAGTAAAATTAAAACTATAATAATAATGATTAAATGTATAATTTTTTTTAGGGAATCTTTTTGATATTTTCATTTGTTTCACTTTGATATGTTTATTTGATGTTATGCTTTAATAATAGTAGAGATTGTAACATCAATTTCATATTCCCATAACATATTACAATTACATAAGTAAAATTAAAGTTTTAACAATAATGATGAAAGGTATCATTTTTTTTTAAGGGGAATCTCTTTGATATTTTTATATCTTTTTCTTTAATATGTTTATTTAATGTTTATTTATTTATTTATAATTAATGAATTTTATGGTATGTCCAACAAAATTTTGATATTTTTGTTTTTCCTTAAAATTCATTATAGAAGAGCGATGCCCTTCCCAAAATAAAACTTTTCATATGGGTTTTATTCAGGGGAACATATCAACATTTGATAATCTTCGCAAAAGAGGTATAATCGGACTATCCCACTGTCCTTTATGTAAGAATGCAGAATAAAGTGTTTTGTATTTACTTTTACATTGTGAATTTTCAGTTGCGGTTTGGAGAAAATATTTTGTGGGGTTGATCTCATATCTAGTTATTCCAGGGTCTTGGGTAGAGATTTTCATCACTTGGCATCGAAATTAGCCATTTTTTTAATTTTCATATTTCATCTATGAAAGATCTGGTTAATGAGGAATTCTGTTATTTTTTAAAACAAACTAAACATTGCATATGTTGAAGTGATGGTCGATGTGGGCAATGATGCAAGAAGCAATAAAGACAAAAGTCCAGGTAAAACAAAGGATTTTTTTATTAGATATAGAAGAGAGATTGTGGATCCAACACTTACTAGAGGAAAACCAGGGCATTGCAGTCATTTGGTAAATGTAAAAGATCAAGAGAAAGAAAATTGGTTTTTGAGAGTAAACCCATCAAACCTTGATGATTGGATAGTTAATAAAAAATGCCATATATTGTTTCTTGATGGAGGTTCAAAGAATGATCTCGTGTTGGTAGGTGGCGGGGGGTACTCTTTGACCTCGGAGGAATAAGGAAGCAACACTATTCTTTGGGTCTTGGAGAGACATCTAAAAATTAAGCGAAATCTATGGCCCTCTGGCAAGGGTTAAAGTTAATACTAGGAAGAAACATAATTCACTTGTTGATCCTTGGAGATTCTATGATAGTAATTCGTTATCTCATATCCGAAAAAACCTCCAATAGATGGCCCATCTCTAGAGCAATTCAAAGAATCTCACAATTATTAATAGAGTTTCAAAATGACAAAGACTTACCATGTCCTTAGAAGCTTAAATGCACAAGCTGACTCATATGCTAATATAGCTTGTAATATTGACCAAGGAAGATTATTTATAAATGGAGTGGATTCAAGCCTACGCAATATCCCTTAAACCTCTACAAGATTAATGATCAATTTACATCATTCTAGGGTCTGTTTAGCACTAATTTGGACCATATTCATTTTAAATATGTGCATCACAAGGTTGTATAAGTGGCATAATTCTCCTCTACATTTGCATATGATCGAGATCATGTGTAATATCAAGACAATGTTCATTAATTCAATGGTAAATGAATTTTGGATTGGTTGTGAGAGAAGGTAGATCGAGGATTTGCATCAGTCACGATCCATTGTGAATTTAGTATCATGATATGGATAAATCTAGATTCCATGGAATTCATATTAAATGGAGTAATTGACTAGCATGAAAATTATCACCTCGAATTGGAACCCTTTTGAGTGCAATTGGCCATCAACACAATTGAACACAATAGAGATCAGTGAATTTTGGGTATGTCATCTTCTTTTGGGCGATATTAAGGTAGGCTTTTTCCAAGCTTATAACAAACTTGATGTATGATTACTTTACACGTAGGTAGT
This sequence comes from Pseudotsuga menziesii, assembly GCA_001517045.1. NCBI lineage: Eukaryota > Viridiplantae > Streptophyta > Pinopsida > Pinales > Pinaceae > Pseudotsuga > Pseudotsuga menziesii. Next base: position 154,324 of record LPNX010845823.1, read on the forward strand.
GGATGAGGGAAGCTCGGTAGTTGAAGGTATCCAAATTTATTTGTTTTATAGTGTCTTTGCTTGTGATATTTGGGCTTTTGTTTTAGTCATAAACACTCTTGAATCGTTGTTTGATAGCTTAATTGCTTATCAAATTAATGAGTTTTATTTTCCAATCACTCCTACTCTAGGATGTCTGAGACTCTGATGTATGGGGAGATAGATAATAATTCTATTGAAGATGGTCGAATTCTAGTTTTTATAAGTTGTTTTGGTGCTTTCTCAAATTTTCTCTAAGTGTTGGTTTATATAAATCCATTGTTGGGTAGAGACAATAGTTGATTGAATGAAGAATAGTCGTTTGAATGAAGATATTGTTTGCTATTGTAAATTGAAAACAAGTCTCACTTTGTATATAAGTTTAGATTTTTCTTATCTAGTTCATATTTCAAATGCTTATTGTTGTGATTGTATTGAAGTGAAGACCAGTCACTTGAAAGCTTTGGCAATTTTAGAACTGGTAAGTGTGTTGGTGTCATAAATTGTAACCCTATTAAGAAGCAAATTTGGGTTGTTTGTAGTTATAATCTTTTAGGAAATGGTATTGAAGAGTATCGGTTTGGAGGTCCTAGTAATTTCGAATGGGTGAAACATTCTGGATACATCTTCCATCTATCTCTGTTAATTGGCTCTAACAGAGATTTTGAATATGTTTTCCTTGAACAATTTGATACTACTCAGGGTCTTCATTATGTTGATAATACTTTGAAGATAGGTAAAGAAACTATGGAAAATCAAGACTTGAGAGAAAATAAGGGAACTTGTTATAGCAATGATATAATTTTGAAGAATCTTGTGAAGAGACAAATTGGGAAAAATGTTGATAGAGACCAGTTACTACATCATATCACTCAATACTTTCTTAAAACTTAGCTCAAGCAAATGAGAAAGCGTGTGATGGATGTTGAGATTGAAATCAACTTTTAGAAGAATAAATGCAAGAATTGGAGCAAGTCATCATTAAATTTTAAGACAAAGTTCAAGAGTACGATATTTATCAGTCACACAACATCACCAAGGAATTTACTGTTGATTATCTGAATGCTGGAACAACTGATGAGGATGAGAAACATGTTTCATCTCTTCTCCTTTGAAGGTTGATTAACATAGTTTGAATTTATGCTTCAGGATGATAGGCCTTGCACTTTTTTTTATTTTTATAAGGAATATCAAATGCATTTTGATTTTAGGTACTTTCTTTAGAATATACACCAGTGAGATCTATAGTATAGTTGGAATTTGAAATTCCCGGCTGCGGGTGAAAATTCTGGCGACCGTTGACACGCCTCTCCTCGATCCTTGCACCGAACGCGTGGTGAGCAGCATGAGCCCAACCCTCTTATCCACCACGACAACATGACCCTCCAGAACATTTCACGTCCTTCACGCGTGGGAGACGTTCAGCTTGTCACTTTGGCTCCTGCGACATGGGCTGGCGACAGCCCGTCCTCTTCGTAACCTTCATGGCTCTGCAATGAAATTCATTGTGTGCAGGTACCATGGCAGCTAGGCATATGGTTTTGAGTGCCATTGTGATTTATTTTGGCCCAAATCAGAGCATTCCTCGGATATCTGCGCATTTGGATTCTCTCTGCATCTCTATGTCTGGGTGCTCTCTATGTATTTGGTTAGTTCTCAGCATCCCCCAGCCCGTTGATTTCAGGAAGGTGCGGCTTAAGCTGGTTTCCATGTTGCGTCAGAGAGGAACGCCGAGGAGGGCTAGCTCTGGCAAAGGTAAATCCCAGCGTGGATGTAGTTTTCAGGTCCCGGCTAATTATGAACCTCATATCTCTCCTCCTGTCCGTGTTCTAATGGAAGCTTGGGAGGGTCATGTCCTTAACCAGAAGCTGGCGACAGGCGAGGATGGTAGCCATATCAACCACTATTGGCTCATGAAAAATATGCTTTGCAACCTAGATGAGGACATGCTCAACAACTGGTCTGATGCCCGGGACGCAGTCCAAACCATGAAAACCAAAATTTTTGAGATCGATGCTTAGCTCACGGCCATGGAGAACTCATTTGCATGGAAGGGCACTGCAACCATCTTTAGGCATGCGGATCTGAATGATGGTGGACGTGACCGGGGTGGCAGTGGTAGCAGTAACGCAACGGGGGGTTTGATTATTTTCGGTCGTGGAGGTAGTAGGAGCGTGATTGATTGCACAACCGCGGCCCCTCACGCTCAACCTTTTCCCATCCCTTCGACTGTCAAAACCCCAAATTTTCACAAAAATTTAAAATTTTGAGATAACAACAAATGCTAAAACTTGTGGTTTACTAACAGCTAAAGGTTAGCAATAAAAGAAATAGTCAAGTGATTAGTATTACAAAATCTCAATTATGCTAACTTAGTAGTTCTCTTTTGTAACAAGAGTAAGGTTTACTTGCGTATTGTTTTATTTCAGTTTACTGATGAGTTTCTTCATGTCAAGTAGGTGGAATCTAACTTTTGAATCTGGGGCTTACTTAGAATTTATGCTAACGCAGAAGATTACTGGTTCTTACAGGTTTACAGGTATGATCGAACGAGTAACGTTTAAAAATTCATAAAGTATCCATCAGTGTTTTATTTGCAATTATAAAGCTTAGTAATTAAGCCGCTAAATTCCAAACAACTTCCATGAGGTAAAACCATTTGGCTTCTTTCACTTTTTCTTGTAACAAAGTTCATATGTACGTAGCGACAGTAAGATATGTTTTGTGGCTCTAAAATTATAATCTCAGTCGCAAAGTAACTTCTACTTTAGTCTGCATAAATTGCAATGTTATAATGATTGTTTTGTCAATATGTAAACATCAACAAATTATCTTATCTATATAACAATTGTTCGACATTTATTTTTTGCAAGGTAACTTACAGCCTATAAACCTCTTGATAGTATAAGTTTGATTTGTACAAAAAACCATAATGTCTTCTCACATGAAATCATTATTTTCCTATACTTTAACTTCATGTCGAACCATGGGGTTCTAATAATTCTGGACTTAAGTAGGATCATTCCTATTCAATTTCTTAATTTTCTATGATACTTCTCTTGTATTAAATTACTGTCTACAAACAATTTTTCTGAGATTGATGCTTTCGAAAAAGGTCGACTTTCTAGTTATTTTGTTTACTTCTATAACCATTTTACTAACCAATAGACATGGTGAATCATTAGCAAATACCAAGTTGAGTCACAACCAAAACCTATCAAAGTTTCATCGCTCTGAACTATGTAAAAGAATTTCATAAAAGTGTTCTTACAATACACTTTGTCAACTTCATAATTTTGTTACCATTTGATTTATTAGTTCTTATATGACTTATAAACATGCATAATATATTTTGTTTAATAGACATTCAAATCTATAATTAGTTCAAGTTCATAAACAAGTTTTAAATATAGTTTATGATTCTACATAAACTACGTTGTGCCACTTATAATTGTTACAACTTGAAAAGTCGTTTTTACAAGAGATTAACCATATATAAACTATAATGTTTCTACATAAGAGAACTATAGTTGTTTGGTGGTTAAAAATATTTTAACTTAAGCTATCCCATAACATATGACCTCCATCCAAATCAAGGTCAACGTTTAAAGAAAAGAAAGGGTTACCAACATTCATATTGTATTAACGATGTTACAATATAATAAACATAAGGTTAATGATGAAATAAGTTCTATGCATGAACGATTTCGGGCATTTACCAAAGTTTAAAGGTGTCACTTCTTGCTAGGTCAACGTAAATCATATCGTTGATATTCTAACACTAATCTAGCATATGATATGATGAACGGTGTAATTGATTTACAAGGCAATAATTTGGTTTATGATATAGTTTATGCATCGATTCAATGATTACATAATTGGATATTATTGTATGCAGGAGACTATAGAAAATGATCCATTGCATGGTTTGATTTAACATGACCACGTGGTCTTCTCCTGGCCAAGCGTGGAAGATATAAGAACCATCGTAACCCTAACCCTTTTCATTTCTCCTCTGCAGTTCGCGTTGACCCTTGAGGCTGCTCTGCTTGGTTTTCATGGCGGCCATCAGTCCTCTTCTACTCTAGTTGTCTCGAGTCTTGGGTTAGCATTGCCTTTACCTCTGGTATTTCGTTTTAAATCCATTCTTAGTGGCTGTGAGTTCTCACTCTGCTAGATTTGTTGAGCCTATCGTTTCCCTTGGCTTGTTGTCTGCTCAAACTTCCTGTCGTCGTCCTCGTGGCTCACCGTTACGTGAGGTTTAGTCTTTACAGGTTGTTGGGTTTATAAATTGAAAAATTATGTTGGTGACAGTGCTTCCACAAGACTGTTCGACGTTTCAAACATAGGTAAAAATTGTTTTTAATGTTCATTTAACTTGTAGCGGGTGTTTTACTGTTACGGTAGCATAAACAATTATTTAGTTGTTTATTTTCTGACCTTTGTCTTTCAAACTCCTTGCAGGGGGTTCAAAAATATGTACATTCATGGTGGAGGAAGTATGCAGACAGTCTTTGAATGCCGTGGCTCGTGGCTTAATGCGGGTAAGCCCTGTGGTCAATTTGTTGGGTTTTACCCTACTTGTATCAGGGTGGTCGTTTGGAATAACCCAGGGTTTGGGGAAGCCTTCCTAGGCTCACCATAAGTTATGTGGTTCCTTTTACAGGTCGTTTGTTGATTTTTCCAAGTTTCAAACCCTCGCTAGTCGATGGGTAAACTCGGTGGTAAACTGAGCAATGTAAATAGTTTTGTTTTGATGTTTAGCTTACGGCTTGTTTAAAATTTAAACAATAGCTCTCCTGTAAAGACAGTTCTGTCTTCGAGCTTGTCTCGATTTATCATAATGCTTAATATTATGCTCTGTGTAAAGTACTCTGTAAAAGTTTATTATTAATGTTGTTAAGACTGATACATACAGTCATAGTTTAGTAATAAATCTTCTCGTTTTTGCTCAGGGTTACGAGCTAAGGTTATCCTGTGGAAACCCTCATTTTAAAACAAATTATTCTACTTAATTTTTTTTACAAATTTTAATACTTATTTAGTTTGACTGTTAACTAGTATTACATAGTATTGTGGAAATTCTAGTTTATAATAATTACCAATATCTTTTTGTTTGTCCTTAAAGGACTGTAAGTAATTTATAATAACCTAGTTATTTAATGGTTACATAATCCAATTAATTTGGTTTATAACTTCGATGTATTGATATTAGTAATTGTAATATATATAAATGTTTCAACCCTGTAATTTACTTATATAGATACATCCTGTTTGTAAAAATAAAAAGGAACAGTTCTTTTATAAGTATACATTTTGTATATGTTGTTCATTATTGTATTTTATCTCTCTGTAAAGAATTTAATTTGTTCTTTTAATGGTTAAAAAAAAGAACTAAGCTTATTGTTTATCCTAGGTTACTATTATAATGGATTTGCATATAAAAGAATACTGGTAGATTTCTGCTCAGAAATATGAGCTAGGGTTTTTACCCTATTTAACTTTTATAAAAATAATTTCTATATTGTTATTTCGTTAAGTTCGATTACTGTTAAAAGATTTTAAGATTGTTTTAATGGCTCAAAGAATTCCAAGTTAGGATTTATGGAAAAATGATCTTTATTTTCTTTCTTTAAAGATTTCTTCAGTTTGTTAAAAGAATTATTAATTTATAAACGATATTGTTTATGTTAATATTATTATCTGCGAATTTACTATATTTTATTAAGTACGTATTTGCACATATTCTTTATTAATAAAGACTGAGAACAGTCTATAATAGTTTAGTTTATTCAATTGGATTATTTCTGTAAGCTTGATAAAAAGAAAAGAGGATTTTCAACCCTATCATTACTCCTTTGCATATATAATTTGTTTGTAAAAGTTAAAGGACAGTTCCTCGTTAATAATACTTAAACCATAGGTTACTAAACTATATCTAGGGTTTGAATAGTTGTAGGATAAGTTAGCTATTAATATTAGTAAAAGATGTAACTAACAGAACCCTACTTAAAACCCTTACTTAACATAAATAAATAAGCATTATAACTGTGACATTTTTATTTCCTCTAATTCAGGTTAGATGTATAGTTTGTAAGAGAAAGTATTGTGTAAAAGAATAACTTACCTACTTGAACACATTGCTATTAGTAAAATAATATGACTATTTCTTTTTCTAGCATTCTTAATACACAGTCTAGTTTTAACAATAACCTAACTAAGCAAATTAATATTCTTTTCTGGAAGCAACTTTCTATAGAAAGAAAAGATTCCAACACTCTGAAAAACATAAGTAACTATTCATTTCAGATTCCTATAATATCTTCATCCATTTTAAACACATTACATGTGCTAGAGTACGGTGTGGTTTATTCCAGACAGGGAAAAACACAGGTAGGATTATCTTCATCAATTACAGATTCAATATTAAAATATCTAAAGGGTTATTAGCTCTATAAGTTCACTACAAAACATGTAATCAATCATCAATCATTCATTCTCAGATATAAACTTTTAACACAGCAAATAAAGACTATAGAACCTGTTTTAAAGCTGGATGACAACAGCGTTGGGAAGTCATTCCTCCCTACCAACTCCTGGAAAGCGCTCAAACAGCGTCTTCTCAGGACCCCCGAGCATGTTCTTGGTCTCCTTGGCCGAGAACTGGTGGAGCAATCAACAAAATACTAGTCATTAATTGAGTCACCTGCTCTGATCCCACTTTCTTGGGGGATCATGACCCCAAATGTAGGGAGGTTGCCACCTGCAACATTGGAATTTTTTTAGGATGCTGCCACTTGTCTATTTGCTCTCCACCTAGTCTCCTCCACCAACTTGACCAGTAACACTCTTTTTAACAGCTCTCCCAAGCTGTTGTCTCCACTTTTATTTAATTAAAATTAAAATATTTAGAATTACATTCAATATTCTTGACTCTGCTGAGTCATCATTTACAACTTAGCATTAAATTTAACATAATGTCTTGGAATAAAATCAAAATAAGATAATATTATTTTGCAAAATTGGGGCATGTGACATCGACGGTCGAGCCGCTCTTCAAGCACCTGAAGGAAATGCCAGCCTAGCAGCCCGATCAGCAGCAGCATCCTCCTTCACTAGCTGCAGAAGCCGCCACCAACTTGCATACCCAGTCGCATGAAGAAAGATGGGCTTGCCCCATCACTGAATAAATTCCACCAGCTTAATGTTCGCGCCTCCTAGTAGCAGCAAAGACCCCACGTCCCAGGTCTTTTGTTCAGGAAAAAAAGTGTCAAATCTGTCAATGGTTGTTTTCAATTATGAACTCTGTATCTATGTCTACTTTCATGTTTGCTTCTGAAAACTATGTCTATGCTTATGTCTGCTTTACATTGGAATACTGTAATTATGTCTCAGTCTGGGCCCTAGGCGTTTACTTTTAGTCATGAACATCAACGACGCAGGTTCTATTAGACGACCTGTTTTTGAGAGGCTTGGAGGGTGGCTTCACCTCCTAAGACCTTCACTGGCTAGGATGAATTATGTAATTTTTGCCTCTATATTATAATAGATCTATGCAACTTACAAAAAAAAATAGTTCGAATTTGAAATACTGTTTGTATCTATTAGAAAATATTGTTTTAAACATGAGAGAACTTCTTGAACTAGTTTTGCTTAGTTTCTATAGATCAAGTTTTATAACCTTAGGTCTTTTGGCCCAGCCAAGACCTCCTTTTTTGTTGATATAAAAAAAATACATGTTTCTGTTAAAAAAAACAACGAATTTGATATAGTATGTAATGTACATATAGTAATTAGGTGCATATATCACTATAATAATAAATAATATTGAAAACACCAACATAATAATAAACAACTAAAAAATATCATTATAATAACTTAACATGGATCCTTTTTAAAGATGGATTTATGAAAAGCCATTGAAAATGATCAAACCTCTTGATATGCAATTTTTTTAAGATTATAAATGTTTTAAAAAAATGGCACCTCAAGAAATTTGATCCTCTAAATAGATATAATAAATATAGAATTAAAATAAATATACATTGATATTAAAAAAAAATAGAACATAAACATTATTTATATTTAAAAGAAATAAACATTAATTATCTTTTTAAAAGCAAAACTAGGGACCTAAATCTTGTCCTCCAAATAGCCATAATTACTCTACCATCTTTTTCAAAGCAAAACTATAGACACAAAACAACTTCTTTTGGCAAACATGTATAATGCAAGTTTAAAATGTAAAGTTATTATTACTTTTGTTTAAACAATAACGGTTTAAAGTTGTGTTAAAAAGAACTAAAGTTGAGTTGGACGAGTTAATACAAAATTGAAAGCACATTTATACTTCAAAAAATGTTGCTTTGTTATACTTACAAAAAGAAAACTAAAATATTTATTTGTCGTACATACTATAAAAAAGCCTCCTAATGAAATAGAGCCTGACTCCCAAAACACAGTAACATTATTAATATATAAGAAACTACAAGAATAAGGAAATTAACATTTACTGAGAGCATCTTTCTAGGATTGATTAGAGAGTAGAAATCCTTGCTTTTCTTGGTCCATTGCTTCTCCAAGTTAATGAATTGTTTCTTCTGGCCTAAATTTTAGAGGATGGGATTTAATTGAGGCATTCATGTTGATGTTGTTGAGGTTGATCTTTGGGAAAGGGTTGAAACCGTGGCTTTCAATTTCTCACACTTTTCCTCCAAAACTTGGGTTTTTTTGTTTTTGTTCTAGTACAAGATTCATGATTATGGTGTTTTGAGAAACATGTTGATGTTTGAGATTATGAGCCTTGGTGGAGACTGGAAATATAGAGGTTCGTCTCCAATTGATAATGCCTTCTTTCTTACTGAGCGACAAATTTTATAGATATATCATTCTCATGCTAAATGACAATTGTCCATATCAATTGATAGGGGGTGCAAAGTTGAATTTACCCAAAATCCCCACTCAAAAGTCGACAAAAGGGGGGTTGATAAATTCAAGGGGGGGGGTATGATATTAGGGAGGTAAATCTGGAAGTCAAAATAGGAAATCTCAGGAGAGAGTGCTTGAGGTAAACTATGATGAAAACCAAATTGAGATGCACGGAGAACCACTTGGAGACCTCTACTTATGAGAGGCAGGGGTCTATAGCCAAAATTCCAAGAAAAGCACACACATGATATGGGAAAACAATGAAAAATATCCTAATTGCATCGAGAGTAGCGAGGAGATCTACAACCGGTATGGGGGAGATGTTGTAATGTGTAATTTTGTGTAACGTTATGTAGCATAACATTCCATAAAAAAAGGAAATAAATGTGCAAATGATGTCGACTTAAAAACAAATAATTATAATGATTTTAGTATGAGGGAGATGTTGTAATGCATAACATTGTGTAAGGTTTTGTAGCATGGCATTCCCATAAAAAAGGAAATAAAAGTGCAAATGATGTCGGCTTTAAAAAAAGTATATTGATTTCATCTTAAACCTAGATATATCAAATATGAGAGGGATCGGATATCTTGAGGTGTAAATTTTTTCTTAGTGTGTAAAAACTATAAAATTAAAACAAATTAAATGTGAAGAAATCGGATCCCTCTCGGTACTTGATAGATCTGGGTTTAATATGAAACTATGTTGGTTTCCACCTAATGTAAAGCTTGTGTAGAGACCATAGATACTTGGGAAGCCTAGTTCCCAACCCAAACAAACCACGTAGTCAAATAACAAAAAAACACACTACAAGAAAGAAATATAGATATTACAATTTGATCCGAAGAGTTGAGACCTAATAGTGGTCCACTATTGTTAAAGAGGCCTATCCTCAAAACTAGATAGAAGCCAAATTCAAAGAAAAAACCATATCCTGAATGCATTAGTGAGGTCCATGACTTTGGAATCTACCTAGTTCAAGTTTTAAATGGACATGCTGTAGTAAGGAATCACATAGAGATAAGTTATAATGTAATAGAATATAAGGAATGACAGAAAGATAAGTTATAATATAATAGAATATAGTAAGGAATCACAGAGAGATAAGTTATCATATAATAGAATATAAGGAATCACAGAAAGATGAGTTATAATATAATAGAAT
>LPNX010845823.1:164474-188649 GCA_001517045.1 Pseudotsuga menziesii
GTAATATGTGTGAGGACAGGGTGCGTATTAAGGCATTGTCCCATCCGCCATTGAATGGAATTATTGATGTTTGGCGTGGCTTAATCATTGTGTTGTGTGACATCCAAAGTGAGAAAATCATTGTGTTGTTCTGATTGAAGGAGACACTTGTTTCTAGATCGTTTTATGAGAATTCCTAGAGGTTGCACATGAAGGAGAGTGGGCCTCAGCCTCTTGTGAAGAAGAATCCCATGCCCATCTCACGCACAGATCCGCAATAAGGAGCTTCCAGTTACAAAGAGAGATTTTGGGAAGGCTGCAGAGGATGACAAAGAAACATTTGAGGGAAAGTTCTGCCCTAGAGATACTGAACAGAGTGGAGTGTATCCTGTTTGTTTATGTGAACTTTGGTTTTTTACATGCAAATATCTGGATTCTCCTATATTTGATAATTTTAACATGTACAAGTTGTGTTATTTTATTTCTGGATAATTTTGCCAAATTATCTTACTAGGTTGATTCTGGTGCAAATATTCATGAAATGGTTTGTATATGTAGCATTTTGTAGCACCCGGAAATCTATGAAGTTTTATCATTTTCTCTTACTGCAATGAAGATTAGAAGAAAACTGATTACTAAAATACCACTGTCAGATTGTGTGATGCAAGTGATTGTTCGAGACAATTTCCCATTAGATATTTGTCAATGTTGAGTTCAGAATTTTCCATGGTTTTAAAATCATTTTAAGCAGCCAATTTTAAGTTAAAATTTGGGTTCAAACCGAGTTTTGTAGGTTTAGAACTTAAGATTATTGAAGTTGATCAAAATCAACTTTTGCAAATTCATAGATTTGGAGACTCCCTAACAATCAATCAAAAGAAAATTTTAACCCATTGAAAAATAATGCATGTTCTTCCAAATCTCAATTTATTAGCTTTGCCAATATGGGCTTGGTGTATGAATTGAGCCTTCCATAGATGAGTCTCTCGTGATGTTTTTCTCATTTATCATCTGTAAAAGGAATTTTATCTCAATTTTCTCCCTTATGCTAGAAAATACTGCACAGCTGGTACACCTAGTTTAAAAGGAAATGCAACTAGTTGGATCAATACTTCAGAAAAAATAATGCAACTAAATCTACCCATCAGTGCAATAATTAAATCCAAAGTAAGCTTTACAAACAAAGTAACCAGGATATGCAACTTTTAGCAGATATCCAAGCTTAAACTTTCACGTAAGGGGATGTAACATACTGAAACTCCAAATTTGCAGGAGCCTAATGTCAGCTGACGCCATGGGGGATAGATGGAAGATGGTTTCCACGCTACAAATTACGAGGAAAAATACACCTTATCTACCAAAGTTTTCCATTGTAAAATGGAAAATATTTTCCTTGGATTTTGTGCCAAAGTAATATAAGAAAATAAAACAACATGGCAGGGTATTAAGTAAATAAATATTACTTTCAATTGCATCTAAATCTGCAATGGAATTTTGAAAGGAAAAATAAAATAAACAGAGAGTAAAGTATACGTTATGAAGTTAAAAAAGAGAATAGTGAAATTCTATCAAGAAAACAATAAGATAACAAAAAAATTGGGTTGTTCACTTCACGTCTAGATTCTAAGAAAAATGATTTAGTGTCAAAGATGCAATGGACAAAGTTTTGCTTAAATAAAAAACATGATAAAATGCTAATGCAAATAAAGAGAATATCACAAACTATGCATTGAAGGTTAAGAGAACAATACACTTAATTATCTTCACTTGCTATTATTTATTATTGCACCTAGATTCTCTCTAATATGGTCATTCTTGTCACAAATGTAGAGAATATTTTTTATGCCTAGCTTGTCACAAATCAAAATTGGAAAACAAATTTGCTTCAAATGCAAGCTTGAATGTCTTCAAACTTAGAGGAGAAAGTTGCAAGATGGACAAGAATATAAGATTACAAGGAGTCCATGAGATATTTTATGTGCCTGGAGGTATTAAAATGGTCGGCCACGTATGTAAGTACTTCTATTTTGTCTTGGTGTTTTCTTGGGGGGCATAATATTCTTCTTTTTAAATGCCAAATTGAGGTCGATTGGATGCATGCACTTGCAGCTGGGGCATGAAGGAAAGGCCTTATAAAAAATTGTAAACATGTGAGAATGTGCACAATCCACTCCAATCATTTCTCCTCTATTTTCATCAAAGAGATCAACCAAGTTCGTCCTTACAGATGCAAGTTCGTCCTTATGTTGTTGCTTCCATATTTGATCATTTTCTGGAATATTCATTAAGAATTCCAAGGATTAACAATAATCCATTTGGTTAATCTTTTGTGCTTATTTAAGATAGGTATGAGATGAGATGGACGGTATGATAGGGGTTAGAGTAGTTTGGAAAGGGGAGACAATAGTAGGATGTTTCAAAACCTAGCAAATGAAGCTAGAGTAAAGATAATTTTAAGCCCTTTCCATGGTGGTAGCCCTTGCATGTGGCTTACTACGAATGCAATATTATTTGAGGAAAAATTCATTCCCTCTTTGCAATGTGTTGTTCAAAGCAGATCTATCTTTTTCAATTACAAGTTGCCAAAGTTAGTGTCCATAGATAGCATTTTCACGAGACTCTTGATAAATCTAGGGAATAGGGCTATTTTAACCATGTTAGGATATTTGTGGGAAAGGGACCCAAATAACTATGTTGGGCTTCTAACTCTGAAAGTGTTTTTAATCATATCCACTTTGAAAGGGACATCCAAAGTTCAATTTTGCGATGACTTAATATTAGTCATAAATCATATAGAAGGGGGAATTTGAAATGGGAATTTTGTTCTCAACTCTTTTGAGGAGGTAAATCAAATGCAATTAGTTTAATTACATCTCATTTTCTCATGTTTACAGAGATCATAATGCTACTATTGATAGTCTTTCCAAAAAACGTTTACAGCTTGAAGATGGAGTTTGGTCAGTGCTGGAATTAAAGGATGGAAAAGTATTTGAACACATCAAACCAGTCTATTGATTATGCATCCCTTCAGCGAAAAATGCATATCTTTTCAAAGGTCTTGATCCTCTGAAGTCTTGTTTCCAACCCATTTTTGGCATTTATGTAGTGTTGAAATCATTATATTAGGGATTGTTTTTCTTGAACTTTTTTTATATAATCTATTGAGACACTTCTATGACTCTAAAAGACTATTTTATGTAGTTGTATGAGATTTTAGAGAAAGATGGAGTTTATCTAGGAGATCATACAAAATCTCTGCCCCAAGAGACCATAGTAATGTAGGTATGTTCTCTCTTAAATGCAGTGTTCTAATAGCACAATGAAAAACTCCATCTGTAATATTGCAACTTTTTCAACTCAAAATCTCCATTGTCACCATTTAATTAAGGCATTATAATAAGGTTCACCTCATTGTTGTAGGAAACAATCTGAATGAAAGGGAATTAACCACTTTGACATGCACAAATAAATGATCATTACATCTTCACGGGGTTCAAGTTTGATTTTTAGCAGCTTATGACCAGCTTCCTCATAGTCAACACTTAACAATATTGTCAAGTAAATTATACATCTTAAATTTACCTGTAAGTATGTTTAAGTTTCATACTATACATGCAATTGTTCATCTTATTCCTCCCCTTCATCTCCATCATCGTTTGACTCTTGACCTAACTCTCATTCTCACCTTCTGCTTCATTTGAAGATTCCTCTCCAAGAATGTCTTTCTTAAGGTTTTCATAAGCTTTCTCATGCTCCAAAAAATGTAGATCTAGCTTGAAAATATATGTTACAGGTCCCAAAGACTGAGACTTTAATATTTCATATTGAAAACACAAATATAAGTTATGAAAAATTTAAAATAAGACACCTTGTTAATTCAAGCTCATCCTCTAGGGAAAATTCATGGGTAAATTGATCTTCTTACTCCACAAGATCTAGTTTCGAATGAACTGTTGGATAACCCTACAAAATTTGAAAAGTCCATAAAAATCATACAACCTGGCACCAACCTGGAAACTACAACATAAACAGGAATTCACATCATATTATACCTGGAAGTTAGTTTTGCAAATTGCAAAACTCCTTCAATAAAAAATTGCGATTGTTTGTCAATTTATCCCTTATGAAGAATGCCCCTAAACTGCTCAAAACTTCATTCACACAATTGAAATCCAAGTTGTCATAGCATTTAATTTAATATACCATATACTAATCAAATTCCTTGAAAAATCATGCATGCAATGGCAAGTGACTTGCTTAGACCGTGTGTGAATTTAATAAGTTGTGAGAAATGAAATTTAGATTAATAGTTGACAAATCAAATTCATTATCTTTGAAAAAAATATGATAATTGGATATAGAATGGACACTTCTAGGATTAACCCTTAATTGGCATAATTATCAGTATTTGAAACCATCTGTTGAGATTCCTGGTGTGGTATTTGCATGATGAGTAAACTCTTCATATCTCTCAAACATTAGGACTAAAGTAGAGGTGAAAGGTCTTAAATAATGGAGTCACATTCCTTCACAAATCCAACGGCAGAGAAGAGATCATATTTTAAATATTGACATATGTTCTAGAGAAGAAACTTGGCTTCAACATTGAGCAAATGTCAAAGGACCTAATATCCCTTAAGTACAAACACGAGCAATGATACCATAAGCTAGAATTCTATACCTCGAGACTATCGTCTGTAGGAATCTCCAACAAAACAATAAGAAGTTCCAAAGCAATTATCTCATGTGCAACTTCTTGTTGGTTCGCAAGATGAGCTATGAATTTTGTTAATGCCACTAACACATGATGCATAATAGTTAAACCTAAAACAAGCATATCATGCAAAAAAAAATAACTTCAAAAATAAAAAAGAAACTAACAAGGCCAAAAATTAGCTAATAAGATAATGATAAGAAAACCTTGTCATTGAGTTTGAAATCTAACTTAAGCTGCAAAACAATTCTTCTCAAAAGAAAATTAGCAACCACTGGAAATTTTGTATTCACCGTAGAAACCAAAATAACTAAAACATCAGCAAATCCGGGTGAGCAAATCAAGGTGATGCCATTTGGGATTTCATACATGAGCATTTCCGTTAAATTTTGGTCGAGTTCAAGGGTTTTCACCAGTCAAATTCATTTTTACGGGACTGGTTCGTTAGAGTTCAATTTGTTTTGGATTTGTGTCTGTCAAATATGTCGGCTTCCACATAAAGATAATCTGAAAAACTAAGTGGTGTCGTTTTTCCTTTAACAGGTATAGCTAGTTGATGTTCCAACAGCCTTGAAATGGATTTCCTTCGGGTTCGATCCATCCAATTGATTTCTGATTGAAGCAATTGAGGATTCAATTCGATTATTTAATCTGACGGCATGGATAGCTTCGACGATTCTAGTCTTTCTACAGTCCTAATCTATTATTTAAAATCTAGATGGAGATTTTTACTTTTTCTTGAAGATTTATATATCAGAGAATTTGATGGCCTGGCAACAAAATTAGTTCTAATAAATGTTCATCTCCGCAAAATTATTTCATATTCTATGTGAAGATATATTCGTTAAGTCTTTTATAAGCTTTGTATTTTCGCATCGAGAGATACTCCTGGATTTTATGTCCACGGGATTAAGAAATGGATGAGATTAATTGCTGATGCAGTGGAACGGCGTTGCATGGCCATGATCTGAGGAGAAAATGTAAAAGGAATGGCTTTACCCTTGGGATATATATTGTGTATACAGTGTTCTTCGTATCCTGCACCTCCCTGTTGCAATGAGTGTACAGTAAAACGGGGTACAAATATGAACGAACAATAACATATCTGAATAAAGAAAATGAGGCTTCACAACCAAAAATCTCCCACTTGGATACTGATTCACAACAACTCCCCACTGTTGCACTTGTTATACTATGCTTTGAACCTTAGACCTAGATAATTTCTCATTTTTACCTTCAGGATTGAACGCCAATCGGTTTAACCGAGTACTTATTTTCTCTCTCTGGTCAACTAAGTAAACTGGTGGGTATGGGTTTGGGTCTACAGCTACTGAGTCAATGGCTTAATCGCCTGAAGCACCGGTAGCAATGACAGGTCTAGACAAAGTAGTTAATCCCGGTGATTCGCTTGGTTAACTAAACCAATTTATATATAACTAAAACCAGAAATACTTCACCATTATGTCTAGATTATTTGTGAAATTTTTAACTTGAACGCTATTCATGACCTTTCTCTTGTTGTTATCTCTTTGTAGCACATCTGTTCCGTATTCTATTTTCCTTTTAATATGGACAATTTGCACCATTATGGTCAAAGGTTTATTCGGTTCCTTAAAAGCATTAATTAACTAGTTTAACAGCTGAAAGGTGCTCAGGTCAATCCACTGGAGAAAGAACTTAAAGAGTAAAAATTGGGTTGCGTTATTCATAAATAATTATACAATGAGAGTGTATTTAGCAGATCTTAGTGTCAAATAACATGCGACTTTTTTGTAGGATATTTATGTCAAAATTTATGGTTTACGTTCTATCCATGTCAAGCACACCTCGTCCTTGCAATAAATTATTTTTTATAAAGGAGGGACTTATGTCACCAAAAACAGAAGCTAAAAGTTAGTGTCGGATTAAATACTACTTTTGTCAACATGTGTGCAGGATTCTGGCTAGTATGTATTTTTTCCAATTTTAACATATCATCTTTGAAAACAGATCTTATAAAATGGTACTTGATTTGTATATGTTTAAAGTCTTCAAATGAAAGGCTATGTTCTTTGCAAGATGAATGGCACTCTGGTTGTCACTATAAAACTTGATATTCTCTTGTTTTTTACCTAATACCTCAATGAACCTCTACAACCAAATCATCTCTTTACTAGCCTCTATAGCAGCAACATACTCTACTTGTGTTGTTGAAAGTGCAACAACCGTTTGCAGTTTTGAAATTCAACTTACTGTTGTTTCATCTGCTGTAAAAACATACCTTGTGGTGCTCCTCCTATTGTATTTATCACCTGCCATATATGCGTCAACAAATCCCTATAAAATAGTTTCTGAACATCCAAAACATAAAGCATGAGAAGTGGTACATCTCAAAATACCTGAGAATCCATTGTACTTCCATCCAATGTTTCTTACCTGGACTGTTCATATACTTTCCCACAACTCCCACTGCATGTGCAATATCTGGTCTTGTGCACACCATGGCATACATCAAGCTGTCAATTGTTGTTGGATATGGAACATTGGACATGTATTCTATCTATTCATGTGTCTTGGAACACATCTCCTTACTTAGTTTTAAATGGATGACCAAAAGTGTACTAACTGGTTTTGTATTCTTCATTATAAACCCATCCAACTCCTTTTCTATGTACTCACTCTGAGACAATGTCAATTTGGGATTTTTCATGTCTCTTGTTATTCTCATACAAAGGATTTGCTTTGTAGCACCAAAATCCTTCATCGCAAATGATTAGGATAGTTTCATTTTGAGAACATTTATATATTGCATGTTACACCTTGCAATAAGCATGTCATCCACATACAATAACAAGATAATATATCTTCCATATTATCTATCCTTTTGAAATAAACACAGTGGTTAGAATGGCATCTACTATAACCATGTCATTTCATAAACTTATCAAATTTTAAATACCACTGCCTTGGAGATTGCTTCATACCATACGATCTCTTCTTCAACCTACAAACCAAATTCTCCTTCCATTTGACCTCATACCACTGTGGTTGGTGCATATAAATATCTTCCTCCAAATCTCCATGGAGAAAGGTTGTTTTTACATCTAACTATTCAAGATGCAAATCTTCCATCGCCACTAGAATTAAAATAGTCCTAATTGAATTTATTTTAACAACATGAGAAAATATTTCATCAAAATCTATACCTTTCTTTTATGAAAACCCCTTTACCACAAATCTAGCCTTGTACCGCTTCTTGCCTCCTCCTTCTTCCTTCAACATGTAAACTCATTTATTTTGCAATACTCTTTTACATGCAAGAAAATCAACCAAATATTATGTATGGTTTGTTACCAATGAATCGATCTCCGCATCCATTCCTTGCTCCCACTTAGTTTTAGTTTCACACATCATCTTTATTTCTAATGTAATAAACCCAAGTTTTTCTAGTTGCATCATCAATAAAAGTAACATAATAATGTGAGCCTGTAATGAACATAAAATATATAAATATTAAAAATAATATTAATAGATTATTATTAATTATTAATTATTAATTATCAAAGAGTCATGACTGTAGGTTGGAAAGTCACTAATGGATGTATATAAGTCCGGCCATTGTGAATGTATCATATCTATTCTATCATCAATTTATATATTATTATGGCTTATTTAATATTCCAAGTCTTTTGGTAATATTATTTGTATGAGCAAATAATTATTCGCTTCATTGGTATGAGAGCTAGATTCCGGCCTTTGGCCATTTTATTGGCTTTTAGCCATTATTCCAGGTTTCCTGACTTGGGACTTTGACCATAAAAATAGAGAGTAAAAGGAAAAATAGTGAGAAGTAAAAACAAAAGAAAAAGGAAAAAAGAAAGAGAAGAAGGAAGAATAAAAAAAAGTAAAAAAGAGAAAATAATCTAAAGGAGAAAAATGTAAAAAGAAAAAAGAAAAAAGAAAAAAATGAAGAAGTAAAAATAAAAATAAAAAAAGAGAAGAAGGGAGAAGATCCCATACATTATAAAACAAACCCTTGGTTTTATTAACAAACCAACTCACACCTTAATTAAGTTATTTACTTATTGAAAGGTTATTGGATATTAAATAATAACTCATACCTTAATTAGGTTGAGTTTAGTCTTTAATTCTCTTTATTAAATAACATAAAAGCTAAAAGTGCATAAAGAAGTGGGTTTTGAACCTGGGTGGGGAAGTTAACAATCACTCTTCTCAACCACCTAATCTACACACAATCCACAAAAAAGTTAATCTAAATCAAAAGGTTAACCAACATGGAGATCCAAGTGCCTTGTAAATATTATTATTATATTTATGAAAAAATATTATTAATATTAATAATTGTAATAATTACAATTATCATTTAATACAAAAAAGAAAGAATACCATTATTATTCAAGAATTCGAAGTCAAAGACCCTCCTATCATCGAAAAATTCGAAGACCATTTATTGCTGAAGAAGTCAAAGGAAGATCAATTATCGCCGAAAGTCGAAGACTATTCACCTTCGAACACAAAAATGGAGTCTCATGGTGACAAAAAAGGAAGATTCCAGAAGACCGACTCAAAGGTAGTCATTGACATTCTAAAACTTGAAGGGATTATTCAAAGCAAGCCTATTAACATCGCTATTTGTCCAACCAACGAGGAAAATCACATTAAAGTCAGCTTGGCAAATCAATTACTCGTCCCAGAACTAAGTATAATAAAAAAGAAAGATAAATATGGTGGGAAGCAATATGCCATTAGGGACTCAAAACTGACAATTGATGAGTATAAGTTCACATCCCAATTCAATGTTACGAGTTTTTATCTAAATGAAGTTGACATCATTCTCGGCTTATCGTGGATGGAAACATTGGGAGCAATCATCTTAAATATAAAGAAAAAGTTTTTAACATTTCCATATAAGAAGAAACAAATCAAACTGCAAGATGTTTCAATGAAATCAGATTCCAAGGATG
Source organism: Pseudotsuga menziesii (assembly GCA_001517045.1). Lineage (NCBI taxonomy): Eukaryota > Viridiplantae > Streptophyta > Pinopsida > Pinales > Pinaceae > Pseudotsuga > Pseudotsuga menziesii. The sequence continues at coordinate 174,132 of LPNX010845823.1, forward strand.
TGTCATCTGAAGATTTCAAGGACATTTCGAAGATGATTTCACAAGAAGATCAAAAATCAAGACAAAAGATGCAGAAAGAATTCGACAAAGTCATCAAGGACAAAGAAGAAGAGATATCTTGTTTAAGAGATCATAATCAGAAGATGCTCTTTCAAATCAAGAAGGCGAAATATAGGGCACAAGAACATCAAAAGATAGAAGAGGAAAATCGAGATCTACAGAAGAAACTATTAGAGCTTAAAGACGATGCGAAAAAGAAAGAAGAAACGATTAAGAATCTTAAGAATGCTAAAGATTTAGTCGAAAACAAGTTGGTGCACATTCAGAAGAGGGCATCAAAAATTTTGGGCTCAAAACAACAAGTTGAGGAAAACAAAGCAAATACAAATCCAGTCATCAATACAGATAAAAAAGAAGTCAATCCAACAAATGAACAAACAATAAAAACTCCTTATCGACACCCTAACTATAAAAGTCATTTTGACCAACGACAGGGTCAAAATGTACATAAGCAGAGAGGTTACGATGTCAAATGCGAAGGAATACAAAATCTACAACCTAAACAAAAAACAAGAAGTTTTATCCAACAAGGAGACCAACAGGCAGCTCGGATGAAAGTAAATCTTGGATGGATCACTCCCGAGGAAATGCGACAATTCAGTTCAGGGATTCGGAAATTATATCACCATGTCTCATCAAGTGTCAAAGTTACAAGTTCAGAGAGACATGGCAAGACGTTATTCATAACTGCGAAGTCCTTCACTAAACAAGCTTTGAGGACAAAGCTTCCCTTAAGGGGAAGGCAATGTAACGAACATAAAATATATAAATATTAAAAATAATATTAATATATTATCATTAATTATTAATTAATAATTATCAAAGAGTCATGACTGTAGGTTGAAAAGTCACGAATGGACATATATAAGTCCAACCATTGTAAATGTATCATATCTATTATATCATCAATTTATATATTATTATGGCTTATTTAATATTCCAAGTCTTTTGGTAATATTATTTGTATGAGCGAATAATTATTCGCTTCATGAATGAATGTAACGAACATAAAATATATAAATATTAAAAATAATATTAATAGATTATTATTAATTAATAATTAATAATAATCTATTAATATTATTTTTAATATTTATATATTTTATGTTTGTTACAGAGCCACTGAGAGATTGTACCTAAGTCGGTCCCCATACATTTGTATGCACAAGCTCCAACTTTTCTCTCTTTTTTTGTTTTCCAACCCTGAGAAATCTAACTCTTTTGTTTTCCATAACCACAGTTCTCACAGAATTCCAAACTTAACTGCTTCAGATCTGGGAGCAATTTCCTTGAGTGGAGAATCTGCATCCCCTTCTCACTTATGTGGCCAAGCCTACAATGCCACAATGTTGTACATGTTTCTGTGGAAGTTGCAGAGATAGAATAATCAGTATTATGAGGATATAAATACAATGTACCCTTCATGTCTCATTTTGTTATGACCAGTGCTCCTTTAGTGATCTTTCACCACGTTTTTCCAAACGTAGACAAACAACCACTATCTCCCAATTGCCCTATTAAGATTAGATTTCTTTTCATAGCAGGAATATGCATTACATCTTTTAGCATCCATTCATTTCCATTATTTAACTTAATTCATACCTTACCCATTCCAATAATTTTGCATGGTTCATCATCCCCCAATAAAACATGTCCAAAATAACATGGAAAATAATCATGAAAGAATTTCCTATGGTGTGTAGCATAACTCTGAACCCCCTGAATCTACTACCTGGTAATTATTAGTATTATCTAATGCAAGAATCAAAGCATCTTGTAACACATCACCTGCTACATTAGCTTCCTCGGTAAGGCTCATGTTGTCTATCTCCTTTCTTCTTTGGAGCTCTGCAATCTTTCTTCAGATGTCTTCTCTTACCACAGTTCCACCACTCTATCTGGACTTGGATCTCCCCTTTATAGACTTGTTGCGGTTACTTGGGCTCCTTCCTCTCTCCCTTTGTCTTCCCTTGTTCTCCACAGTCAACGCATTACTTGATGTCTCACTTGTGCTTTTTCTTCACATTTACTCACTAAGAATAACAACAACAACATCATCAAATTTAAGAGTGTTTGAACCAGGGACAGAGTTACTTATAGCCATGACCAACCAATTCCAGCTTTCTAGAAATGAGCATAGGATTAGAAGAGCTCTAACCTCATCATCAAAGTTCACTTTTACATAACTTAGCTTACCAGTAATCATATTAAATTCATTTAAATGGTTAGCAACAAATCCACCTTTCGACATCTTTATATTAAATAAACGCTTCATTAAAAATACCTTGTTGGAAGTCGAGGATTTTTCATAGAGCTTATCCAATGTACTCACCACACCCTCTATTATTATTTTTTTCTAAATATTGAAATCCACTGATGAATCCAGGCACAACTGTATTGTTCCTAGTCTCTTTTTTTCATGAACCATCCATTCTTTGTCCTTCATAGTTGTCGGTTGTTTTGTTTTAACACCCAACGGTAGGTATAGATCTTTCTAGTACAAATAGTCCTCCATTTGCATATTCCATAACTAGTAGTTTTGGTCGTTAAATTTCTCGACCCTAAACTTTCCTTCTTCTTCCATTACTCCCACTTGAACCAGGAACCCTTCTTTCCTGCAAGTTTACCATCCAAATAGAACTTTTGGCTTGGGTACCTATTGTTAGTAGAACAAGATCGTAGAGCACTAACAAGTAAACACGATGCAAATATAAAATCATTACAATAGAGACAAAGATATAATGTGGTTAACCCAAGATGGGCTATATCCACATGGAAATTGTCAGTCATTTATTATTATACCGTCCAACAAAAATGAAAGGATACAACCTGAAGCAAACCCGTTGCACTTCCTCTTCACTCTCTCATAGTCTCTCTCACACAATCACAGATATCGTTTTACAATGCTACAATACAATACATAGTCGTATTACAATGCTTTCTTTTTATAGGGGAATTACCATGGGAAAATACTACGGATCACACAATACCATGGGCCTACAAATTGTTAACCAACAAACATTCCCAAAAATTTTATTTCGATGGTTTTGCCCCTGAACACCCTTTCTCAGGGGCGCTACCCCCGAACCCCCATCGGGAAGCCACTGGCCCCTTCAGACCCCAACCGGAGGAGGATGGTCCCCCCCCAGACCTCTGTAGACAACGTTCCCCCGCACATCCATGCTAGGACGAGTGTACAATAAAACTAGGGCACAAACACAATTGAACAATAACATCTCTAAATCAAGAGGATAAGGCTCCACAACCAACAAGTCTCAACTCATATGCTATGAAGTATACATATGTTGTCGATTACTTTGGATATTTAGATAGTTTGTTATTTAATATTGTATTTGTAAATGTGTTCGAGGATAAGGGTTAGCCTTGCTAATTTAGCCTACACATGGGAAAATACTATATAAAGGAGGTGTGGCATATATACCATAAGGAGAGGTGCACAAGAGGTGAAGGTTTTTAATATATATTAGAAACTCCCTATTTGTACACTAGGGTTAGGGCATACATATTCACACCCAATATATTGTATGATGGTGTGAGGTTGAGATGTGAGGCTCACCTAAGAGAATGAACTAATGGGTGCGAAATAAGAGAATGGAGCTCTTATTCCTGAGATCACAAGTCTGTCACCAATTTCAAAACAATAAATTTCAAAACAATACGGAATGAGCACAAACTCACTTGTAATGCATAGATTTCCACTTCATTTAGAGCCCTTATTCCTGAGATCACAAGTCTGTCATCAATTTCAAAACAATACGAAATGAGCACAAACTCACTTGTAATGCATAAATTTCCACTTCATTTGAGTATGTGTTTGAAGGGGTTGGAGTGACCATATCCTCACCCTTCATGTTGTTCATTAGGATTTCTCATCTTCAAATAAATTTATATATCATGTGCATATCGCTCATAAATGATATTTATGATGATAAAAGTGAATTCATTTAAATATAATATTTATTTGTTTAAGACAAAAGTGCACGCCCTTCAATATAAATGATATTTATGAGCTAAAATAGACTTGGTTTTGATGTGCAAAATTAAATAAAAGTAAAGTGTGCGTCTATAATATATCAATTGTGCTGGGAAATAGGCAGTATCCGCAGTTATCTCTAATTTTGGAATCCCTCGACTATCATTCGAACTGTTACTTCTCCTATATTTCAAAGGGAAAGTCCTTAGCTTGTTCAAAGATTTAAAATACTACTCTTAGTGATGGAAATAACGCTTAATCGGGAGAATATTTTTTACTATTGTTTTGATATTCCAAACGAAGTGCATTTTTTTTAATTGTGTGTGTTATATATGTCTTTTAATTGCCTTCTATGATGTGGCTCACCATCTACAAGCCAAAAATATATGGCTTAGGTTGACTGGTGAATTGGGTCAGTCCTCTAAACCCTTCTAAAATATGCATATTATATATATTTTAAATATTGCATGTTTTTATATAGATTTATTATATATTTTAAATATTGCATGTTTTTATATGGATTTCTAGATGAAATGAGACAATGTAATAATCACCCTTAGTTTGAATTTTCTCAATTATGACCACCTTCTGTTGGTTATGTTTCCCAATCATTCTCATTTCAATTTCAAGCCTCGTGAATTAGTTGCCAAGTTCTTTGGGTAATTCCCCTATTCATAATGCCTTAAGCTTTGCATTTCAGAATTCATACCAGATGATTAAATCATTTTATTGAGTAGAAGGAATACTATGTTATTAGAATTTTTTTATCTTAACATTTCGAGCCACCCAATTGGTCTCATCATTAGAGGAAAATTATCTCCAGAAAGTGATCAATAATAGCAAGGATTTATAAATAAGGGTTCTTTAATTTTATTACTTTGGACTATCTTATAGAATTTTATTTTTTGTTAAAATGAATATAGAAATGTTGGAAAGAGGAAAATATTCTAATGATTAATTCAAAAAATTAAATTTATTATTTAAAAGAATTAATAATGATGATTTAAATATATTAAAAATGATAAAATGTCAATTCGTGTTAGCTCACTAGGTTAAGGTGTGGGTCTCATTTCTTCACGACATGTGCCATCCAAAGGTGACCCACGCCTCACGCGCCCAGCAATGAAAACATGCAATGGGTTGTTGCATGCAGACAACCACGTGGAGAGGGGCATTCCGCCTCCACTTGATATGCTCATCACGGAGCGCCTTATATACTGGACAAACTTTCCCTCGGGAGGGGAGCCTGTCCAATGCACACCGTTGGATGTTCTCATCCAACGGTGTGCATTGGAGAGGCTCCCCTCCCGAGGGAAAGTATGTCCAGTATATAAGGATTGCCTTCATCACCCCTTCAGCGGCAAGTACAAGGGGAATTAAATATGCCAGTGCATCAAGTTGGTCCGTACGTGAGGTAGTTCATTCCTCTGTGGGAAATTATGGTAAGTTTGTGTGATGGCTCAAAAGCTAGTTGAATCCGGTGGCAAAGGACAAGGTTGTGACGACTTAAATGTGGAAGGGCTAGGTTGTGATGACTTAAATGTGGAAGGGCTCCTTGCACTGGCAACATGCCAAACGTTAAGACAATTCTCAGCGTCCTACAGTTCATTCCCCTCTCAGTGGGTCTAGTTTGTGATTTCACGATGGTGCAAACCAAGGCCACGCCACGGAAAACCGCTAATGGGCCCAAGTGTACACACATGCCCCAAGATTTAGGAAAAATGTGCAAAATTCAAGGGTTCTTTGAACATGAACTCTCGGCATCGGCTCACACTCGCACCCTACAGCTGAAGAATAGACTTAGGAAGAAGCAAAAAAGACCCTCGATGGATGAGCTTGAAGCATAATTCGGTGGGATGGTGGAAAACAAAGAGTTAGCTTTTGAACCCGGGAGACCAGACACACGAATACATTCAAGGTATACTGGATGGTTAAGGTGCTAATGTCAATGGCCGTGGAAGACTATTTTCTTGAGCAACTGCAACTGGAGGTAGAGGAGCTCTCCTTAGCTAACTGCCTTTCTAACATGAAGGCCACCATGTTGGCTCTTCACTAGGTTTCAACACGAGGAAATGGTGTCAGTGGATGCGAAATTGGATGCTCTGGAACGGGATTTGACAGGAAATTCCTTCACTAGGCCCCCTCCTGGCTCGGCAACGAATACCCAGTTTGTGTTCTGGCAGATGCTTGCAGCTATGGATGAAGATCACAAAGGTGACAACATAGGTTTTGGGCCTTCCTCGCAGACCCCTTTTTAAATGTTTGCTTATTTTACATGCCTATGGGTCGGTCTTAATAGTCTTAGCAGTATTTGTGTCATCTCTTTTTTGAGTAACTGGGCCATAACCACCGTCCTATGAGAGAACATTTCCAACAAACTCCTCTCTAGATAGTTCTGTGGCAGTATAAAGACTATGTGTAGCACTAGACTTTCCCAGGTTTTTCTTGAAACATTGACAACCTGCAGGCCATCTCTATTTTGTTTCTAGTCTAAGGAATCCATGAATTCCAGCCCTTATGAACTTATGTTTTTAATATGAAATATTAGAACCTTACAAAAAAAAATGTGGGTCTCGTTTGCAAAGTGATCTATGTTCAACTCCCCTTAGGGGTGACTTGGTTGGGAGGCGATACCCAAAATCCAGCCAAGTTGAGGCTAGTGCAGTCTAAGCTAGGTGCAATCCCCGGGTGATTTTGACGGCTTAAATGACCCTGGCTCATGGTTTAACAAACCATAAGCCACTCATGTAAGTTAAAGGGACATTCAAACAAACAAAAAAATTAAATTAAAAATGATTAAATAAATGTTTCAAGAATATCGTTTTTTTAAATTAATGAGGTTAATATTGTTCTCTTAATATTGAGTTAAGAATTTCATAATACTGAAGAAATTTAATATATTGTTAATGTTAAAGAAATATTTTACATTAATTTAAAAAATCATAACTTATGATATTAATGGATTAAACAGGGGTGACAGGTGTGGGGGGTTATTTATGACCCGGTAGGAAAACTAGTAGAATCTTTTGCTTGGGGGCTAGGCACAAGAACTAATAATGAAACATAATGGCTAGCTTTTATGCATGGCATCGAACTAATAACTAAGTTGAACATAGGCATAGGAAAACTAGTAGAATCTTTTGCTTGGGGGCTAGGCACAAGAACTAATAATGAAGCAGAATGGCTAGCTCTTATGCATGGCATCGAACTAATAACTAAGTTGAACATAGGCAAAGAAATTATAATTGGAGAGTCTCGACAAGTAATACAAAATATGCAGAATGGAGACAGGAATGGAAATATTAGATGTAAAAGAATAGTGAGAAGAATTTCACATTTCATTGAATGCAAATACCTTAGCTTCAAGCATGTTCTCAGGGAAACAATGGAAAAGCGGATTTGCTAGCCAACCAAGGGTCAAAAATTGAGCTAGGAGTGGTGATTCTTCTTAACGTAGGGACTACGCTCCAACCTATCCCATGATTAACCCCCATATTAGCAGAATGATCCAATGGTTTGTGATTTCAGGAATTGGAAGGAGGTTACATGGTGGCAGGAATGTAGTGAACCATGTGATATTCAAACGGTGCCTTCAAAGAGCATGCATGCGGCATTTACTTCGTCACAAAGCAGCAGTTACCCTCGCATGTGAAATGGCAAAGGAGAGGGGAGTCTTTCAAGGAAAGGGACAGGGTTATTTTCATCATTTCGATTCGGAGAGGGAGTCTATTTTGGTTGCTTGTGTCATGATTCATCATTTCGATTCGGAGAGGGAGTTTATTTTGGTTGCTTGTGTCATGAATCACGTGGAAATATTAGAATTTTCTCCAGGCTTTCGATGGTGGATACAACAGAAATGGAAGCAGAGAAAAGTGGGGGAAAAGGTGGATTGTGGGAGTGAACAATGTAAAGGAAAGCATTGTGGATTTGAAAATACACCTAAGGAAGGTCTTTGAGGCAGTTTGCAGTGGAATTCGGAAGAACCATGATGTTTCAACTGATATAGGGAATGTGCTTAATAAGCAGTCCTATCAAGAATCAATAATTGAAGACATAGATAGAGATATTAAAGAATTACATGGAAAAGTTGATAGAATAGAGAAGATGTCCAAAATTTGGTTAATATTAACCAAACCATTGCAGTCATTTCTAGGAAACATTAGCTAACGGAATGCATCCAATGGAAAAAATTCCAGTCTCAAAGTCTGTTCCAGTCGGGAATGCAAAGTATAAGAAGTAGTGACAATGTCTCAGGTTTTTATTGATTTTTTTTTGTATTCAATTAAACTTCCAGTTCATCAGGGATTATCCCTCTTTTTGTATAGTGGAAAATAGGAGGAATTTTAAGGCCTTTAGTAAGGATAAGATAGTTATAGCTTTAGTAGTTTTTGCTTATGTATTTCTGGATCTCAGATTATGTTTTCTCTTGTTTTGGATGGTTGTGCATGGCCTTTTTTTCAATGAAAAAATACAGTTTTTGTTAAAAAAAATATTAATGGATAAAGGTATTGATAATATACTATTAAAATTAAGGGGTTGTTAATATAATTAAACTAATCAATAAAATAATAAAACGATATGATTATTAATAATGTTAAATGCATACTTTTATTTAAATAAATAATATTAATATAAAGGATATTAATATAATAATGTTATTGATATAACTCTAAGCTCGTTATATTGGTAAGTTGTTAGAGTTTGTATTGTTATTATTTGATTTAATAGTGTTATTATTGTTTCTATTTTATTTTTTATTTTTAAGGATATGAATGATAAGCCGCCAACATTCACCTAGTTTTAGGTCGTCATCTCTATTTAGATTCATGGGAAACTTCTCTATCTCACGTGCTTTATGGGTTTTTCTTCTTCTGTAATGGTCTTCCCTTGCAATTAGTTTGGCGCCTTCAATACAAATGTGATTGTTTAAGACATGGGCATGTTTAACTAGAGCAAACTCCTTATGGAAATCATACACTAAATATTGACTATGCTCTTTGAGTCTCACCTTAATCAAACAACATGTCTCTCGAATATTAGTTTTACCAAATGCAAACAAGTATACACCTTTACGATTCGTCGGGTTTCTAGGATCTTTTAATGGATCCAACATTCTTCTAATTGAGTTAGGTGGAGAGAGAGTGGCCCTAATATCCATTTTATTTAGAATCGTTGCTAATACGTTTGTTGTTCCTTTTATGTATGGCAAGGTGATCTTAGAACCATCAAGTTCCTTATTTCACCTTTGAGGTTCATGGCAAGAATTTTGGATGACTTTGTTGATCCACTTATCACTATACCCATTCATTTTAAAAACATGATACAAGTATTTTATCTCTTATACAAGGCGTTCCTCATATGAGACCTTAATAGCACGAGTCACAAGAGTATTTATTTCCATAGTATGTTGCACATGAATGTGGTGCAAATCAACGTGTAGGTACATGTCTATGTTCATCTTATTTCGAAAGATACGATGTGCCAAGGATCCATAATCTCTCTTGAAGATGAGAACATCTAGAAACAAGATATGATTATTTACTTCTGTTTCCATGGTAAATTTAATATGTTTAGGTCTAATGTTCAAATTATCCAAAAACTCATTCAGGATCTGTCTTCCATTTGGCCAATTAGTGTTGGTGTTGTCAACAAATTTTTTCCACCACTTTGGTTTAAATGGGAACGACTCAATGGAAATATTTTCAAACACTTCCATGAATAGGTTAGCTACCACAGGGAAGAGACGGGAACCCATTGAAATTCCTTCAATCTATTCATATACAACTCCTTTGAAACTAAAAAATGTAGATCTCAAACAAAATTATACCAAATTTGAAATCTCCTCATTAGTTACTTACTAATTACCTTGATAAACTCATTCATGGGGATTTTTGTAAAGAGAGATACGACATCGAAGCTAGCTAGAATTTCACCTAGCATGCCATATATAAAAGGAACAATAGACATATCAGCAAAGATTCTAAAGAAAAAGGATATTAGGGCCATTTTCTCTCCACATAACTCAATTAGGAAGAATGTTGGATTCCTCAAAATATCCTACAACCCCAAAGAGTCGTAAAGGTGTATATAATATTCTGTGTGCATATGGTAAAACTTATATTGGAGAGATAAGTCATTCAATTAAAGCGAGACTCAAAGAGAATGAAGAGGATTTAGTGTATGATATCTATAAGAAGTTTTCTATGGATAAGCATTCCCACGTCTCAAACCATCAAATTTGTATTGAAGACACCAAAAAGATTGCAAGATAAGACCATTACAGAAGAAGAAAAATCCATGAAGCAATTGAGATAGTGTAATGTACTGGAACCCAAAACACAACACCTAGGGTCGGATACACCAATACTCTAACAAGGAAATGGTTCGATCCTAAGTAATACACAACGGAATAAGGATCTCTAAGGATAGTTCAACATTCCACAATCCAAATAAATTAAAAACAATCAACCCTTAAAAGGAATACGACCCTTCCAATGCAAAATATTCCCCAATGTACATGCAATTCAATGTGATGGTAACAAAAGTACAAATGGATCTAGTAACCTTTTCAAATATAAATTAAATATCATCATCACATCTATGGGAAACCACCCATCATTATTTAACCAATTAATAAATTCATATCTACATACGTTAATAGAATTCAACTTTACGATAGTAAGAAAATCATCATTATGACATTCCAATAAAGTAGAATTACAACACTTTAATGTATCAAATTTTACAACACTAATCCGCAACCACTAAAATCATAATTTATAAGATCCAAATGTTTGTTAGACACAATGGCTCACCTAGAGGGGGGGCTGAATCAGTGAGCTTGGACTCACTTGAATTTTAACTTCTTCAAACTCTAAAAGCTTAAGTTATCATTTCACATTCAATTCACTATCATATTCATCAATAACCTATATCATTAATCATTCATCAAGTTAGACACATAATCATCAACACATTGCACAAGAGACACGAGATATAATATTTGTAATCTTTTTGTATTTCAAACGGTTGCGACTGTGAGGCACTTCAACACCTACTGAAACAAAGAGCACCAACTCCTTATCTACGACTCTGCCTAGTTTATTCTTAGATCCTACTAAGAAAACATGTACAAGACCCAGCTTGTAGATACATACAAATTACATCCTTGTCACATTACATCAAGTTACTCTTCATGTTATCACTGCCATCAAACAACTTGCTTTCAAACAAGCACATCATCACAATTACATCAACTATGTCATTCACTTGTCATTTCAATCACTTGTCCAATAACTCAGTCATAACAGACTGATTTATCCTCTGCTCAGTCACAGGCCTTGTCAAGATCATCACTGAACATTATCATAGCTCTATCACATCTGAGTATGCTCATGTCCACAATGGTTGTTCATGTCTTCAAGGTTTTTTCATGTCTATAAAGACTGCTCACATTTTCAAGATCTGTTCATCTATTTCAGCTCAGATCATCATATCAACCTAGTCTGTTCAAATTTGTCATGTCAACACAGTCTTCTCGTATTTGTTTTCGAAGTCTTCTTTTTAAAGTTTACTCAAAAGTGAAACTTGTCTTCAACTTTGACTACCTCAATTCTGTCCAAAAATAAATAAATTTCTTGCACTGTCTTGTTTCCTATCAAAATAGCTCATGTCAAAGGTCTGCACAAGTCAAGTCAACCATTGTCAAGTAATGTTTATCATAGTCACATCATCCATAGTTATATCCAATTTGAATATTTATGACTATAGGGTATGGTCTGATAGAAGTGTTTAAAGCACTTGATTGTACAAACCAAAAACTCCTTCAAACTTCTCTATGTACTGCTTAATCAAAGAGCAAAATTCATATTCTTCAAACGGTTATGAGAGCCTAAGAGAGAAGCCTTCCTCTGATGTTCAAATCCTTCAATAATCAATCCATCTCACTGATGTTGGAGGCCTTCAGTAGACACCTGAAATCAGAGCTAGAAGAATATTTTACTTCATTCTTTTCAGCGGCTGCTACAGTAGAATGATACTTGAAAATCAGAGATAAAAAAAAAACTTCATTGTTTCGGTTGCTTCAGCACTCTGTTGACCCGAATTTCAGAGCTTAAAATTTGACGAAAAAACACACATACGTACTGTGCCTGCGGCTACCTCAGTGCACACCCAAAATTCCTCAGAATTGTCCTCCTTTTTTTATGCATTAAATGAAAACGTTGACTTCATATTTATAATGTTTTTTTTGTAATAATTTTTTAGCCGACTTGTATATAAAAAAAATTGATTTTTTATTTTTATTTATTTTTGAATTACAACTATTGCAGTTGACTTCAGCAAGGTTAGAATGTAGTTTAATATTTTATTTTTGACTTTGAATTACTATTTCAATGGTCAAACTTGGTGGCTTGTTATATGTATCCTCTCTATTTTATTCGTTTATTATTCTTCAAAACTCATAAGAGTATATCCACAAGTCATCAATGCTTGAGCCTTGGGATGCATGTCCATGCTTGTCATATCCTCAAGTCATGTCATGCTTGGTCCTCAATGCCTTTGTCTTGTATCATGTCTTCCATTTGTTTCTTCATGTACCAATTTAGCTTTTGTCATTAATGTGTTGTTATCAATGACAACCATATTCATCAATCTCCCCCTTCGTCATTGATGGCAACTTCAATTACTTTCCCCCTTTGACATTAATGACAAAGGGCTAATCATTTAGCCATCAAAAGCTTCATAATTCCAAAAAAAAAGTGCCTTTAATTATATGTTGAGCTTGGTATTTCATCATGTTAGAAAACAGGACCACAGAGCAATAACAAATATACAGTTAAATCAATAAACAAGATGCAAAACACATTAAAACATTACAGAGAGACACATATATAACGTGGTTCACCCAAATGATGGGCTACGTCCACAAATAAATTGCCAGTCCTTTTATTACGGTCCAGAAAGATGAAGGGATACACCCTGCAGCAAAATCGTTGCACTTCCTCTTCACGCTCTCACAGTCTCTCTTCCAATACAATACAATACAATACTTAGTCATTTTACAATGCTTTCTTTTATAGGGGAAATACAATGGGAAAATTCTAGGGTTAACCCAATACCATGGGTCCGCAAAACTCTTGGCCAACACACATCCCAAAAAAAATTCTCGGGGGCTCCGCCCCCAAACCCCATTTTTTGGGGCACTGCCCCGAACCCCAAGGCAAGGGAAATGAGTGTACATTACTCCTGGGTTACAATCACAACTGAATAATATCTCTGGATCTAAAATATTAGGCTCCACAACCAACAATCTCCCACTTGAAGACTGATCACAGCAACTCCACCGTTACTGCACTTGCTGGACTATGCTCTAGACCTTGGACTTGGAAAATTTCTTATTTTCACCTTCATGCTTGAAGGCCAACAGAAATCGAGCAGGAACTCAGTTTCTCTGTGGTTACTCCCTTTGTCAACATGTCTGCAGGATTCTAGCTAGTGTGTATCTTTTCCAGTTTTAACAGTTCTTCATCTAGAACAAATCTTATGAAGTGGTACTTGAGTTGTATATGTTTAGTCCTCGAATGAAAGGCTGATTTCTTTGCAAGATTAATGGCACTCTGGCTATCACTGTACAGCCTACTATTCTTTTGCTTCTTACCCAATTCTTCCATGAACCTCTGCAACCAAATCATCTCCTTACTAGCCTCTATAGCAGCAACATACTCTGCTTCCGTTGTTGAAAGTGAAACAACCTGTTGCAGTTTTGAAATCCAACTTACTGTTATTCCACCTACAGTAAACACATACCCTATGGTGCTCCTTTTGTTGTCTTTATCACCAACCATATCTGCATCAACATATCCCTGTAGAACAGTGTCTGAACCTCTAAAACATAATGCATGAGAAGTGGTACCTCTCAAATATCTGAGAATCCACTATACTACTTTCCAATGCTCTTTACCTGGATTATTCATATACCTGCTCCCAACTCCCACTGCATGTGCAATATCTGGTCTTGTGCACACCATGGCATACATCAAGCTCCCAACCGCTGATGAATAGGAAATCTTGGACATGTAATCTATCTCTTCCTGTGTCGCTGGACACATATCCTTGCTTAGTTTGAAATGGTTGGCCAAAGGTGTACTGACTGGTTTTGCATTCTGCATTCTAAACCTCTGCAACACCTTTTCTATGTACTCACCTTGAGACAACGTCAATTTGCGATTTTTCTTGTCTCTTGTTATTCTCATACCAAGGATTTGCTTTGCAGCACCCAAATCCTTCATCGCAAATGATTTAGCTAGTTTTCTTTTGAGCACACATATATCCTGCATGTTAGACCCTGCAACAAGAATGTCATCTACATACAATAACAAGATAATATATCTTTCGTTATCTAGCCTCTTGAAATAAACACAGTGGTCAGAATGACATCTATCATAACCTTGTTCTGTCATAAAC